>BLKM01000477.1:664775-672275 GCA_013340265.1 Coptotermes formosanus | reverse complement strand
AGCTCAGGGTGCCTAATACGTGTGTAAAAATAAATTATACAGAGACTTTGCGGCAAACGCCAAATAGTCGGCATCGCTCAAGCTCCTGTCTAACGAATATGCGTACAGGATGCTTTGATGTCCAGGTTGTGGATTTTCTAGTCGTGACACCATGTAGTCTTGTAGGTAGATATAAACTTTTCGGAGGAACATGCTGTTGCCTTCTTCAGGGTTGAAATAAAAAGCGCAAGGATGAGGTGAGGTTCTATCGGCAGGTTGCAAGAAAACTGTGCCGGCGGATCCTCGGTTGGGGCATAGGAGATACAGTATGGTCCGGGGAAATAGTCCCACCGAAACGTTGCTATCCACCTACAAGACTGCACTGCGTCACAACCCACAAGACCACAATCTGAACTACTGTCACTATGATAAATTTGCTGAGTTCCCCTACCACGTCTCTTAAGACAATTTTGCTCGGAATATTTTAGTTACTAGTTTTCGTCCATTAGCAAAAGCGACAACTATAGAAGCTAATAAATACGTAATTTAGTAACGTGACGTCATGTTTTGTGGTGGGAGGAAGCGAAAATGAGAATGGGTTAATGGAAGTGGGCTCCGTCAGGCTGTTCCGCCAGAAGAAGGGAACTAACGCATGGACCATTGAGGCAGTCGGTGGCCGGCTTCCGTCGGGCAAGTGTCTGCGATCCTCCTGTAATATCTGTGCTGAAGTCCGGGTAACCGTTACTTAAAATTCATAGTGTCGATGTGTTGACCAAGGCTAAAGTTCAAGGTGAGCATGAACAACTTTTTTAACATAAGAAACTAAGCTTGTGTTAAGTATTATTTTGCCCAAAGTAAATAAATATCCGGAATACATAAGCCCAATTGGAAGGTCTTATCCGTCTGTGCGTTTCATCTGCGCAAGTACTAAACAGTATAGATGAGAAGTCGTAGTGGTGCCCGCACTAGTCATGTGTTGAACGAATTTATTTTTGTCACTTAATCCATATATTAAATCAAAGAACTTTATTAAATTTCGAACAAAATAAATTTTAAATGATCCATAACCGTGCACTGAGCCACTGGGTAAGACAGCAAAAGCAACAAATCCACATGAATGTATGAAAGTATACACACCGTGTAGCTATAATTTCACACACTTACGTGCACTTGTTGGTTTTGCTATCGTATCCAATTCGCACACAATATTTCGTGCACGATATACCGTGCCAAATTCAAACCTATACAATTTCTAAACATTCCTGTTGTGAGAATATGTAACGATGTACACAAGATAAAAACGCCTGACTTCAGTGGGTCCGCAACATGCCTGTAGCCCTAAAAGAGTATAAGACTTTATGCGAAGGCGAAACATAGCCATCAACGGGATATTCCCGTGATCGGTCCTACGGCTCTGGTTAAGGCTAAAGAAGCTACCTGACATTGCGAATCCGGCACTGTTTGCTGCTGACTTCCTGTCAGTAGAATATTTTGCTGATTTATTTGTAGACTGCCTTGCCGATTGACTGTACATTTCGCCTGTTGGTTGTCAGAAGGGTAGTTTGTTGATTGACTTTCAGGAGGATCTTTGTTGGCTGATTATTAGCAAAACGTAAAAGGTGAATTTGTCCCTATACACGCCATACAGATATACAGGGTCAGTGGAGGTATAGCACCACCTATTCTTAGCCTCAGCACTAGATGGAGGTGAGTGATCAACCTCTACGCGGCCACTTTACCCGCCGGGGAAATAGCTGGGTGGGCCCCAGAGCCACTCTGGACGTTTTGGATAAGAGATAAATCTCGTGCCCCCGCCGGGATTCGAACCACGGACCGTCCGTCCCGTAGCCTAGTCTCTACACCTATTGAGCTGTTTAGACTTCTGAAAACAAGTGGTCGTGGTATAATATCTCGACATTTGCCTAGGGACTGAACAAAACCATAAAAGAATTTGTCAGAGTAGTTCATGGGGTACGGTGGCCGGGGCGTGAAGTTGACCACTCACCTCCATCCAGCGCCAAGATTGAGTGAGGCTGTACCTCTTCTCGCCCTGCATGACTTCGTGGCGTGGAAAGGGACAGCCTTACAGTCTGATGTGTTACAGCTTCGGCCACGTTTCTACGTCCAGTTAATTACCAGTTCGGTAATTTCTCAAGCACTCAGCCGTCATAAAATTGCCTGGACCATCCTTGGTCTTCGGACCATGAACATCAACAATGTTCTGGCATTCGTCTGTATCGTTATCAATTCTGCAGGAAAACTTTAAACTGCTTAACACTGAGCTAGATCTCTAGTGTCGTTGTTGCCTAACCGTTCTGGCGACCAATTCTGCTACCTGGGCACTCATACCTACATTCAGTGGTAGTGCAAGAGGCACTAGTGTATTTGTTCTTCCAACGCAGCATTATATAACTTAAAATTACCCCCCTCCAAAACAGTGACTGCCCTAAAATTTTACAAATAATTTAATAACTGCCAGATTTGTTCAGACACATTTCCTTTTTGGACAGCACGTCCATATAGGTCTGTTTTGGACAGCACGTCCATATAGGCCTGTTTTGGACAGCACGTCCATATAGGCCTGTTTTGGACAGCACGTCCATATAGGCCTGTTTTGGACAGCACGTCCATATAGGCCTGTTTTCCCAGCTTGTCAAGAAATGTCGCCCCAGTGGTTTAGTACAGGCAGCCCGTGTTCGCAAAGTGTGGTCAGTAAATTTAAGAGTGCACACCCTTAACTCCTATTTATCTAAAATCCCTTTAGTATTATCCTCCAAATTATGCCTACATCCAACGTCGCTTCTTTACTTGCGGTTTCCGACTGAAGTGTGCTGTGCATATCTCAGGCTAACATGTGTGTGGTATATCCGACTTGTCTCTTTCTCGTTACGTGATCGTGCGAGCTACGTAAGGAACGGAACTTTAAAAATATGGCAGTCAGTCGAATTTCATTGCTTTAATCTGAATTTCAGTTTATTTTCTTTTTTCTGTTCTCCTTTTCCCTTGACACTGGTATGAGGCGTGCCTGCGAGCAGGCGAACAGAAATTTACAACAGCAACGCATATTTATAAGCCCGAGCACCTCAACGGCGAGAACAAAACGTCTACAACGAACACTGCAAATTTATAATTTACTTAGTAGGCATACCATATGTCTCCTTTCTTAGAACTTTACTTGAACTCCTACTAATTCCACGTTGTAACATCTTAACTTAGATGACAAGTTATTCCTAAAACATTGGTGATGACAGTGATGATGATGATGACGACGACGACCATAATAATAATAATAATAATAATAATAATAATAATAATAATAGATTATTTTTACAGGGTCGAGTAAGAAACGCATCTCTGCCCGACTTCATACTCGAGCAGCACGCAAACTCATAAGTTAAACTGAATATCACTAAGTCAAGCTGTCCCTGTCAATGTCATGAAGGCATACAGGGGCCGCAAGGTTATAGCTCCACTCATTCTTAACCTCAGCACTAGCTGGAGGCGAGTAGTCGACTTCACGACCCAAACATTTTACCCCCCGGAAAGAACTCCAGTATCCACTGGGTGAGCCCCAGAACTGGTCTGGATGGTTCTGGAGAAGAGAAAATCCCTTACCCCTGCCGAGAGTCGAACCCTAAGCTAGTAGCTATACCGACCACGCTATCTCCGCTCCACTGAGTGTAAATGCTGTTTGTGAATTTGTTACTAAAATATGGCATGAAGTCCATAAGGTTTGTAGGGTTCGAAATCTGCAGCAGAAAGTAGACTTTGTTGTTGGCGATTACAGAAGCTAATAACGAATTAACTCAATGAAGCATGTAGCAGAGTCCTTGCTACAACATTAACACTGATTCAACTACTAAAGGAACTGCAAGTCTTTTATGAGTTAAGGGGGATTCCACAAGATCGCCCCACTTGCGCTTACCCTTAGTCAAACGAATCTAGTCCATAGCTTTTTAGCCATTTCCGTATTGAAGTAGATTCTCTTTATTATGTCTGCGAAAGCAAACCCTGACAAATTGCTTCTACCAATATGGGAAAATCTCCGTGGTCTGGACTGATATGTCTTTCGTGGCTGTTATTTGCTTTCCGTACGAAGTAACAGCAAATAAAGGAATTCCGTCTGTGTCGAAACATTCCATCCTTCTCGCCGCAAGTAACCCGCCCACGCCAAGCATGAGGACACGTCGGGACTAAAATACTGCTGATTACGCCTAGGCCTAGTTTTCTGTTCTTCAGCTTGTCGGTCAATTCACATTAACTCACACTCTTAGAGATCAAATCTGTTTCGTCAAATGGCATTCAACGGAACAGCGCACAATTCATGAATCTGCGGCTATTAACAAGTGAATGGGAACATCCGTGTGGTAAGTCTTTGACCTTTGCTTTCCTTCGGTGACGGATTTAAAACCCAATTACATCACAGGCTGAAATGTGAAATCTGAATGATGCTATTCGAGCCTTCCGGTTCTGTATCAGGTCATGACATTAAATTAAAAATCCAGTAGGTCTTAACTGGATATTTAACATTGCTCTTCTGCGATTAACTCCAGGGTTGATCAACGTTCATTAATCAAGAAAATAGTAATAGCTTTGTAAGGTGTTCCACCTACAGAAGGGAACATCCGTCTAAAAGTTTAATCGGAAAAGCTAAAAGTAAGCGAATACTTGGAGACAAAGTTTAAGCAGCAAGATAATATTCAGGTACAGCTCATAACATATGTAATGTCAGAATGTGAATGGACTCACTCGGCTTAAAGATGGCGACGGGATTTTTCTGAATACAGTAATGAGTTGTCGGGTTCCAGTAAGCAGAGGGAATTTTCTGAAAAATACATTAAAATATTTCACGTAGGCCTACTTACAATTTCGGGAAATAAAATAATACAGTCTTTAATCTCTAGTTTGACACAGTTTATCCTGTGCATTTCGACTGAATATTTATTCATGACAGCAAAGAATGCACATTTGATACGGGAAAATAGTCTTACATCGCTCCTACATGTTTGGGCGTCAATTACGCCATCTTCAGGAAGATTTACAGCAAAATTTAAGACTTACTAAAATATAATAGATTACAAAACTAATACACGTTACACCACAGCATTCATGTAGCTTATATGAAGAATGCAGGTTGAACAAAACAACAGTTCATTATTCTCCTTCGACCCTGTGATCACCTACACCTGAATTCAGTGGACCTACGTAAAACCATGAGGCAAACTACGCTTCAATCTGGATTAAAACCGTAACCCTTTAACGTCTAGTCGTTAGAATATATATATATATATATATATATATAGCCAGATTTAACAATAAAATCTGCGTTTTACCCACGCAATACATTCATATATTTCGTACGATTCACACAATAAACAGCCATTATTCCCGTTTAAACAATCACCGACGACTTTTTGTAATAAAAACGGGATGCTGTCCCTGAGGTATGTAATGCTGTTGCACGTTACACACCTCCATTTCAGAACGAGTTCGCCAACGCAACGATGTTGACGCGCGAAATGCATGTGCACTCCTATATACCCCAAATACTGGTTAATATTTGTAGGCACGTGCCACGTGCTTTCAAACGCATATACTACATTTTCCACGTTGCCATATTTTTGGTCAAGAAATAGTTACCACGAGATATGGACTGACCTATGTATATATATGTCATATCCAAGTGGTGTAGATTGGTTGTTTCTTCACAGGATTAAATTGTGTAATTTAGCCTTCCCATTCACAAATCAGTTTTGTAAGATCGGCGTTCTGTGCGTGGGGACAGACCACCCTTATTATTTGCACTTGGAACCCATTTTATTATTTTATGGGTGAAAATGTCCTTTGAACAGTTTGTACAAATGTTAATATTTTGACCATTTCGCTCATAAGGTTCCTATGACAGTCAAAGTCTGGCGGAGGAAGCACTACTGACTGCAATCATCAGCAACATTTTCAGTTTTTCTCGTTTTCAATGACAGTTTGCACGCATTTCTACTGACCGACGTTTATCTGGGAACTTAACGCACTGATCAGCAGGGACCGTCACTGTGACGTAACCGTTATTCATAAGACTCGGGTTTACTTCCGGCCGCAGCCCGGCAGCTACGTTCAGTTGAAGACATCGATAGAATCAGCGTTTGAAACGTCATGCAGGCCTTTATTAACTACTGACACAGCCCCATGAAATGTCAATGGAAAATATGGCAGTTCCCTTTTCAGGTACGGTTTTCTTTTGAAGGACATAGAAAAGGACGATTTTACTGAACGTCAAGCTATGAACTTGTGAAGTTCTGGAAATAAACATTACTCTTACGTGAATGAGCACCGCTGCTACATAGCGCTAACATCTTTCGGAAAAGACAGAAACTGCAATAATACCTAAGCACAGGCGGAGTTCACCACATTTTATTGCTGACATTTTTTGGTCTGCCTGTAACTCCTCTGACTGCTACGTGCTGACAGTATATGGGTTGCTGTATTGAACATAAATGATTTTTTTAATGGCATTACCATTAACTCTGGATACAACAAGAATTTAAGTAGAAATATATCTGTTAAGTGTCCTTTGCTTGAAATCATTTTCCACCCTTAAATATGGATACCACACACAAAGGACTGCATCCAATTAGTTTATACTGTATTTTGGTTTGATAGTCATTTTTTATCGAGGTCTATCCTGATAAGGCTCTCTCTATGCACACGTTTGGAAGTTGTGATTGTTTCCACAAGTACTTATCTCTTCCCTAATCTTATGCCTCAAGACACGAAGACATATTTCTTCTCTATTACACAAATAGTTTTGGTATATACGACGGGAAATGGGAAAGTTAAAAAGTCTGTTACCTTTGACTTTCTCCTTTCACACTAGTGTTATACACATCGCATGTCTGTTTAAACGTGTGCTAAATTCAGAGTCCTAGCTCAGTGCCAAGACGGTGGTCAATATTTCACTCTAATAAGTGCGAGTGGGATGATGCATGCTCTTTGATTTGCTTACCGGGGGGCCATGTGGTGCTGCCTGGGAAATATACCAGCCTGGTGATAAAAATATGGCACACGTTGGCCGATAATTGACGTTTCCCTTCATAACGTATAGAGATAGAAGCCCATAAAGAAAGAAGCATTTTACTGAATATTCGAAGTAGATAACTTGTTTTGCGAAATGATATTAGTGAGCTGCACGCGCATGTCCACTTGTCTGTCACCTTAATTAGCTTGATATGCTAACATCATTAAACGTGAGTTGACGATCCACTTCGTCCTTCCGCCTCTCTTTCACTCAAAAAGTGCGGACTGCAGCGTGCTTCAAAGCGTTGGAATTATTCTTCAATGCAGCTAAATTCCAAAAAGGGAAGTTCGGCACTATTATTTCTTGTTTTCTTGTTAATCGAATACATATGGTTGGACACACTTGTCTATAAGCTCCAAAATTTATTAGAATTACGTCGGTACATCATTTTCCCTCTCCAAAGAACACGGTTACATTAAAACCCGCTTAGTGAAACATTTGCCAAAGTT
>BLKM01000477.1:569775-659775 GCA_013340265.1 Coptotermes formosanus | reverse complement strand
ATCTAGGTCAGTGATGTCGGTCTCGGGGGGACCACTGACCTAAATCTACATCAAAATTAATGCAGAATGCTGACTGAGTTACATTAATGAAATATATCTTATTTAATATCGGAGGGCACACTGAAAGGCGCACGGACGATGTCATATCTGTTCGTGTCGAGGATACATAAGGTGCTGTCAACTACGAGGGAAGCCACGTGATTTGCAGGTGTCCCTGTCGGCTAGTGAAGAATTCATTCTTTTTAACTTCATAAGATTCACCTTTGTGTAACTTGACCCAACTCAGAAGAGTTCGTGCCCATGTAGCTGGTTACATTACTCCGTAGCACATATCAATACCGAAGTACTTCCCCTTTTTCTTATATCAGTGGTTCAGACCACTTTAATGTTATTCTTCCAAACTACATTTGCAGTTCGTACGTCAAACCAATGTATGCTTCTTACGTCAAGCTAATTTACATGCAAAATAGAATTCATAGGAAAACTTTGTTAAAACAAACATTTACGGAAATACCCAAACACTCCTACACCTGTGTCCCCTGTATTTGTTTCCTTTCGTGCAATTTAAGGGGCCTCTGCTTGTGTGTTTAAAGAACATCAACTCTGGTTCCTATCGATTGTATATTTCTTTCTAAAACTACTCTTCTTTACACAGAAACTCCTCACGTACGTCGTAATGCTTATGTTTCTGAAGGCTACTCATTTAAAACTCATTTACCGGACCAAAAACTGGAACATCCTTAAATTTATGCCTCGTGCCAATTCGGAAATTGAACATTTATAAAGAAAGTTGGGCTTCAACTCAATTAATTCTTCAACTGCTTGAAGAAGTTCTTAGTATAATCGGTATAACAAGAACAGTTTGCCATAGAACAGGCCACGAAGGACCAGAAGGGGAGTAGACGTATAGCTTTACTCTTTCTTTAACCTCGCCGCTAGATGGGAGTGGGTGGACGTCACGCGTCGGCCGCTTTACCCACGCGAAAGAGGCCTGATACCAATTGTGCAGGAGGTTGTGCGGGCCCCAGTGCTGGTCTTGACGGGTGCGGAAAACCTCACCCCCATCGGGATTCGATCCCCTGACCGTCCAGCCCGTAGCGATTCGCTATACCCACTACGCTATCCCGGCCGACAATTGAGCATAATACGGCCATGTTTTGAGTGTATGCTCTAGTAATTTATATTTATCGCTGTGAAGCGTGTCCTTCCGCCTGAGGATCCATCTGCGGGTTGATTTCAATAAACAAGGTGATGACTACTGGGCTGCGACAGGACGTAGCCCGCAGTACGTTACGGAACAACGTTTGCTTCCATTTGGGATCACATTTCTGATAAAAAATTTCAAGATTATTTTCAAAACCTCAGGTTTGGACACAACTGTGCTCATTTAGGGTACTGCTTCGACTTGAATCCCTGAATATAGACGTAAGTTTCTAACCTGCAGTCGCACGAGGACGGAATGAAAGATTACGAGTGAAACAGACACGTGAAATTACTTCGTCAGTTTGAGTCTTCGGGAAGTATGCCGTGAGGGCGGGAGGATTAACTTATGCAGAATATTGCCCAAAGGCGGGATGTGGTATTAGAAGTGGTTTTGCTACCAGCAAATTCTATCGGTATTTAGCATCGTTGAAACTCGTCGTTCTGCTACCAGAAAGTTTAGTCGCGATACTACATATTTACTTTCTAGCGACGTTCGGTTTTGAACTTTGTCCAACATCCGAAATTTAAGGTAAAGAGGGTGGGGGAAGCACCTGCTCCCGAATCTCTGTGACCTGCCATCTTCAGAAACCTTGATTGTTAGGCCCTTCTACTTTCTCTCAACTCTTAGAAGACTGACGTTCATTTAAACTATATACAAAATTCAGCTTCTGCACCACTGAGAACATAATTTGTGTCCATTCTGAAGACCAAGCTATTAATCCTGCTTAAGGAAATAATGGAATTTTATTGTGAAAATTACCTATGAAAAATGCAGTTCCTTAGTGTTATAAAGAGTGGTAAATATAGGTACCAATAGGCTTAAGAGGTAAAAGACAGTCTAGCCAACGTATGAAGACGTGACTAATGTGAAAGTCACAGACCTCAACTCTAAATTCTTGCAATGATTCAGCTCAGAATGATTATCGTGTACCGAACTATGAGTTTATCTCTTTGTTGTTTGGAGTGAGTGAGAAACGTTAGGCTCTCACTCGTGCTGGTGTTTCACAACCAGGAAGCTGAGCAGAATATCTGGATATAAGCGAGGGTAATTGGCGCCAACACAGAGAAACGCACACTCCTCCCTGACTATTAATACGGTGATGAAATCACATGACACTATTTGCAAGGCACATTGCACGGATAGGGAATGTAAGCAATGAGGGTTCTGTTCAGATACTTTACATTACATTACATTCACAGATCCATCATCCGCTGAATGGGATTGAACGTGGAACTCGTCATGTACAGTTACTTGGCAACTTCAGACAGAATGAAACATGGCAAGGATCGAACCTTAACTGACAGGGTAGTAATAATATCTTTCGGAAATAGGTTTTGAGGGTGTCAGGTGGTTGCACGTATCTGACCATCAGATGCTGCAGCTGGTATTCGTGGACATGGCAATAAACGTCAGGGTTCCATAACACACAGGAAAAGCCTTGGCCAGGTGACGGTAAGATTCTGCAGCTGTTATGATATTTGTCCACACGACAATAAAAGTTTTGGGCTTCAGTTGAGGACGAGAAATATTTGACCACCTGACCGACTATAAGCTTTTCGACTGGGACTTTGCTGCTCAGATTTAGGATTGGTTAAACTGATTAATATATGAAGCTTTACTTTTGTGAAATTTTGAAGCCTGTCGATTTTATTTTCACATGAGTGAAATTACAGTGGTCCGATACGAACTAAGTTGACAAAGGCGAAGAAAGGGTAGTGAAACTACAGCGGTCACAGAATTAATAAGGATATTTTAGTGTCCTTAACTGGCCATTTACAGAGTGGATGCCTTCTACCCGTCACTAAAGGGTGGCCAGTGTGCGGGATTAAGTCGACCCCGCTGTTCAGAATATCACCAACATGCACGTGGCATATTAAGGACATAAACCGGTTTCCAAGCTACATCGTGCCGAAACGAGGCCACTCAGATGTTCCACTAGTTAGGATAACTGATACGTTAAATGTTTTAATTATATTCTATTTGACTTCTAGATCTGCGCACCTGTTTCGATCCATTCATACGCCAGTTGTTTGGGGAGCGAATTCATAGTTTTCTTTTACAGTGATTATAATAACAAAATCAATAAATATTCACAAGCATTTAGGCAGCGTGTTATAAATTAAACTACGCCTTCTTTCCCGCTTTGAACGCTACTTGCGTTAGACGTGATTTAAGATCCCTTTGCGCTATATTTTATCCGAGTAAGGTGAGTGTATAGCTGTTCTTTCGCACGCCGTGAGGGATAGAGATATACGAGTAGTTTCACTCATTCTTGATCTTGGCACTGGACGGAGGTGAAGAACAGATTTACACCCCGTTCTCTTTACCCTCGGGAAAACAGCCCTCCGGTACCCATTGTATAGGAGAATAATTAGGCCTCAGAGACAATCTGGACGTTGGGAGAAAAGACAAATTTCTTTCCTCTGCCGAGAATAATACCAAGATTGTAGGGCGTCCAGGCCGTAGCGTAGACCGAACTGCAGGCGAGGCATCTCGAGGTAAATAAGAATATCCGTTTTGTGCACTTCCAGTTTTATTCAGCTTTTATTGCAGTTATACCAAGAGTTTTATTAGACACGTGTTATGAATTCCAGCCTAAAATATACACACACTTAACCTCAATAGCCAAGTCACTAGCGTAGAGCGGCTGTCGGTCTGGATTTCTGAGAGTGCAGCTTTGAATAACCAGCAGGGTCTGGCGATCCATTTTGCCAGACAATCGTCTTTACCGTCATATATCACACTCCTCTCGCAATGTTAGGACAGGTCAGTAAAACTGGCTGTACGCGTCTGATTTCATTAGGAGTAATCCAACACTGTCGAGAGGAGGTCGCCTGTCCCTCACTACGGAGGCTTGGAGGCAACCCCAGCACACTCCACGCAGCAATCAGAGTGGCACTGCAATACGGCTCGTCCCGTGTACTTCAGGTTTCCCGTCAATATAATTCGACCAATGCTTCTTACTCATTCCTTTATTAGTTACCAGCGCTATATATAATCTTTACAACTGACAGCGTCGTTGAAAAATGCACTTTAAAAATAAGCATACTAACACAGCGACAGGAAGACTCCATCACGGTCGACAGGAAAAATCCTGCACCATCGATAGAAGGCATGTAACACGGTCGATGGGGGAATAACATAAGGCATACGACAATCTGCACCATGCGGGTAGTAAACGGTAATTAACATTATCAAAATGGGCAAATTTCCAAGCTTATATCTGGTGTACATATTATGTTGAGAATTAAAATACTCACTAAAAATATTGTGTAACTTTCCTTGTATCGTCCACTGTCACCATCACCATCACCATCACCACCACCGCCAGCAGCACCAGGGCGTAAGCCACTTCAAGCTCACCTCGCCTTCAGAGCTGCTGGTCCCTACACCGTTTGTATGCAACACGCTGTCCCTATATGCATATCATTATTTTTGCCGTCTAGTCTGCTGGTCACTGTTGGGCGCAGCAACCCCCTTGCTATTTTTATATTGCATCTTACATGAACCTTCTTGCTAGTTACTGTCACCCATTTTTCTAACTTGATTTTTTGCACCTGTTTACGTTATTAGACTGTCCTTTATTTTTTGTTTCTACGATGTGATACTGTAACTATTTACGTCTGTCAGTAACGTTTGCTCTTCAGTATCGGTTCTTGAACACCCTTATAGTGAGGAACCCCTGTAATGTGAGCTGAAGTTAATCATTAGTTGTTTTTTCTGTCTGTATTTGCTAGAACTGTTGATTTTACTGCTGGAGTGCTTACGTTTTCTTGCTCTGGAATTACGCTTCCCTGTGTCATTCTGCTGTTGATCGTGGTTCTGACTGTACCAATCACAAAGCCTTGTGTTCTGTAGCTATCATCCTTTTCGACGCTTGCGTAGTTCGATTCTGATAAATATTCCAAGTTACAGCTGAGTCGAAGGAAACCTTTCTGCTGCCTAGCTACGTTGCTTGATTCTTACTTGCATCAGGCCTTTTGGGGCACCATTTGGATAGAGCTCCCGATCGTGACTTGAAACTGACCGGGGCACAGCGCATATCAGTGAGCCATTCCCTTCTACCATTCACAACGCACGTCGATTCGGCGTTGTGCACTGTATCTGAATTATGCCTGGATGCTTTCTGAATATCTGAACAAAATAAGATATTGCTTCTGTATATAAATACAAGACTTATTCTGGACACGTATAGATCTGGTACTACACAGACTTTTGTTGCTATATCAGCCTTTACCTGCATGTATGTAAGGACACTCACAGATTA
Organism: Coptotermes formosanus; assembly: GCA_013340265.1. Taxonomy (NCBI): domain Eukaryota; kingdom Metazoa; phylum Arthropoda; class Insecta; order Blattodea; family Rhinotermitidae; genus Coptotermes; species Coptotermes formosanus. The sequence goes on along the minus strand of BLKM01000477.1, from coordinate 654,304 downwards.
AGGCAGTGGTATCCATTACCCATAGTCATTAATATTATGCCATTGTAACCAGTCTGAATATAGTACACTAGGACTTTACGCAGTGGACTCCGCATAGTTACCTGATTTCATAACGCTAAGCGTTGCATATTCCATATCTTTCGGTTGACTTATATTTATGCGTGTAAACTTCGGTTAACTTTCTACCGTTATGCCTATTTTTATATCAATTAACCTAACCAAACGCGGCCTTATAGGACGCATAAGTCGTAGAAAGATAAAATATATTTTTAATTTACATTTGTGTTCATGTATTTGGTTTTTACTGATTCACTGGTAGTTGTGTACACGGTAAAGGTGAAATACTATAAGATACAAATTCTCCCTTGTGTGCATGCTCCATCATTTTTTTGCTACGGCAGACTTCTCCATGCTGTTGTCTCTTTATCTGACTGTGACTGTGTTTAGCCACTAGATGTCTAGCCATCTCCACTACATAGAGCATAAATTAGCCACAGCTATTCCTAACAGACTGTCGTGGCTCTAACTGCGTCCCTTATACGTTCTTTCAGTTCCCTGAGTGTGCAAAGCTAGTTCGCAAACACGTTGACTTTCAAATGAATTCAAGTTTTGCCAAAACATGAAATGATGCGTCCGAGAAACACGTCTCTCAAAACATCTACTGACTCAAGCGCTGCGTGTGCTATGACACCATGCTGCTGAAACCAGCAGCCACCATCATCGACGTCATCAGCGTCCTCTCCTAGCGTCTGCAGCATTGCTCGATGTTCTGCTGAGTTGACGGTCACGGACATCCTGACTGTATAGTTGCCAGAGAATGAAAATGTCATAATTGCAGCTATGAAGGAGAATCTCACGCGATATCACACGAAAATCGGGAGTATCGGAACGGAGAGTGGGGAGAGTACTGCGTCACTGTCATTTGGTTCCATACCACTTCTCGCCGAACGCATGTGTCTCGAGAAAACCGTCCTGTCCACCTGTTGTACACGTAACTACTAAGAGCCCATTGGCTTGATCTTTTGATGGTCATCGTCCCAGAACATACGTCGCATAATGTTTGGGAATTACTGTTTAAACATGGACAGCCTGTGAAAAAATGTTAATCCTGTATACGACCAAGACGATTTCTGTGGCTGTATATCAGACGACGTAAAGAGAAAGAGGAATCATAAGAGTGTGCCACTAGACGGTCACAGAACTTAATTACGGACCGATCGTGGATACGGAAGGAGGGGGGGGAGGGAGGAAGGAAGGGTGTAAGCCATGTATTTACCTTCCTGTCTTGTTCTAAGAGAATCAGCAGTTGACGAAGAGAAGGAAATTAGTACCAAAAGCCAAATTTCATTCCAAATTTACTGTTTTTTTTCCTGAATACAAAATCGTTTAACAACATCAACAGAATCCGTGGAAATATTCTAAAACTTTATAAAGTAAGTCTGAAAACAGACCTTGGTGTCGTACTGATAAACACATGCTTTCGTAAGGCGAAATTTTCGCCCTCTTTCTCACATCTCAACAGCACGGCAACGCTGTTAACACGATAACGGACGATTCGCAGACTCACATTTATGCGTCAATTAACCAATGAATTTTAAATTCAGTGACTTCACTCGCATTGCCCATTACACTTTAAATAGACGTACTTCAGTGGCATGAATTATAATTTTTATACGTTGCCAATTAGCCCAAATCTTTCATAATTCTTAGGCATTCTTCCATCAAAGTCATCAAATGCTTGCTGTGAGCAGGTTGTTTGCTTTGCTTTGCTTCCTTTCAGGTGATCTTGTATAACAAAGCTTCAGAAAGAATATGCTGCCACGTGTAATCCACGCACAGAATGACGGGTCGTTTATGAACAGACCTTCCCCTATGCAAAACTTTTTCCCTCCTTTTGAAAGGTGCTAGCTCAATTATTACAATTGGCTGCATCATTCCAATTTCAAACAGAATGGTGTAATGAAGACAAATGACCATAGCAGTCGTAGTAACAAGAGTAACGTAATGGCAATTATCTTTTCGTTTAACACAGCTATGGTGACCTTTTTTTAACACGGTTAATATCAGGACAAGCATTTAGGTGACCCGGCTGACCATTAACAATTTTACACTTGCTGTTACTTTGCTGACAGTTTTGTTTCGAGCAGTCTTTGTTTTTCAACCTGCCTTCCAAATTTAGAAGGCCAACTTTTGCCAAGATGTTAGTAAATCTTCAGTTCTCTATTAGGCCTAAACCCGAACGCCGATTTAAAGTATCTCTGATAAAACGCTGAAAAGCAAAGTCGTTCCTGTGCCTACCAACCCCGCCTTTGTTTGTGACCTTTGGATGCTTTTTTTCACTTCACTTTCCAGGGCCCTTCATAACTCAGTCCAAGGAAGGCAGCAGTTGGGCAGATTTGCGTTTAATAGTGCTTGGCCGTGGTTCCTGCAGGGCAGTGTGCAATGGGTTCGGACTCCTTACACCGTTATCTGGCACTAATTATAATTGGAAAGAGGATGTAAAAGTTCAACACAACCAGTTATAAGCTACGCGCCTCTTTTATTATTCATCACAAGCCGAGTGGACTTTGGCTCCAGAATAACAAATGGTAGGAAATTACAGCCAACAAATCATTCAGGGCAATATCTGCGTCATGACATTTCAGAGATATTCCGACATATCTTTGAGACCAAGGTTATCATGAAATTTATCGATCACGTGTAGGTACTGAATTCTGTTTTCGATCAGCACTGTAGTAGGCTATCATTAAATGTTTTTCGTCAGGAACGGTGTGGTTCTGTAAAAATAAATTTTCTTCAGACTTCTCCTGACAGAACGAAGGTTGTCATTATCTGTGTAACACTACTGCTTCCATACTGGAGGTCTTGGCGGGGACTCGGCCGTGGCGCATAACCCCAAAACATTTTCTAATAATCGCAAGCGTAAACAAATCTAAAACGGAAACTTATAACAGCGCAAAAGCTTTAGTAGCCACTAGCCGGCGACGATCTGTCAAAACGCCACTGGAATTACTTAAGTTTTGTGGGTTGCAAATTCAAGCAAACAATCTCCATGAATCCTGTTGTGCTCATTCATTTTTGTTGAATTTCGAAGCTTGCTTGGTGGACTCAATTTTTCCATCTTCTTTCCATCTTCCTTTCTTCCTTGTACTGCTGAATTCTAAATGAATTTCAGCTTGTTATAAGTCCAAGGACGCGTTAGTAATGTCAGTGGAAGTTTTGGGAATATGAAATTGATGTTATGTAAGACTGACATTACGCTTCTGCTCTGTTGATAGGGCTTATCTTATACGAAGGTGACTCCGCTGTCATTTAAATGTGCACATTCGGGCCGTAATATGAGAACTTTGTCAATTTATCATCGTTCGGTGTGTCACGCATTGCGTTACAGAAACCGTCGGAACTTCCAACGCTGAAAGGCAAAGCCGAAGCATTATTTCAGCCACAACACAGCGTCTTATCTCCAAAGCGTCCGCACTATCTCTTGGGCCCATTTAGACTCCCATTCACTGGGTAGCAGTAGCGTATTTCCCGAGGGTAAGGCAGCCAGGCCGTGAAGCTCAACACTCACCTCCAACTACTGCCGAAGTTAGGAATGAATGGAGCTCTGCCTCTGCTTCCTTATATTTCCACATGGCGTGCACACCGGCAGCTCTACTCACCCAACCCCTTGACTTTTTCATCACCTATTAACATCACCCTACCACTCTTTAAGAACCACATTTTCGTATAACGGACCGCTGGTTTTGAGGAAAGCCGACAGTGAGCAACTGGATATTCCTCCCAATACGCAGCACATGAAGCGTACGAAAAAGGTAACTGCGAAGAGAGCCAGAAAAATGTAAAATGTGCAATATGCTAAGAGAACTGAATTTTTTCATCTATGTAGCTGTTTATAAGCAAAGAAAAGTTTTCATATTATTCGTCAATATAAAAAAATTATCATCGAATATTAATGGTATCCGTAATCACGGCTGCCGGACAGCTTTTTCAATTAATCTATTTGCTGCAGACCTCTATTATCTTCGTCCCTGGTACAAAGGTTTCTGGTTAATCTCAGCACTTTCCTAAGCGGCACTGACAACTTCTCAGTGCAACTAAACTTTCAGCTCGTGATCTTCCTCGTCTTTCAGAAATACTGTTGCCTCACGCTTGCAATTTTTTCGCACTATGTCCATTGAAGTCTTGATTTTTCAATGCCTCAAATCACTGACATCTCTGTAAAACGTAATTTCTGCTTCCTTGAGGATTCCATTCCCTAAGACAGACACTGCGTCATCTCGAACAAAAGCAGTCCTCTGTTACATCGTTACGAAAACCTCAGAACTTGTAATTATTTGTTATTGTATTACCAGAAAGTTTTTGACAAATCTCAAAATATATCCCTGTTTGTCATATGGTACTGTTCTTTGTACTTGAACCCACAGTCAATTATTCACGACACGCCTTTATTGTCAGAATCCCTGTGAACTGGTGGACGACAAGGAAAAATGTGCGGGTCTATTTAGAGCGCAGGCAAAAATACACTTAACTGCAAAGTTATCTACCAAACAAGTCCCTCCACTACTGGAAGCTGTAATACCTTCCAACACAGTGAAATAAAACTCGCTAAAACACCTTAACCTTTTTCATAACTTACCCGTGTACTAGGTTCAGAACTTTATTGCTCCCTACCATTAGAGCATAGTCATAGAAATTTATTCTGCTTTATTTAACACTCAAGTTTCCTACGAGATGCAGGTACTCCACCATTTTCAGGTAAACATATTATACATGAGTGGAGTCCACTGCAGGTCATATGGTATACACATTATATAATTTAGTGATCCATACTATCATGGTACGAACGCAGTAATCTGTGACTCTTTACTATACATTTAAATATTACTGTACCCTCCAGTAAACTCCACTTTTGTATGTGTTCCTGAAAATGAACCGCGAAAACATAGAGGAAACTTTTTTAAATAGAAAATTTAAGTTACTATGATTGTGCTGTGAAGTTATAGCTCAATAAAGTTGTTACTAAATTATGTTTTCTTTCTCTTTTGGGCTCTGTCCACAGTCCAAAGGCTCACAGTTACCGATAATTTGCGTTTACGGTCTGCAACGGTATGACTCCACACACTGCCTCTCGCACAACCAACAAATAGGTTCACATTGCGAGAAAATTTTGTGGCTGTATTCACCATACAACCAGCTCGAATCCCGGCCTCATTACTGGCTAACCTCATTCAGGTTTTCGCCAACACCGTTAGGGTACTGCGAACACGAAGTAGCCCAGAACTGCCTCTTTCCATACTGTATACAGCCACATTAAAACCTCATTCACATTGAAAATTCTGAAATATTTATTTCGGATATTCTTCCGTTTTCTAGAAAATCTGATGTAGACGCTTTTTTAAAATGTGTTTTGAGAAAAATAATTGACGAGACCGACATTCTAATGAATTATGTTTCATGCGTGAAAAGTGTTAGTACCTCAAACGACGTAGCTTGAGTCAGCAAAAGTTAATCTCAGCAGCACCATTATACAACCCTAGATCCGGGTTTTTTCAATTACGACTTTTGTATTTCAGTTCGAAGAAATTTATGGCATTTTATCTTCAGATATATCCGGATTGCTGCCATCGTAATCCTTACTATTTAATATGATATGAACATCCCCAGTCTTCACTGCACTATTAGAAGCAGCATGGAAATTTGTGCTATGAGAATGACTAACAGATAATATGAGTATAAACGACTGCTTTGAACACCTGAAGGCAGCTGTGAGCTATTCCACAGCCTTCTAAAATGACAAAAAAGGAAACTGAGTTCAACATTAGAAAAAACTTCACTTTAAAAATGAGCTGAAGTTCTCGGAAATCTTCCCACTACCTGTATCAACCTTTTGAAAAGTAAAATGTCTAATGCCACATGGGATAATTCCAACAACAACAACAACAACATGTTGTTGTTGTTGTTGTTGTTGGCCTAAGCAGCGTACCGGGAAAGCACAAAATCAAGGTACTACAGAAAGCAGCCATACTGGGCACTGCACAGGTACTTCGCAAAGTGCTAGCGTAAAAGTACAAAACGTTCCACATAAGAAGTTGGTCTCAAATTACATGCACATGGACCGTATCTACAGAACAGCTGCGACACTGTATACCCTAGCAACACTGTTTGTGTCACGTACATGTTGTGAATATCCTGTGTAAAGGGGATAATTAATAATAATAATTACAATAATCATAATAATTATTATAATACAGTGAATAACAAATAGTGTATTGAAATATGTACGAAAGAAAATTTCTTTAATTTTATGAAGAACATTTTTATACATTAAAGTGGTCCTTCGAGCTTGAGGCTAGCGCGAGGCCTCTTTTACCACGTGATGTAGAATCAGTACGCAGCCAGTCCCGTGGGTCATGCACTAGTACAGGACACGCTCCCTCGAGTGGCAGTGTTACACTCTACATACCACATAGGCTATACCCTGTGTTCTTTGTGTCTGGAGTCTATGTTTATGTGATACCTTAAAACAAAATTTATCTGTTCAATTCCAGTACCAAAAGACAGGTGGTTATTGCACAAAGTTCCTCAGTAAATAGCACGTTGTAAAGCTGCAAAGTGAACGTGTCATGTGACGATATAATGGTTATGTATGATTATGTGGGGGCAATGGTCGTGGCGTGTACCTGGTGCTCGCAGATTCTGCTGCAGTAACTAGGAACTTCCTCGGGGTACCCGAAAAAGGTTTGTATCTGATACCGAGGAATACAAGGTAGACAAACGTATGTCGTTAGTTTGACACACACACACACACACACACACACACAAATCAATGGATGGATGAAAGGCTACCTTACACAAACTGAAAGAATGGACGGACGGACGGACGAGATAGAGAATAAGATAGACAAAATGGTGGACGTAAAAAGGAAAATGATAGAACGAAATGATTGGATTAGATGGAATTGATGGGTAGGTACATACCAGCTGAACGAACGGTGAATGGATGGACGTGCAAAGACAAGAAGAGGTTGTGTACGGCATGTACAGACGGAATATGATCTAGGCACGAGGTTCAGGAAGGTAGCCGTGTGGTAGTTAGTGTACCCACGGCGTTCAACCTGCGTGTACTCGTCAGGCCAGTGCGGGAATCGGGCTTGATTATTTCAGCCAGAACAACCTATCTTTTTGTTCCAGGAAGACAATCAGGCGTTAATGAAAGTCTAGGCGGAACCAATTGGAATTATTCGGCACACGGAACCACAGCTTTGAAATCGAATATCTCTGTAAAGCAACTGACACCTAACTCATTCGAAATTGCATAATTACGTAGATGAAAGGCTGCTAGTTACGGTCATTATTACTGAGTCAGGGGTTAACAAACAGTGACATCGAGGGCAGACTTAAACAAAGAAAAGGCACGTCAGCAACACACGAAATACCTTTGGTCTAATAGAGGTGTGTAAATTCGAATGCTTTTAAGTAAAATTCTCACGTATAATATGAGCGTAGAATGGGAGATGTATGCTTTTTTCCAGACAGTTTCGAGTGATTTACATTGAATTTACCGTCCGTGGTCCGCATTATATTCTGCGTGGCACTGAGATGATACCTGCTGGTACATGTGTCTCCTACTTCACATGAAACCCGAAGTGTGCAGTTACTTAACTGCTTTCCTTATTTTGCACATAAAGATTTGGCCGAGGCACGTGCGTCACGTCCTTCCAGATCGCGGGCCTTACGAAAGTTACTGAGGGGTCAGTATGAATTGTTGGTGCCCCATAGAAGAAATCAAGAGTTAAAATATTTAGTATTAACTTATTTCTTTTGAAGAGGAGGGGTGCAGTAGTTGGCATAGCGACTGTGCTACGGGCTGGATGGTCCGTGGTTTGAATCCCGGTAAGGGAAAGAGTTTTTCACATTCTCCAAAGCATGCAGAATTGTTCTGGGGCACACGCAGCCTCGTATTCAATAGTCACTGGTGTTCTTTCTCTGGGGTAAAGTAGCCGGGGCGTGAATTTACGCACTCATATCCACGTAGCGCAGAAGTTAATAATTCGTGAAGTTGTACTTCTGTCCCCCTGTGTGGACAGGGGGACAGAATGGCGTGGACAGGGAAGATCGTACTACTTTTGCTTTAGCTTACGGCACACAACCAATAACGTGTTGCGAACTGTTTGTTTCGTAACCGAGTGTCTCTAAACAGTTTCAGCTGCTACAAAATGACACTCCCTTATGATTAAAAGCAGCAAAACGCCGTTCGTTCATGGCCGCAGACACGATGACAAATTGCTCCTGGACGCACTTTGCCATAACTTGTTTCTGAATATGAAATTTACAGTCTGACGTTTAATTAACCTCCAAGAACATGCCCCTATGTCAAATTCGGCATGTGATCATTATGTCATAGGTGTACCGTATTATAGGTTTTCACTCCGTACCGCACTCAACATACTGTCGTAACGTGTTCTACTGCTACCGTCACTGCCGACGGTCCTAACACCATCTTCAATAATAATAATAATAATAATAATAATAATAATAATAATAATAATAATAAAGTGAGCCTACCCAAACGGGCAGACAGCGCAAACGCATGAAGTGGACAGAGGAAATTATCATGCGGGCGTATTATAGAATCACTAAAATAGAAACCGAACTTACGGCATATAGAGATCACCTGTACAGAGAATTTATGGAGAAATATGAATAACAATAATAATAATAATAATAATAATAATAATAATAATAAAGGCGTACAGTAACAACAACAGGCCTATGCTGTAAAATACACCTCGAAATCTCATAGTTACTCAGCTGGTCAAAATTCCCAGTTTTCGTATAACTTGAAATTCATTTCCATTTTCACGCAAGCCCAAAATTAAACCTTAAACCGGTTCACTTCTTTCCGCATCCCCACTATTGGACTGCTCGACCTTGAAGAAGAAGACACCTCCAAAAACACAGTTGGAGAACGTTACTGCTACACCAGCTTCACCGCTTTCTGGTGACTTTATGGCAAGGACAGCTGAGTGCGTGTGTTTCGTAGCAACAAACTCTTTCGAAGAAAACTAAGATGTCATGTTGCTGTGGACTCAATAAGGAAGCTTATGTTTAAAACGTTAATAGTAGCATATCTACTTTCCTTTTGTAGATAAAATGGCAAAACGACTTCTGGCACATGTGGCTTTGTGGGCAGTTCTCCTGGTGGCAGCAAGCATTAACATGGCGTCCGCTTGTTCCTGCATGATGTCGCATCCACAGACGCACTACTGCCAGGCTGACTTTGGTAAGAACACTAAAGTGTGCACTGTAACATTACTGTAACGTTACTCCAATTCATATCCGTAGATCAAGCACATGTTTGTGTGTTTATGGCTAAAATATTAGCTGAACAACAATTTTTATCTGCAAAACTTTGTTTCCCTTTCTCGCTGTCTTCTCTTCCGTTTTTTTAAATGACCATACCCTTCATGTCGATGTATTCTTCCCGGAAATTGGTTAACTCTTTTAAGGCCATCTTATGGTTTTCCTTACACTCTCCAAACAAGGCCTTAATATAGGTCACTACGTATTTCCCCTACGTCACTCTAGCAATCCACTTGTCATTTCCTCAATTCTTTTTCGGTGTTTTCAGAAATAGGATGGTATAATCACGTTGCTACATGAAGATAGATGTACATATTATACATAATTATGTATAGTGCTTTGTGTCTATATGTATGTAATAATATAACGTAGGCCTATGCCTGCATAATGTAAGGTTTTATTTTATGCAACGGTTTGGTGATAACAATCAAGACTTGCTGAAATACTTATATAATCAGTTATTTAAATAAAAGATTTGTTGAAGACTGAAGTCTTCTGCGATGTTACAAAGTGCCAACTAGTAAACCGTTATATATTTAATACTTACTATTGACTATTAACATGTACTATTTACCAGTCGACACAGCGTAACATCCCAGAAACAACACTTCAATCTTCACCAACACTTCTATGAGAAACTCAAATCTCGCAAAAAAAAATTACTGGGGAAAATGAGAGGATTTCTAGAGATACCGGGAACACAGTTGTACGCTACTTTGGTATTTTTTTCGCATCCTGTCCAGTTCATGCTTATCAACATCTTCTCGTACAGCAAGGAAATCGCCCTTAAATTAGAAAATAGATTTATTTCCTATCAATACAAATAATACTGCGTAAAGTGATCAAGGGACATGGATTCGACTGGGGGCAAGGGAGAAAGATTTTTCCATTCACCATACAGTCTACCATGGTCCTGGGGCTCACCCAGCCACTTCTTCAGTGGATACCAGGGGCCCTTCCCCCGGGGGTAAGGCGACCGGGGCGTGAAGCTGAATACTCACTCCCACCTACTGCCAAGGTTACGAATATATGGAACATTACCTTGTCTTCCTCATGTATCTTCATGTTGTGGTTCTCAAGTGAGGAAAAGGGATGGGGATATAAAGCGAAGTCTGTCAAACTAGCCATGAGGTTGTGTAAGAATAGTGGAGACAGAGTTCCACGCTTTGTATGCCTTGTTCCTAAATTGATGTACGTGATCAATTTCAAGTTCCGCCTTTTAAGACTCCGCCCGTGCGAACTAGATACGAACTTGGATGGAATGAATACAAAGGTATATCGGAAAATATCCTCTTGTTCCTCCTCCCTGAATTTAATTCAGCCAGAGGCAGTCGCATTACCGAGACATCCTGACTCACTTTCGCATCTACGTAGGAAACATTATTTTTCCGTCAAGTTATGTCCGAGATTTTTTCTCCGTTCCCCAGTTGTGGCCCTGAAACCTTACAAAATAAAACAATGGCGTATGAACTAAGAAACTGGGGCATTAAATTTTTGTTCAGTCGTCATGAACTGAAGCAGCAGCACCCAGCCTCCTATTCCCCACGGGAACACAAGATACTCCTGCAGTTGGTCACTGTGACTCTGCCAAAGGCTACAACTTCCAATACGATAACCACAAAGAGAATCAGGTTAGTGACCATGTGAAATTTATATCCAACGTGTTATCTTCGACGTATCACATCTTATTTCAGGCCGGCACCGTTTGATCAAAAGGCTTGCCTTCGGTGATACAGTCAATTAATTCCCAATTCTCTTTTACTGCAGCCACAATATCGTTAACCTACTCTTAGTATTCCTCAGCATATTCCGTTGTTCAGTGCATTAAATGGCTAACAAGGGGATCAAGCTATATAGTCCTATGTGGGATTTTAGGTTCTCACGAGGATGACTAACAAGATTACGACATCCTATAATGTAACGTCGGGTAGTTTGATAAATAGGTACCAAAGTTTTGGAGGAACCTGCTGACTCGGATTTTATTTATGCTGTTATAAGGATCTTACAGTGAAGATAGCATCCACACTAATTCTTATTAACACCTGTCTTATTTATTACGTACAGGACCACATGTCGGGCTTAAAAATTGTGCACATTCCTGCTTTGAATTTAGGAGCTTCAGAATCAGAAGCTCGCCGAAGACTAAATATTTTGCTTTCCTTGGTTTTCCTCAGTCACTGAATCAAACACTAGATAGTACTTTAGGTAGGCCATAGCTTCCTTACTAATGCGCCAATAACAAATCGTCCTACTTTCATTACAGGAAGTACGAACAATTCTATTACGTGCAGACCCTTTCGTATCTTTGCCTTTCAGCCACTTTCCTATTTACTTTTTGATTTCCCACCAGTATCAAACTTTTAAATCCTAGTTGTTACTATACACACCAGATTCAGGATTAAAAAATTATACAGTCCGCCCACGAAGTGCATTTGTGTGTTTTATATGGCTCTCAGAACAGCGATTATTTCCCTGCACAGCATTAGCTGATTGGTTTCCCTAGTGGAAGTGGAGTTAGGTTCACTGCGTGGTGCGAAGTGGATCTTCAAGTGCAGTTCAGGTTAATACTAATCTTTAAACAACGAGCAGATCCGTCGTCTCGTCAGAGGCGACGGATCAGGACAATCAAGAGTATATATGTCCAGAAATTAAGCACAAAATCTGGTCATGCGCCCCCAAAGGGACTCCTTATCAATACCGACTAACTGACGTCAGCTGTAAAATGACTTGGATTTGGGCTTAGTTTTGAAAGGGCTAATATGGACATTACGGTTCTGCGAACTTCTGAATTGTAGAAATGAAATATTTGTCACTGAAACAGACTGTTAGACTAAATCGATATTTTAACTCTCAGGTCTATACGCATAGCGAATGAATCATTGCAGATGTATGTGAAACTTGACAGGGATATTGCGACACACACAAAGCTACCAATGCTGCACGATGCACATTTATGTTATCACTTAATTTAAAAACGTGGCGATGCCAAGAAATTCTGAGATTATGTGTAACTCTTCTAACATACCTGAAATGTATCATACAGAAAGTGATATGCAGAAACTAATCTATAAATTCTGTATAAATATTAAATTATTAATGTAATTATATTTAAACGGTTATCGTAATTTCTCCAAGAAACGTTTAAACGTATATTCTCATTATTACACGTGAGACAGGGGCAAATAATTAGATCTTCGCTCTTCTGGAATATTACACAGCGTTGAGTGGCAGTTCTGTACCGGCTTTTCGGGACAACTTATCGGTCCCATATTCAAGGGTCAAGATCTTCTTGACCCTTGAATATGGGACCGATAAGTTGTCCCGAAACGTCGATATAAAACTACCACTTAACGCTGTGTAATATCGCAGAAGAGCGCAGACCTCATCTGCATAGCGGCGGAAGCCCGAAGTCACGGCGAATTGCTAGTTCGGTCCAGTCGAATTTAAACCCACTAGCTAGCTAAATATTAGACAGGGACCCGGTAACTTGCCGGCGAGCGCCCTGACACTGTGCATATCTTCAGCCGTCACAGCGTGGTGGCTGCATGGTTCACCTCGCAGCGGTCAGCTAGCATTATATGGCTTTCAAAAGTATTTACTGTGTTGGAAGAACATTCATAGCTTCAGTCAATGTGTGTGTTTCTGAAAGAGCCATATAAAAACTGATGGTAGGTGAGCAGTGTTTTCCCCTCTTACCAGATTGTTATCGCACCGGCTCCAACAACTAGCAAGCAATCCGGTCTCCCCTATACTTGATGCAGACTACGTCCATAATCACTGAATGAAGCAACAAGGAGGATTTCGCCGTGCCTCCTGCATTCGGACTTTCCAACATACGGTGGCTCAATTTCTGCAGCAGCTGCCAAGCAACAGGGGTAACGAGGCCGATCATGATCTTGAGATAAGTAGCACGCGCTCTGCTCTGAATGCTACCTGATTTCATCCAGCACTACGATATACTACAGGCAGACGCGTGACAGGTCTTAAGTTAAACCTTACGTAACGAGTTATTATGCAGTGACCTGGGAAAGCCACGCTAATTTGTCTTAACAAAGCCAAAGCCTTCAGAATATATGTTACAGCAACTTACTTAAAAGCCTTCAACCACTGCAGAGGAGATATCTTTGTACATCAGAAAGAAAAGGAAGTTCAGCCTTTTAGCAGCACGGATTTGTGTGTGTCGACATTTTTGGGCCGAGTTACTGTAATTGCAGTTTTACTGTACGTTCTAAAGACGACTAAAGCTGTTGCCTTTGAAGGTTTGCTGCACTGCAGCTCTAGTGTGGAAGCTTTCCTTATTTCAAATTTTTTGTTAACCTTTTAAATACCAAAGTAACCTGGGGTGTATTTAAATATTCGGTTCGTATAGCACATCAAACACACTTCGCATTGCTTAAAAAACAGTCAGTTAATGCTGTATACGCAAATAATCGCTGTGGTACGTATATTAACCTTTTAAAGCCTAGCGGTAACTTTACGTACCGCCAGGCTTAACATTAAAAAATTCTACGTGGTGCCCACATTGCGTTTATGTGTTGTGTATGGATCTCAGAACAAACAGCAACTTTTGCCTTATAAAACATTAACAGACCGGTTTTTATAACCGAAGTGGAGAGTGTTTACAGCGCGGTACGCACTGAGTCCTTATATAAAAGAGACACGCTTCGTCTTTAAGGGGTTAACCCCTAGGCTTTAAATGTTTAATGCATCCTACAGGAGCCGCGATAGCGTAATTGGTATAGTGACTAGGCTACGGGCTGGAATACAGACGGATCGCGGCAAACCGTAGAAATTCCGTTACCTATTTACCACTCCACACGGCGGACCATTCCCTAAGACGTACTTTTCGAATTGTCGTTCGATTTCCGGCAGAGGCAAGAGGATTTTCTGTTCTCTGAAGTGCGCAGACTGGCTGAGGTGCCCAAGCGCCTTCCTGTCAAACAGGAACCGGGGAAATTTCCCTGGCGATAAAGCGGCCGGAGCATAACGGTGAGCACTCACCTCTATCCAGTAAACAGTTAAATAATGCAAAGAGTTATATCCTTCCGCCCCCCCCCCAAGCCTTCAGGCCACGTACACCTTTACCTTTGCTCTATTAACGTAGAGCATGCAAGAATAAATGGAGAACTGGTTTCAAATCGTCACTGAATTTTCAGGAATTTCGATTTGAATTGGAAGAAGAATACTCAGGGTCCGATTTATTAGCTGCTCGCACTCAGTTCAGCACGAGGTGTAATACAGCAGGCAGCTGTGTTGTGTCTGTCGGAAAGCAGCACCGATAAAAAGCCCGCGACTGTACTAGCACGTATCTATCAATCCAGCTGGCTTATTCTGTGTTGGTGGAATCGATTGAATGCAAATAGCATTCGGTCGTTACCATCACCGGCCACGTTTAAAATACTGAGCTGTACGTCACGTCTTTATAAACGTAAAGTTTTTCTATCGACGTGCATCGAGGTGGTGGCACACTAACAAAGCACCTGCAAAATAATGTGTTTGAATTATTTTCTTCGAGTCCTATTGCAGTACAAGCATACTACCTCCAAACAGGTTAGGAATTAAACTCACTTATGATTGCACACTTAGAACTAAAATGTCTTTACAACACGTTCGATGAAATGACTCAACCAAACGCGGGATGGGTTTGAATATTAACGAAAATGAATCGTAGGCCTATACCTTATTACACAAAGGCAAAAAGATTGATTTGTCCCTGTCCATGCTATGAAGGCATAAGGGGGAGAAGAGTTACAGCTCCACTTGTTCTTAACCTCGGTTCTGTATAGATGTAGGTGGTTAATATCACACTTCGGCTGCTTTACCCGAGCAAAGAGATTCGGTACGCATTGAATAGGAAGCGGCGTTTACCCCAGAGATCGTATGGACATTCGCTCCATTCATTCATTCATTCATTCATTCATTCATTCATTCATTCTATGGTCTGTCTTCGGACCTGTCTGGCGTTATTGCCTATGTTAAAATATCAGCTGTTTAGTTTATATGAATTCTTGTTGTTCTAAAACAACGTCGTCTTGGAAGTGAATGTTTCCATGGAAAGTACGCTTTCATATTGTCGCAGATGTCTGTATGGCGCAGCTGGGGGGGGGGGGGGCACTAAGCCCGTAATATCTTTCGTTATCTACATATGACTCTAGTCGGGTAGCTTTAACAGACAAAATCCGAACCTACAAGCCTATGTTGTTATTTCATAATATGCGACAACAGTTACTGAATACAAAGATGAAAATTTGTGTTAACTCATGTCACTGAGCCTTTAAAGAAGTGCTAAATATACAGTGACAGTATAACAGACGTTGTCATGGTTATGGTGTGATGTACAGTGGATTTGAGCGTAAAACGGGAACGTGCTTCGAAGTAAATTCGAAATAATAGAATGAACGCAATACAAACGTTTGAACTAATCAGCCGATAAATCCATAAGGTTCGTGTCTGACACGTATTGCACACCCGTGATGTGAAATGCCGAGGCTCGACTGCCTAATTTCATGAAATGAAGGCAGTCCAAATTACAGTTGAACTTCAGGCGTTCAGGTTCCAGGCCTTGGTTATAGCTGATGAGCAGCTTCCGCCATTTCAATATCTATTTTTTTCCCTTATAATGTTTTACTACACATTTCAGCGGTCGGGGTGGGGGAGGGGGCGAGAGGTGCATACAGGGTTTTGGTGAGGAAGCCTCAGGGTAGGAGGCGACTGTGAAGACCCAGGCGCATTTGGGAGGACAGAATTAAAATGGATCTTCAAAAATGTGAGATGGTGGCATGAAGTGGGTTGATCTGCCTTAGGATACGGACAGATGGTGGACTCTTGTGAATGCGGCAATGAACCTTCGGGTTCCATAAAATGCGTGGAATTTCTTGACTAGCTGAGAACCACTTAGCTTCTCAAGAAGGAATGTGCCCCATGGGGTTGTTTGGTTAGTTACTACACATTTCAGTTTACTCTTAAATCTTTCATTTATTTCAACCTTGTTACTTCTGCTTTTGATCTCTCATTCTTCCACCAATTTCAACATCTCCTTTACCAATTACATGTAGCACCCATTTCTCTCGCTTTCTCTCTCTCTCTCTCTCTCTCTCTCTCTCTCTCTCTCTCTCTCTAGGTGAATAATGTAAGCGCCACAAAAACATATATTGACTCTAATGTACAAAATAAAGGTAAAGCGTTCAACGGTACGGTCCTTTACCGCATATATATAATGTTGGCAGTGCTACCCAAGGTGGCGTATATGAATAACGTAAACACTGTCTTTCTTTTTTGGGTAATGACAATACTGTGTAAGTTAAACGTATACTCGTATTTGTTGCAATGCATATCATGAAGGCATGCAGGGCAGTGGGTGTGTAGTTCCACCGATTTTTAACCTCTGCATGGATGGGGGTGAGCGGTTTTCTTCACGTTCCAGCTCCTCTACCCCCGCGGTAAGAGCCCTTGGTAGCATTGAGTAATTGGCTCAATTTGCCTGACAGCCGGTCTAGACGCTTCGGCGAAGATATATATGCCTACGAGGAATCGAACCACGATTTCTAGCTTGCTCGGCCTGTTGGCTGGCAACCGACCGACTGTGCTGTTCTAGCTACCGTGTTGATATACTAGATGCGTTTAAAGACCCTGCTGCATTTATAGAAT
The DNA here is from genome assembly GCA_013340265.1 of Coptotermes formosanus. Classification (NCBI taxonomy): domain Eukaryota; kingdom Metazoa; phylum Arthropoda; class Insecta; order Blattodea; family Rhinotermitidae; genus Coptotermes; species Coptotermes formosanus. Next base: position 637,291 of record BLKM01000477.1, on the reverse strand, counting down.
AAACCAGAACAGAACGATGATATGTGATCCGTTTATAATTTCTGTAAATTTATTCTTTTATCCGAAACTAAATATTTGCAGCGTTAAATACAGACATATTCGTATTGTGTAAAGCTGTATTTCGTAGTCAGGTGGCAAAGTAATAGAAGCACGTATTAGTGCGCCGACCAAAAGCGGTCCACGGGCCTACACTCTGACAGACACTGGTCTAACGCAATAACGCAAACACGATATCTACTCACTTGAAAGCAAGGCACTGAATAAAACATTTGCACCTAGGGCAGAAGAATAAGTGGGAATTAAAAGGGATTACCGTTACATGAGGAACTTGGTAATTTATACACTCTATTTAGTGCCGTATGGGATATGCAAAGGAGATTACAATAAGCTAGGCATTTAGGTCGGAAGGGTAAACCTTGAATCATCTGCATGGCGCTACCGGTCGGAGCGTCCCAGGGTCATTCGTTTTCCGGGTTTATGATTCTTATTTATAAACATCTTATGTGACTCCTTGGACGAGGGCTCGACCAGTCTCAAGGTCTGTACGTACACCGGACAACAGAAGTACAGAAAAAAAAACGCACACATACATGCATGCATGTTACAAGTGGGAACCGAAGCTGCATTTCGAGTGTTCATATTCCAGCAGAAGACGACAGTACACAACGCGGCCACTCTTACAGGTCAAATAAGTACGCTTACAGAGTTTTTCGTAAAAGATACATTTGCCGAGATTCTCTTACATCAGTTCATATTTTAAACACCGGATTTCCTGGAATACTCAACTTCCACTTTTTCTATACGTTTCAAGCAAGAGGGAATAATGTACGTTTATTATGTTCGTAAGTTCATTCCAAGCGGAGATTCCATTCAGCAACAAGCCGTATGCTTTAATGCACATTTCGCAGGAGCTAGAACAACAGCCGGAGCCTTTAACAGGAAAACTCATCTCTGAGATATGTGAAGCACATTCACTCACTCACTCACTCACTCACTCACTCACTCACTCACTCACTCACTCACTCACTCACACGCATGCATGCATGCATTCACGCACGCAAGCACTCACACGCACGTACGCACACACGATAATTCACTTTAAGGTGGCACATCCTCGTTGCCTTGTTACATAAAATGAATATTTCAGTCGGTCATCACAACATTACATTCAGGAAAAATAAAGGCGGCATATTTCAGCTATAACAAGTAGCTATCGTCAGGCCTAATTGCAAGCACACGAAAGGGGGATACATGTTACAACCCTCTCAAACCTTACAGTTGTTAAACGTACCCTCCGCTTGCATCCTTGTAATTAGGCCTGATGATGGCTAATCACTTGTAGCGGAAGCATACAGACTTTCATTCTTCCTGAATACAACGCTGTGTTGACTGATCGCAACACTCATTTGTACGAATAATCGCATGTCGAAGTTGAATTTATTCCCGTACGTGTTTGCTACAATGACCATTATTTGAAACGTACAGTGTGGAAACGTAGTGAGGGATATAGGACACAACGCATTCCCTAAAATGACATAGGTCTTGTACCTAGAACTGAGGGATGAAGAACAAAATGCAGTCCCTAATATGACGCGCTTCATGTATCTAGTAATTAGAGACTTCGAATACAACACAGTCGCTAACATATAAGATAACACATGACATACACTTAGAACCATTTATACCATTGTGTCTGAATCCTCCGCCAACTCAGCATGCGCAACAAATATTTCCTTGAACATGCTTCGGGATTTCGGAAAGCACATCGTGTAACAGCCACAAAGTAAATATTTCGTGCTCGTAATTACGTACTCTCGCACGATCAGCCCAGTACAAATGTGCTGGAGACATTTTGTGTCTCCATCAGCAGAAGCTGAAGGGCTGCGTGACGTAGCACTGTCTGCAAATCTCGAGATCCTACTCCCTTGCCCTTCACCATGTTTCGAGATATGTATGTGTCAGCCAAATGACTCGTGGTTTGTCATAGGAAGTTCTGACGTTTCGGAAAATTTGGACACTAACTTCTGTTTTTACAAGGCTGGTAACCCAAGAAAACTTAACTGCATACAGTCACTGCGGACATTTCAAACATTCTATAAAACAAATAGTTGAAACATACAAAATAACGCTAATGGTTCATATATCTTTTTCGATTTAGCTACTAACAAGTCCTCTGTATTGTTTGTTGTTCCATTCCCATCTGACTGCCTGCGTTATAGGCAGCCCAACGTGCACTGCCGCGTACCGACTTGCCTACGCGTCGATTCAGGCAGGTTAACTGTACCCTGAAGAGATCTTTTGGATTTCCTATTGTCTGGCTTACTGTAACAATTGTTCATATGGCAAAAACTGATGTTGTTTTCTGTGGAACAGTTAGTTGAGGCACGAATAAAGAACTGAGTCATGAACATTTGGGCCTTAACATTAAAATTACACACGTTCGATACACGCCGCCAAAATTCAATTGTAGAACTCAAAATTACAGGCCTACATATGATAGGTTTAGTATATATAAACAGCTATCATGAACCGCGTGTCGGCGTCTGCTCTAGTTGTGTTGTTGGTTAGGTACATCTCCTCTACAAAATCAGCCAATTTTACGTGTGACTTTATTTCACCACTATTTCAAAACTTATCACAGAGATGGCAGTAATTACCGAAAACAATGTCGTTGTAAAGCAGTTAAGAGGTGCCTGTGCTTCGGTAGGCATTGCAACGTTGTATGTTGCCGATAACATCTACATAGATATCTTTTAACAACTTCCAAAATTAATGGTGCTAATATTCAGTGAAACTATGTTAAGTTACGAAACAATCAAGAGGAATTTATGCTTCGGTCGGCACTGCAGCACTTTACTATGCTGGCAACATGACGCTGTCTCAATATGTAGGAACAGATGAAATGAAGAATATTCTGTGGAAATCATAGCCACAAACGAGAATGACAAAACTTCCAGGACAGATTTCAACGGTTTTACACTAGTTAAATTATGAAGTCAGTGACACACTCCAATACTGATAAGCGAAACTGCATACAATATTATGCACTCAATGTTTTTGCGAGCTTCGATTCAGAACGAACAGTCAGATGATACTCCCGTGTAGCCGGGTTCATGCATGACGCGTCAGCTTCTTTAGCTGCCGCGCTGTCCAGAAAGCTCACTGTCCGATATAATTACCACGAAAATTCTTTAAACTCCGGCATTAGTTGGCACAGCCTAGGATACTTGGGCTTAATGGGGATGATATAACTAAGGACTCGCAATACATATTTACGAGCTTCCTCATTAATACTTGTCAACTAATATTGTTAAGCTGGTTACATCTGAGAGGAATATATGGACGACGATTTGAACAGCCGTAGGGAAAATCGGAAATACTTAAGTATAGAGAATCTTCATCGGTTAACCTGGAAGAACCATTTCGAGACCCGGAGTTTGATGGGAAGTTAATACTAAAGGGCACAGAAAATGAAGATAAGAACTACACTGATCTAGACTAGACCAGATGGCATGAAATAGATTCACTTTGCTTTGGATAAGGTCCAGTGGTGGGCCCTTTTGAATACTGGTCTGCAGATGGCGGAGAATTACTTGATTTGCTTGGAAGCTATTAGATTCTCAGTCTGAAATTTTCCGCATCGTATTCGTTGAGTAATATGAGGCGATGTTTAAAAGTAATTAATCACACTACCTGTAGTTTACTGAATACTCAGTATGTTGTGTTATCGAATGTGACAGCACCCGGGTGTAATGACAAACGGTCGATTCTTATGATGCTGTATTTTCTTCTTACAGTTATTGTGGCGAGGGTGAAGAAGGTGCTTGAACCAGACGAATTGTCCCGTGTCTACAAGGTGAAAATTAAGAAAGATTTTAAGGTGAGTTTAAATCAACACGGCACGTTTTTACTTGACGCAAATACGACTCCGAAAAAATGAATTTCCTTCAATATTGAGATAACAGAAACAGGAATACAAAGGCGTACGACATGAAGGGAATAAAAATGGGCCTCATAATGTTCATCTGGTCCGTAATAACTCTTTAATTTAACAGATTTACTCCCTACTCAAGTTTCTGAAAATTTAAGAGTTTCTAAAGTGCTCTTAAGGGACCGTAAATTGCACATCCCACAAAATGAGACCAACGATCTATGTCCTGAGTTACCTGACTCCAGTGTACCTAAATTTTGTTTTAACACTATCTTCTGATCCATGCGCAAGTAATACAAGAAGTCGCGCCTGTCGAGTGTCCTATTCACCCTCCCAACTGACTCACTCACTAAATTCAACTTTTATTGCAGAGCTATACTTGAGAAGGGAACAGTCCCTTGGCTCGTCAAGGAATTCTCCGAATTTTATTGAACTTAAAAATTCATTACTCTGTTCAGTAGTCCTTATTCTGAGAAGCACCATGTCCTCTAAAGTAATAAACTTTTAAATACTGTGAATTCCAATATGAGAACTCCCAACGTCGCAACGTTTTTGAATATATCCATTGTCCTTTAATACCACAACCTACCAAGTTGCGGAACTTGATACTACTTCCGTCTTCAGGTTATTGATTGTTGCCACGCCGACTTTTTATTCTTATTAAAAGCACTAATCTTGCTGGACGGGATCAAACCCCGAGCCCCCTGACCAAACCCAGATGTTTGGTGGTTTGTATAGCTTTCAAGTTTAGTAATGAGCGGATTCTGGGTTCGATCTCGCGCTGTCCTAATGCAAACAGAGACTTCTATGTACAATCAGTCCATTTTAACGTATCCATGAGCAAGGCATGTATATGAATCATGAATCCTTCACCTGCCGAGAATTTTAGTGTCCATTTCCCCAGCAGTATAACCTACCTTCTGCCAGAGAAGGGTCTTGAAATGTTCCAGATTCCTAGCAGATGCAGACCTCTCGCGCAATCAAGCTTCCGTGCTCAGAGACACGGTAAAATGGACATGCTGTATAATAACCAGTAACCTAACGACAGACGGGCGTCAACTGCTGATACGTTATTTATGTTAAATACACTTCAAACACTGTATTTAACGCCAACATAAATGTCGTTCTACTATTATCCTTCTTCACAAACTTCAAACGGTACCGCCAGGGTCTTTAATTTTCCACAGTTAAAAAGGTGCATCACCCTGACCACTCTGATTAAAACAGTTGCAATCCCGCTACCTGCTGTTAGAACGTCGCGTAATTCCAGCTAATACTCTTTTCTCAGATGACCCAGAAGGCAAGAATTGTTCTGAAGGAGGGACGCCTGGTGACATCGGGCTCCTCGTCTATGTGCGGTGTGGACCTGAGACCTGAAGAGACGTACCTGGTGACCGGCAGAGTGGTGGCCGGGCAGGCTTACATCAATCTGTGTAACTACATCACTCCTTGGGCCCATATTACCATCCGACAGAAGAAAGGCCTCAGACTGCTCTACCATCAGGGCTGTTCTTGCGCGGTACGGCGTGTAGAAGTCTGTTATCCTGGATAGGAACCGAATCTTGGGAGGATTATGGCAAAACATTTGTTTCAGTCCAAGTTGTTGCGTTTCATTCAGTCGAGACATATCTGGAATTCAATACATTTTCTCACGAAGTCATTCACAAACGACGTGTTTCCATAGCAGCCTTTAAGTCATTCCGTAATTTTCATTGGTGTAGAAGTCATCTTCCTTTTGGGAAAAATTTCAAGTGTGTTGGAAACCGACCCTCTTCCATCCGGTGAATGTTTTGAAACCTGTTATTTCCACGTGAGTAGAAACAGAAAGCGACCATCTAGGTACAACGCGTTTCACTTCATAATCGCTAATGAATCTCTTTCTTCTGCAGAAATTTCTCCAATATTCTGAATATGAAATAATTTGTGTCAAGCTGTGGAGTCGTGGGAAACAAGCTCGCCCCTTGTCAACTGACATATGAAATTTTGTTTCACAGTCCGAGACAGAGCACTCTGCAATCACGGTAGGAGGTCGTTAGTCACAATGAACAGGGGCTGTGCCATAATTAGAATAATCGAATCTTTTTATCAGTTTAAACTTCCCTTAAATTCTTTATTATCTAACAGAACGCACTTGTGACCACCCCACATGAATATTATTCGTACTATGAATTAAAATGCGAATTGTGACTTTAAACCACATCAAATAATTTAAATAACAGAAGTAATTCTTAAAAAGTCCGTATTGGTGCTGCTTTCAATTGCAGTGCATAACTGTCATGAATATTCATTTCCTTCTTCCTAATAAGCAACTGCAACATCTCTATTTTCTCTGCCATAAAGTTCATAATTATACGTGGCAACTCTGAACCCATGAAGACGTCGAACCCCCTTTACCCGATATCATACGGTATTGACCTAGCGATATGAGTAACATGTCTCAACCGCATCACTGTACTGAAACAAGCTGACGCCTCCACTCTATAAGACGGCATACAAATATATAGGGAAGGTCATGTAGAGTTTCACGCACTGGGCGGACGACAATGGTCAGCCTTACAACCCCGCCGCGTTACCAATGGTACCAGGTTCTTGGAAATACCATATTCAGTTCATAAATAACAGAAGCCTAGCAAACTTAATGTTGTACATCTCCCGTGCAATTGATAATAGTACAGAATGATTGTTCATGATGTATACACTGTGTCAATACGTAGGATTTACCACTCGATTAAACTGGAGGAGGTTTCAGTATTTAAAAGCAGTTGGATGCAGCAGATTCTAATATCCCGTATTATAACACTTTTAACACAATTTTAATACAACACTACACATCGATGTGTTAATAGCACACTGGTACGTATAATAACGCTGGATGTTCTTTAAATATTGACACTCCTTGAAGGTGGCTACAGACAGTTTCCGTAACATGCAGGAGTGCCTTTATGTTCAGGAATTCGTGCAATTTGTTTGCGATAAACCTCTTTCTAGAAGCCTGCCATTCCAACATAGGCCAATAATGAAACAGCTAATTTTATTCTACAATTTCTTTCGAAACTATCCCTTTCAGTATTATTCTAATTACACGTAGGCTAGGTCTCATAAGTGTCCAATCAACGTACTCTGTAGGGATCCTTTGCTTTTATAGGTTCCCATTTAATACTCTGTTCTAATGCTTGGGTCTTGCCAAAGAATCCAGCAAGCAGATGCGTTATTTTTATTTGTAACATTGGTAACTGAAATAAGGATGTTTTTATGCGGCTTCAGGTTATCGACTGTCCATGGTGGAAACGGTGTCCAAAGGACAAGCGTATGAGTGACGCTTGCCTCTGGGAAACCAGTCTAAGTTCCGATTCATCCCTAACCGACTGCCAAGCAAACCACGGCATCTGCATGAAGACCCCTAGTGGCCATTGCGACTGGTCAACGGACAAGAAATACCGCGAGTGCATGAAGAATCGACGACGAATGAGGGACGAGAAACTGAGAAACGAACCTTGAATGGAGGAATAAATCTCCAGATACATACTGATCTGACGACATAGCTACTGCTCGTCGCGTAATATTTCGGAAGTCGCTGAATTAAGTTTCTGAAAAGTCTGAGGAAACACGTGTTGTTTGTAAATCTTTTGGCGTCTTGGTGTCGTGTTTTTGCATGTGGTCAGAAACTTACACACTTGCCCTTAAAATCTGAATCTGTTAGTAAAGTATTTTAGCTAAATACAGCGAAGAAAACGGAAAAATATTGAATTATTCGTAAGATGCCTGCAGTCTCAGAACTCCAATTTTGATATTTCCTCCTCGCATTTAGCACGAACACATTTTTACAAGCAATTTAGTACAAAAGGTACTTGTGAATTGGTTTCATATGAGAGTGAATTATGGTCTGTAATCACGGATAAATTATGCAGTAGTTTGTGCCAAAATGAAATGTCCACGTTAAGTCAGATTCGAGCAAGAAATTTCTCCTTTAACTTACATGCCCAAAAACATAAGAGAAGGTACGGGCATTAGATCACACAATACCCAGTGACAGGTTATTCAATTGTATAATACAATGAAACACTCTTCACAGCGCTCTGTACCTGCTAATTATGAAATTAATAATGTATTTCAGAATAAGTTTTTAAAATATACCCTTATGTATGTGCCTTTCAAGAGTAACATGGCCGTTATTTGTAGAATTTGTTGGTTGCTTACCACAATGCACAGCTGATAGATTCGCTATTAATTTATCTTTCAACTAACTCTCACAGGACTAAAATTAATCTAGATTATTTATGGAACTTCAATTCGTACCTGACAGAGAAGGGAGTGTGCTCTCATTTCAAAGAGCAGTCAATTAATGCGATACGGCGAAATAATCCCCGATTACTTTAATACTCATGCTGAACACATGGATTCACGGCGTGAACTAGCAGACAATTTAGTGCGAAGGCTGGCGGTATAAAACAGCCACTGGGCTTTAAGGGGCTAATGCACCCAACTGAAACCTTGAAACCTCTCGCTCCTGACAGCTATGGAGCTCCAAATTCCGTCATTGAGACATTTAAATATTTCCCTTTATCATATCCAATATCATATACATTCAATCAAAAATTTAGTGGTTGTAAATTGATGTCAGATACGTATCTTTTGTCTTAGTTTCAAATGCTCTGATTAGAGACAGCAGCCTGCGTCGTAATGATTGGAAATTTGTAAGAAAAATTAAATAGGCAATTTGCAGTCCCGTCATGGTGCTGAGGTGCCTGTTTTAATTCACCTTTGCCTGCACGAGCCATACATTCATTCTCCAGTTAATGACAGTGTGATTACTCTAAATTCTATGAATACAATGTGCTATTGCTGAGTATTCCAACACTGCACTTCGCATACAGCTAGCGATTCCCCTTAACAGCACAGGCTTTTCGTTAGTGTATACGTTGTTGGTGCTTATTATTCGATCTACTTACATGTGAAGCAATATATACGTCACGCACGAAATGCCTATCCTTATTTTTCTAATTGTACATATTAATGAAATTTTTAAAATATTATCAACCAATTTCCCAACATACAATGCCCAAGGCTAAACACAAAGGCTTACCCTCCACTATAACAACATCAGCTAGATTTTGTGGCCAGGAGAATTTGGTATTATTTGCCTAGTAACGGTAGATATAGGTAGTGCATTGTCTGAAGGTAAGAAATATGTTTCCCTGCTAAACACCCCAGAAAGGAATTTTGTAATTTATTTTGTATAATACTCATAATTACTTGACTGATAGTCTTATTCAATTTCTGTACTTATCGAGTCCTGCAGACAAGTCCACAAGGACGAAAGGTCCCGAAATTTTTACGTGTTTATCTCAACGCTAATATTTTACCACAGTATTTGTGAAAGGTAAGGAAAATTTTTCTAAAATTCTCCGTTAGAACATGTTTCCAATAAATGCAGCGAAATATAAAAGCGTAATAAAAAATTATCATTCATAAATTTGGAAATTCTAAACTATTAAAAATTACGCAGTACCAATAGCCTAGACAGTGATGGTCAGCACGTCGGTCATTCACAATTATACAGAAACGTACCTTAGGTTTGTATCTCCTATTATGCATTTTACTATGTGCAGCAGTCGAAGTTCTACCATTAAGGAGAGGACAAATTCCGTCTGTTGATCGTTAGCCACTAACGGTATACAAACTGTGACCTCATTCGGCTATACAGTCTGTCAACTGTGTTACACTATATCCTGTACAGAATACCCGGTGTATCTGAGTACCGTGGAACTGACGGACTACCCGCATAGCAATGGCCTTATCGCCGACATGTCACTGATAGCCGGTTATGCAATGAATGTACACCCGGTGTATACCAGCATCTTCAGTTTACTGCTTAACGTTCTCTTATAAGTGAAACCGTTTCTATAACATGCAGCCCTTTCTTTTTATACAATTTAGGACAAAATTGGTTAATGGTTTTTTTTCTGTTACATACATTGGCTAATATCCATCAATGCATTTCATTATGCAGTCAAAGAACGAGTTCATGCAAATTTATATATGTCATTCTACTAAGTAAGAAAATTGCACCGCCACTTAGGAGATATTCTGCAATAAAGATTTTAGTGGCAGGCCGCCCAAAGAGAAGTCTTAACACTTTTAGTTCATGCACGTTCGCCTGTCCACAAAACGTAACGGAAGATTGATATGTGTTTATACAAAGGGAAAGTGGACACTTTTATATTAATTTCAAGTATTATAAATAAATAACATTGAATGTTAAGTGTAATCATTTATATATCTATATTCGCGGCATATAAAAGCGCAAGTCCTGGAATAAGTAGTGTATCAGATCCGTACGGTAGTCCATTAAATAAGCCAATCTGTTAGCACCACAGGCACCAGAGGCTAAACTGGAAAAATTCTCGCCGGTTTCTAAGAGTGGTCTGAAACTTATTCATTATACGAACGACTGTCAGTCAAAGTAAGATAACTGATGTAAATTAAACTGAAACAATATTCAAACGTCTGATGTACGAGAGTGAAGTGCAATTTAATTTATTTCCAAAATTATTTATATTTTAGTATTTTCAAAATAAAATTTAAACTTTGATAAACCCGTCCTTGCGTTACACAAGCCGTCACCAGCAACTTGCTTTCGATATGTCCTTGCTTGTTCGAATTTATTTCTAGATGTTGCAATACTTCTGTGAGTTCAATTCACTAAATCATAAGGAAATTAAAGACAAAAACTTCTAGGTGATAAACAGGTCTATATGAATCACATGGGAGTACTAGACTCACAGTTTCCAAAAACTTAATTAATATTAACAATGTAAGAAAAATATTCCACTAAAGACAAACTACGTGGCTTAACTGTAGGGTTGTGTTTGTATGTATGTAAGCAGCGTACTCACCATCTCGCGATAGTTGGGGTAGAAAGTCTGCTCGATAAGAGGGAAGTTCTCCTTCCCAAGTCGACGCTGCAGCAGGAGGAGATGGGCAAACACCCACGGTTTGTCCTGTTACACACACAAATGCACTGTGTACCTTATCACGTACGTTAGACATATCTCTGTATAAATTCTACTTTGTATTGCACTGCTTATAAATAAATGTCTACAGAACTGGAAATTATGTTTCATTTGATCTAAGAATTACAAAGCAAAGGCAAGAATGTAATTAACTGAACAACTAACACTTCGCACAAACGTTTGAATTAATTAATTTTAATTATCTTCACATTATACAAAAATTAAGACTTTTAGCAAGAAAAGATATATGTGTTGACTAAAACTTTCATTATTTAGTTAGTTCATGGAACACAACAGAGTGTCTTCTCTAAATGTCATCTTCATATTTTTTGCAGGCCTAATTGATACAGCGTCCCGAATGTTGGGTGCCTAATGAAATTACGTCCCTAGGTTTAGTGCCTAAAGACTAATTTTCATTTCCGCTTGCCTATTTCCGTATTCATAGACACATTAGTACTATAACGGCAATTCTATAAACCCTTCCATAACGCTGCGGTTTCAATCCCAACTACTAACCAGGACGGACGGGTTTCAAATTTATAGTACACTTAAAAGCATCGGGGCCAGGTAGCGTGTGAAGAATTAGAGGTCCGTACAGTGCACCGAGGCCGGCACTGAAGTTTTAACTCTACGCATGACTCTGAACACGATTTAGTCATAAGCAAGTGACGTTCTAAGAGACAAAAATGATGACACTGGAGGGCACAAGAAATGCCATCCTTAAATGATTTGGTTTTAATTGCTATGATTACATTTTATAGCTCCTAATTATATGGCAATTAGTGAATAATAACTTTGCAAACATTTGGAAGGAAGGCGTTGCGGCCTCGTGAGGTACTACATCGATATTTGCTTAGAAGAACTTAGGAGATACAGAAAATTCTACGTCCGCATACATCGTCTCTGGGCCGAAATCTGAAATTAATGGTGCAGAAAGCGTATTTCAATTAAGGGCTGTGATACAGAAGTGCCTGGACTGTGTCGAATGTTTGATTCCATCATAAATGCTGTGGACTGTTCCTTTACAGACACTCTGCTAACAGACTCTGGACCCATCAGCCTTCACATTACAGCAAACAGAAGGCAGAAGAAATAGCCTTCAACTGAGAATTAATTTTACGACTTAAATCGTAATAATAATAATAATAATAATAATAATAGTTATTATTATTATTATTTTTACTATTATTTTGTACTGTGGACTTACTCAGCTAACTTGTGCTTAAATGTACCCCATGTATGTAAATACTCGTGGGCTGGCGTGTTATGCCTTTTGTTTGTGCTCTTTTGTGTAATTTGTACTGCGATTATTTTGTGCTGGTTTTGTAATTGGCCTCTGCCCTAGTAAGCAAGCACTTTGGTAAGTGAGAACTGAATTATTATTATTATTATTATTATTATTATTATTATTATTATTACAGACTTTTAAACATTTTTACATGGCGCAACTGGAATTACTCATCCACTGTTATGCTTATTGAACGTAAGAGACAATTTTTCACAGTTTGTTACGCTTGCAATAGTTAACTGTTTTTTACTGATTATCTAGATTAACGAGCATTAAGGTTTACAGACCAAACAATAGACCTCACTTATACCGGTTAGGCGAGAGGCAATTCGTTTCGTTTCGTAGTCCTTACCTCTTCTACCTACTCACTGTAGGTGTCGAGGTTGTTTACTTTCACTTGATCACACTCAAACACACGCACCACAGTCGGTAGGATTCCCCTGGAGGAGGGATCGGCCCGTCGCAGAGACCCCTACCTGATAACACAAACACTCGCAAGAGGCAAATATCCATGCCCCCGCTGCGATTCGAACCCACGATCCCTGCAAGCGCTCGGCCGCAGACCTCCGACTTAGACCGCGCGGCCACTGGGATCGGCGGCGAGAGACAATGACGGTGTATTAATGATATAACGCGGGGTCCACACAACCTCCTATTCAACAGATACCGGAAGCTGCTTGTCGCAGAGTAAAGCGGCCGGTGTTTGATAATGAGCACTCATCGCTCTAGGGTCGAGGTTTAGAATGACTGCAGCTGTAAGTGACTTCATAGCATACACAAACACAACATCACGCTTACTCTCATGGTACGAGTCCTTTTAATATTCAATGAGCAGCAGAATAATTCTCCTACCTGGAAGTTGTAGATGGCGTGCAGGGAGTTGATGCTAGGAACTCCACCAAACTTGAAACCAAGCAGTAGATTTTTGTTGTCTTCGCCAGCATCCCGTAAGTTCTGGCGTATGAGAACAAAATCAGGACGAAATGAACGCACGACTTTCGTCCCGTTGCGGAATACCGCCATACTGACTGTCGTTCCTGTTTCTGCATTGGCCGTGAGAGACAGTTCTTTGAATTCGGCCTGTTCCACGCGAATATCATAGTCTCCATGCAGGCGCTTCCCTCTGAAGTACTTCGACCTGCAAAACAACCAGGCTCTGTAGCACGCAGTGGCGGATCATCGGACTTCCTTATGGTAGGGATGGGGCTAGGATTACTATATGGTCAATGAGACGGCATTTTTTCAGCACAGCCACGCAACCACTTATGTTTTGCCTATACAGCAGGGTTAAACTTTCGCACATAAGTTTGTGTTCTGCTTGATGGTGACGGCGAAAAAACTAAATCAGGTGCTGCACGACCTAAATTCTTAATCCTAGTCTCCTCGGCGACAGTGAAATGCGAAAAACCGTTGCCATCTAAATACTTCGCCCCCATTTATTCATGTCTGTCTCTGACCTGCAACTACTTAATTTAAAACATTCCCAAATATGGCTTTGAAAACAGCTAGGTAAAAATTGTTACCAAAATTCGAGCGTTTGAAACGATAGAACAGGTAAACAGATATACGCAGTCCACCTCACAACCCTCTCTGGGCTGCAGTGCTTGCAGGCCGGCCCAAAACCCCACTGCCACTGTCTTCCCGCCACTATGATGCCCCAACGCGCAACGTCTGGGCAGGGAACAGCCTGCACGCTCTCGGCAGCGCTTAGAGTCCGTCGCGAGTATTTAAATTTAAAATGATTTCGTTCATATTCTTTTAAAATTTTTACTATCTCCTAAAGAAAACTTTTATTCAGATATTTAGTTGATTGTTTCTCAAATTTCTTGAAGGGCTGCAAACCTTCAGCCCTTATGGACGAGCCGCCCCTTGTAGCATGTATGGAGAAACAGAGTAAGCATGCTTATGGATTGCGTTCTTCTCGGTTGTGACACTGTGTAGTCCGGTATTTCGCTAACAAGGTAACCCAGAATACGACAAATTAAATTTATCTGGCCGTGAAAACTTGAAATGTCATAAACATACGCAGGATTACGCTAATATGTCGGAGGACTGAGAAAAATCGGTCAGACTTTAGAACAGTAGACCCTACCGCTCACCGTCTTCCGCGTGGCAACAGCAGAATTTACTCCAACATGTGAAAAAACGGAATATTATGAGTATCCGCTCAGTATCACGTGGGTTTCTCCCCTATTGGTGCCTCCACCTTGCCGTGGTAGGGGAGCTTGGATACCCCAATAACCCGAAGAGCTATGCCGCCGGTAGTGTAGCTACTGGTAGGGTCACCCTTGGCGGACAGGTCGAAGGGTAGGGGTCACACTAAGAGAGGTGCCCTGGTCCTCCAGGTTGGGGGTTGAACGTTGGACTGACTCTTCAACCTTGTAAAAATCTCTCGTTGCGAAAATAGAGTGAAAACCGGACTGATGGAAAGACGACGACCAGGCAGGCCATGGAACTGAAGACACTGGAGAAGGAATGCATTATACTTAGGGACCTGGAATGTTCTATCTTTATATCGAGCAGGAGCGCTTAGAATTCTACTTGATCAAATTGACAAATGTAAGGCTGGAGGTGAGCAGAATGAGATGGGCAAGACATGTCATACGCCAGGATGATGATGATTTATCCAGGAGAGTCCTCCTCAGTGAGTCAGGAGGAAGGCGCCTTACAGGGAGACCCAGGCTGCGCTGGGAAGATGGAGTGAAGGAAGACGCAGCAAAGCTAGGGTATAGAAATTGGAGAGTAGTCGCCCTGAACCGGGCAGGACGGAGGAAACTCTTGAAGGAGGCCGAGGCCCATCCCGGGCTGTAGCGCCGTTGGAGAGAGACAGAGAGAGAGAGAGAGAGAGAGATTACGTAGGTTTTTGCATGCAGGCGGGAGTGTGTGTGGATGCATGAGCTATGTACTTACACTCGCTGCCATACTAAGCCTAAAAGTTCATCTATATTTATTTACTTATAAACCGGAATACGTCAGTTGTAAGGTGATTGGTCACGGTGAGAAGAATGGAACTATACACCGGCAGGGGCAGAGTCTAGTGTTCATCACTACGTCTAGACAGTTGTGACGTCAATCCAACTTCCTACCCAGAGTGTGTCAAAGGGAGACACAAAAAAGTTGCAAAATTAGGACCTTTGTGAATTTTCCTTCTCATCAAACCCTCTTTGTGCTATCAAATCCAGCATAATTAGACAGGCGGGGCGCTTGACACATATGGGAGAGAAGAGAAAGGCACATGGGAGTTTCGAATGGATGCCTGAAGAAAAGATACCACTTGGAAGACCCAGGCATAAATGGGAGAATATTCTTAAAGTGTTTCTTCAAGGGATGGGATGGGAGTGCTTGGGCTGCATTAATATGACTGAGCCTACACGCAAGTGGCGAGCTCTTGTAAACACGGAGATTAAATTGCGGGTTACACAATGCGCAGGGAAGGAACTGACCATCCGAGGATCTTTAAGTTCCTAAAGAAGGACTCTACTGGGCGAAGTCAGCTATTCCTACAACTTTATCTTCAACTCTAAATATGAAACAAGGTTAGAGAATTACAGGAATACAGTGCACAGTTCTATAAATTGAATTCCTAGGTTCCTGCGTTATAATATATAATATTAAGTATATCCTGTGTTATATTTTGCCATCACTCTGGAATAGTTCCGTAGAGATACAAAGTGACTGCCGCCAAACTATAATTGTGTTCCTGGGATATCGGAGAATCTACTGTGAGGACAGGAGTTAGCCGACGTCACGTGTAGAATGCCGATGTCGACCCTAGGATGAGAATGTCTATACGCATACCTCCGATCAGATAGTGGGTTATAGTGAAGCAAGAAATGTGGGCACAGCTTATCAACGCAGAGCATGTAGAACAAGACGAAGCAACGTACTGTCACAGTCGGATCCAAAAATTGTACACGTTTGAAAATTGTCCGTGCTTTCCTTCTAAGTATTATAAATCACACATACACTTGATTATGTGCAAAAATTGTAGGTGACAGTGAATTCAGTGAAGGAAGTGACTGACAGATATAAAGGTCAGGAGGTCATAAATTATATGCACTTCGCATGCGAAACTCTGATTAATGACTGGTGTTTTAATTTTCCTCTGGTTACGCTTCCAAACAACCCATCCCAACACTTTCCCCATACAAACCATGAGTGAACAGAGAAGTCAACAATGTGAAAACCGAAAAAAGTTTCAAAATACACAAAACATCACCTACACTTTTGTTAAAAGTAAACAAAAATTTAAACGTGTGTTGAAATGACGCAGATTGACGGATGAGACAACCCGCTGTAGCTAGCAAATACAACGTTAACCCAAACATAAATTCATTCATCATCCTGTGACAAATACATCAATGAGCGGATTAAATCCTGCAGGTCGCTTGCACAAGGTTACAGATAACACAGGCAACAAATATCAAACTAGCTCAACATTGTTAAAGGGAATAACATGATAAGGAGGGAGGATTACTCGAACGGTCCAGCCACACAAATTCGCTGCTGCTGATTAAAAGCCACCAACCTTGGTTCAGAATTGCCTGCATGAAGACTCAAATTAAAACCTCGTAAACAATAAAATAAATTGTCTAAGGAGTTTGTATTTAGGTTTTGAATGCTGGCTTAACTGGGAAAGACTGAAAACTTTTTGTCTCGCAGTGTAAGAGTCTTCAACGAATTAGGTGTTATACTGTATGGAAGGGAAACAGACTTGTCATTAATTCCATGACACAAAATATACTTTTCTGTAAAAAATCCGACACTTCTGTCTTCGTGAACGTACAATGTACGTTAAATTTAGACGTACTTCTTTCATACTCTAATACTGGTCGGTAGAATGTTCGACACTTAATCCTGTTTACAGAGCTGGCGTGTAATGTTAATCTTGTAACCCATTTCTTCACAGAGTTTGTAAAGGTAATCTCTCCTCAACCCTTCGGAATTGCAACCACCACAGTCTTTACGTTTACAATTTATGCATCTGAACCATATACACGAGGCCGCAGAGTCCCTTGGCTGTAGAGACATGTTAAACAAATATCAAGTGGCTTTTGCGGCACACTGTATAAGAAAGCCATCCTAACCTCAACTTGGCCGCCGTGAACACACAGGACGGTGTACATATCAGAAAGTTTCCATCATCCGATAAGTCTTATTCCAAGCTTCCAGGTCTCTTGGCCACGAACACAGAGTAATAAATAGGACCCTGCAATTTTATATGCGCATACGTACGTAAGCCATTTGACGTCTGCACTTAACAGCAATTTTTCTGACGTTGCAACAATAAAAAAGTACATGAGACTTCATTTATGTAAGCACATATTCAGTTAAGCGCCTCTTTACCATTTTAAGGCATAAATCGAATTTTCCTTAACTCTGGTTAATGTTTCTTTAATTATATTTTCCACAGCAGCTGTGATTCGGCCTTCAGTTTTCAACCTCCTACGAAATACCATTAATCTACAAAGAAATACTCTGTGTTATGCGTTGTACGACACCCAAATTCACTAATTTCTTGCAAATACAGGGCCTTTTCCTGGCGACCTTCTATATTTTAACTGCTTCTTGTGACAAGATGTAGACTGCTAAATACACACCGACCTTCAGAGAAACCTGCTCTTCCCATTAACAATGTAAGCTTCCCTTGACACTTAGGCAGCAGTTTCTTCTTTCAAGAAATTTGTCTTCAAAGTCAACATCCAGAGAAAAATAAATCCCACTATTTCATTTGTTGTAGGTAATTAACCTAGTATATTATCCTTATATAAAGATAGCATGCGTCTTCCTCTCAGTTCAACACATGTGTTCATTCACTACATGTGGGCAGCCACCGGCATGCAGCAGATATGTACTTCGTATTTATTGTCTGCAAATCTCACTTGGAAATGTTCCGGCCTTACGGTTCTGTTTACAGGCTGCTCATCCAAATGTCAATGATGCGTGTTAGTAATGCCCCCTTTGACAAATGACCTGAGTAACCAGAAGCCTTAGCAACAGTAATATGGACAAAGCTGACGGTTCGCACTGTGATTAACTCATTATCAATTAACCACTTCCATCTTAAGAAAGGCAGAGTTTCATGAACGATATTAGCTACTTCTATTGTGATTGAGAATGGTCAGGTATCACTAGCAATAAACACAACTGCCATTCTCAAATAGTTCGTTTTCAGACCATGGACTAATTTCAGATGTAAAATTTCCACTGCCTAGACCACATTGACAACAAAATTCTACAGATTCTCAACCAATCACGAGTCAACAGCGGCAGTACCACTTCACCATTACATGTATATTTTCAAAAAGTTACTATACGACACATCGCACATCAGTGAAAGAAAAACCTTTACGATAAGCGCGTAACCAAAAACTACAAGGAAACACAATACAACCAAAGAAAATGAATACAGCGATACAAATATATGCCTCAAAATAAAAAACAACCTGAGGATTGTAAACCAGTAAGTTTCACTGGTTAGTAGCCCACTTAGGTCTAAAATTAAAAACAGTAAGTAAGTAGCTAAAAAATAAGAATAACCAACGCGTTTCAAAGGAAAAGTTAAAAGCCTTAACACTTTTAAAATGAGTTCTCTTTTCACAGCTCCTATGTATCTTCCTATGCTATTATATACAAGTAAATAACGGCTATCGTGTACCATTTTTGTTGCAAATTCTTCTGTTAACCTACCCACATGTTACTGTACTATGTCCCTAACGATTAGCTTCTAGATCGAAAAGCGTAAGAGGCGAATAACAGAAAATGAAATACAAAAATTCCACAATATTATATTTCAGTATTTCACTACTTCTCCCATCTGTGTTTCCGAAGTCGTGACTCCTGATCGTCCTTCCATTTTGTGTCACAAAACCTAAAAATAACAAGAAGACGTCCTCCCTGTGCTTAACCATCGTGCTATCAAGGTGCATCGGGTTGTGGGAGTAGAGTGGCTCCTATTCTTAACTTCGGCATTAAATGGAAGTCAGCTGTCAGCATAACTTTTCGGTTTCTTTGTTATGGGGAAAGAACACCCGGTATATCTCAGATCGGAGGCTGAGCTGAAAGCGTAAATTTAAATTGCCCAAAAATTAAAAAACATTATTAACACTGAGGATTAGTAACCAGACTCTGCCGAAAGCAGTACGTTACTGTCAAGATAACAGTCCTTCGGGATGTGACGCTGTTTCGTCTGCTGGATACGTACGGAAGTTCCGGAGCAAACCACTTTCCCATTTATCAGGATAGATCTGTCTACCCTCACAATGGGGGCTGTAAGCTTAAAGTGTTACGTGAACCTCAGTTCGCGGTTTCTTACACTATATTATTGGGCTATCTCTTCCTTGCTGAAGTATATACGCAGCATACAAGAGCGTGAATATTTTATTTGTACTTTATGGGCGCTCAGCGGCCGAACATTCTTCATAAGAGCCTTTGTGCTCTCACTGCTCCTGCATCTCATTCTCACGTCTTCCATTTCCTTCGCCACCCTTTAGTTCGTCCTCTTTCTGTACCCCTTCGTCCCGACACTGTCAGATTACAGCCTCAGACGCTGTCAGATTACAGCCTCAGACGCTGTCAGATTACAGCCTCAGACGCTGTCAGATTACAGCCTCAGACGCTGTCAGATTACAGCCTCAGACGCTGTCAGATTACAGCCTCAGTATCCTTCAGTTTAGAGGGGTTTAAATCGATACCTAGGCCAGAAATAAGGCTTCTTGAATGGAGGATCGAATACACGTATGACATGTCATGATACACCAGGACAGTAATATACATATATCCGTGTTCCTTAGCGACATTCAAAGCCGCATTTCGAATGTTTGTCGTCACGGGAACGCTATATTACTCTTCTCACTGAATGACTTACAAGTTAATAAGAATGGAAATTATTCCATAAAGGAAACAGAAAATTCAGCACCTCTGATACGAAAGACATCCGCTCGACACAATCTCCATTAAGAGTTGGTTTCCTGATTCCTGTGTAAGTCACAAAGATGAAGGGTTCATGGTTGTGCACTGAATTCATGTTAATCACAATAGCAATAAGGGGCGAGCTTTTGTGAAAAATGAAACAAAAGTTTACATCTCACGAAGTGCGAGGAATTTCTCGACTATCGGAAGTTGTATTTGCTTCTTAAGATGGAATCTGCTCCAAGGAGTTAAATTGATATTTAATGATTATTCCAAGCTGTATAAATGAGTTGTGTACGAGCAGATCCCTAAATATTAAAATTCCTGTTGCTTTTATTAAATCCATAATGATAACATGGATATGACATGTAGCCTGTATGGGAAGAAAATCATACGACTTGCAGGTAGAAAATATTAAGAAAAGAGGCTACAAGTAATGCGGAAGCAAATTAAATATTAATATTAAAACGGACCTTAAATAAACACGTTTCGAGAGCTTGAGTGGATTCAAGTGATTCAAAACAGGGACCAGTGGTCGACCTTCCTGCATATGGACATGGAGATTCGACTTTCACACTAGGTGGAAATTTCTTGACCAGCTGAGTGACTAACAGCTGTTGAAGAACAACACCAGATAGCGTTACCTTCCAGCTACTTAACTTATGTGAGGTTCGTATGACGTATATTTTCGTAACTAAAGAACCCTGAAATATCCTGCTTACAGACCTGATCTGGAACCTAATAATGATCATCTGTTACCAATGCTGCATCAAAATTTTGGTAGCCCCAAGTTAAAAGATATTTGAGATGCGAAAACAGTTGTGATAAGCTGGTTGATAATACAGGACAAGGAGAATTATAAATGAAGGAGAGAAAGGGTTTTCCCTCGATAGGAAAAATGCCTCGATTCTGGACAATGTGGAAAACCAGTAGAACTGCAGTACATCTAAAGATACTCTGTCCTAATTTGAGTTAAAAATAAAGAACGCAAATATCTGTTCGTTTTAAAGTATTTTATATCCCGATCTTGCATACAATGAAAATTAGAGTTAAATTACAAAATTTAAGTTTGTTTACGTTGAAAATTATATCCCAGCGCTTACACTGAGGAAATGAGACGAATAATGAGAACAGAAAAAATAGGATATTTTTTGAAAGACAATATTAATATGACTATTCAAGAAAATCCCTCCAGAGGAAGAGAAGCTACAGCAGACAATGTACGTTGCTCTTCAAGTCCCGTTCTCTTATTTATTGACCGAGGGCAAAGAAACTTATGTCCTGTGTAGAGGTACGATTTTTCAGGAAAATCTTTCCAGCGGAAGCCGAGAAAACAACTTCAATGTGTTAAATAACGTGGTCTGATACAGAGGCTTCTGTACAGGATGAAACGGCTTAAAAGGCAGTTTTCTGGCAAGGTGCTATAAATAAACCCGTGAGGTTAAGATGCTGTGAAAGGAGGAGCTCCTGAATTAAGTCTTATGTAACCTTCGAATAAGTGAAATAAAGAAGTCTCCTGGAATGTTATGCTGGCCAACTCAAGTACAGGAGATTAAAGATGAGTTTGACACATGAAATAATTAGAACAAACTAGAAAGTCATACGAAATTTTGAAAGAGAACCTCATACAAAACAGCCACTTTAAAGACCAAAAAGGAAATATTAGAAATGTTAAGATGAAACTTTAGAGAATAGGATGGGAAATGGAAGAAACTATTCAGAATCTTGTTTAATGGCACGCTGTAATATCAGCAGTGTTGAAACTACAAATAGTTACCAAAAACGTACGTTAGTTATTCGTTCTTTAATTGCTTAGTGACTTTGTAGGTACTGTTCATTGGATAAACTGTCTGATTTGGTGAACAAAATAATATTTACACTGGCTTTATAATGTCTGCGTTTACATGCAAGTAAACATTATACAACATCTGGTATGACTTTTCCTTTTTGGATGGTCTGGTTGCCTGCTGTAGGCTCGAGTAGCTTCCCAGTATCTGCTTTCAGAGCATCGCATTGATCAAAGCTTCCTTTTTAAGTCTATTTTAATAGAACTGGTGTAAGAGCAGTGTCAGAATCAAGAGATCCCTTTAGGAGAGGTTTCAGCGGGTCTTCACACAATCAGTGCAAGAAATGTACACATCTACGTAATGGGTAACTGCTGTAGACTGCACGGACTTCCGACATTTAATTAACTAAGGTTTTTGTCTTCTATTTTAACATCACTCTGCTCTTCTGGCAAACTAATAGCGGAAGAAAATTGGCAAGCGGCAGGATTATTAAGTTAGTATAGAAAACAACCATTTCGCTTTCGTATTTGACATGTGATTACTGCTAATTCCAACATGCGGGATAAGGATTTAGTTCATCCTTCGTTTATTTCGTCCTTCCTGCTTGACATCTCAAAACAGCCACTGTTTTCTATTCCCAGATTCTTGGGGCACGGCACCCGCAGTCACACATGTAACGCATAAATCCACCATAAAAAGAAATACGTTACTAACTTATCAATGGGCTCATTTAGTTCCTACCTTATAACTGCATTAACTTCTTCATTTCGGAGCAGGTATAGCTCGGTTGCTAAGGTTTCTGCTACCGGCCGTACAAGCGGCAAATCGAATTTTGTTGAAAGAAAGACGTAAGAATTTTTGTCTTTTTCTTCCACTCTAGATCGGGTCTGGGGCCCACTTAGCCTGTTAAACAGGAAGTACCAGGGCTCATTCTCAGAGGACAACGCCGCCAGGGTGTGAATCCAACCAGTGCACAGGTTACAAATGCGTACAGCGATACTGTTCCCCCCCCCCCCCCTCCTTTACGTTTTAATATAGTGCTTTTTAACTAACACAGGGAAAATTTCACCTTATTTATTAATTTAGTGACTAATGTTGTGAAGACTTATGCTTTAAATACTCACAGAGGATTAATATCGTCATTACTACCAAACATCAGCAAGGATAATAATGTCACTTCGATGGTTTTCTTAATCTATTAATTCCAGTATCATTAGAACTTGTCAAGAAATCTGTTACCAGAGCAATTTGTGTTACCCAGGTAACACAATTTGTGTTACCCAGGTAACACAAATTGCCCGGCATACTACAGTCGCAAGGCAATTGGCATTTGGCTTCCAAGTATCCACTTCATGTGGCAGTACGTCCAGTTCCTGCTGGAGCATTCATTTGTTTTCAGTAAAGCAGTTAAAGATGGCTTTGTTGCAGTACATACCAAACTCATACAAAAAAACAACTTAGACGCCAGTCCGCGTGTCCATACAGCACGGCTACAATCTCGCACATTTTTTTGTTTCAGCAGACGTTATACTTGTTGTGTTATTTAAACACCCTGCAAGTTGAGATATAAAAATGTCACTTTACTGAGTTCGTTTTATCTAGCCTTTATACTCAATAAGATTTTTATGCCGTTTTCCCAAACAATACTGTCCATAAAATATATCTCCTATGTCATACGAAATAAAAGTTTTATTTAGTTGGTTTCATGTAGCTACACGTTTCGAAATACGAAGCCATCCTCAGGCTACGTGTGTACGGACACTATAAATTGGATATGTTGCTATGCAGTAATCGGATGTACTATACGGAAATAAAATTTGAGTCTAAAACTCAGAACGGGGTTGAAACAGGAGATACTGTTTACTGGAGATATACTCAAAAAATGATATACACGAAAGCCCAAATAGCAGTACTGAAAGAACACAAGGCTAGAACAAAACCTGGATTGTTGTTTGTCAACTAGAATCAAGACGTATGGTGGCCTTATATCACTGTTCTCCATTACGGTTGAAATGATACATTTTCTTTTTAATGTTTTGTCTAATTTAAAAATATTGTTTCACGTTATATTCATACTATGTAGTATTACAGCTAAATTAGTTAATGCAGTGATATTAATGAAATACATTAATTAATTAAAGAATTTTGTGGATGCTATAGGTGTAGTCACTCATCCTGTTATTATGTATATACGCTACACTTATGTGATAAACCGTCGATTTTTAGCATTCACTGCTAATTTAAGTGAAAATGGAAGAAAATTAGATCCAGTTCTCGCGTTAAATAGGGAACGTTAACACCACCAGTTTCTGACATCCAAGTTTGCGTGCAGTACACGTAAGAAACAGATCACTGAAAGCTACTTATATTGTATTCTAAACCCGTCATACATGACTTTTGATTACAAGACAAACTGTACATTTACTGTGCTTTTACAGTTACACGTAACACATCTGTAACATAGGTAGAGATTGCAAGGGTATTTCGTAATTCGTGGGTTTTCGGAACGCGATCAGAAATGCGGTTGCATTTACCTTGCTTTGTATCGTGAGTCACCAAGCTCATACAGCCAACAGGGTGTTACTTCTAGCACAAAACCCGACACCGTTTTAACAGCAGTGCGTCTACAGAAGGTTTCAGACGTAGAATCACGAACTGTCCATCGAATATGGATTGACGTGTGCCTTTCGTTCAAAACGATTTTAATACCTTTAAACTTCTGCTCTTTTCCACTGTGTGAATCAAATCGTCTCTGTGTTTTCTAACTAAGGGTACATTATTTTCTTTCCTTTACAAATCAGACAGACTATATGTTGACTTACACCCTTTGAAAAATATTTAGTCGCTCCACAAATTACATGTACACTGTTTCTCCATGCATTACATCAGTGCCCCCTGTGCCTTCCTCGTGTCGAACTGTTCTCATATTAATACTGTGAATACAGTTCACTGTGATTATCTGCCGGGAATGCTCCCATTCCCAGTTTTGCCAAGGGTTATGATTCACTGGTATGTAACGCCGTTTCATCAACTGGCTCCTTCATTGTACAGATTATAAGCGCTTCAATAACTCTGAGGTTCTTTTCGTTTGTTATGAGTGGTGCGGCTTTTTGTGGCAAGTACAAGTTCACGTTCCTAGTTCAATTGGTATTCCGTGTATAGCCTCCAACTGCGATCGATTGATGCCATTGTGGAAGATGCCTTGTTTCATTCGTTGAACAAACCTGAGTCCTTCACTCCAACTACTACACTTTACGTTCTTATTCCAAGTACTTAACATTCTAATTAGCATGCTCCACACTTCCCTGTCTGTGGGTATGTCTTGGTTACCCGTGCACAATTTTAAGCATCAACCCAAATTATTATATCAGATTAACTAAACGTTAAACACAAGTTGCAACCGAGACTCGGGTCGCGTTTAATCACAGCCTAAAGATTTAATTTGTAAAAATCAGGCGACAATCTATTTGATTCCCTGATGTACGAAAGGATTTGTTGAACTTACACTCGTTTAGTACTCACCAGTCGGTGTTCTGGTCGTCGATGACAAGTAGGGTGAAGCAGCGGTCCTTATTGTAGGCCGGTCTGCTACCGGTGACTGCTCCAGCACCAGACACAGCCGCACCTACATGAAACAATCACGCAGTTACAGCATACTCGCCTTATCCTTCATATAACTTGACCAGCTTCTAATATAACTTGACCAGCTTCTAATATAACTTGACCAGCTTCTATGTGTCAGTGGTCAAAATTCGAACCACTTCATCGCTTGTATCACAGGCGTCTAATGCCCAGTACACACTCGACTCATTGTTGCGATTCATTGTTGCGGGGCTGAATCTCGGTTGCTCCGATTCATTGTTGCGGGAGAGACCGGACGCTGCCCCGATACAATTAATCGTGTCCACACCTAGCAGGTCTGTCGGGAGTCATTTCGCGCCGTCATGTCACAGGAGTTCGCTCTTGCCGCAATATCCGCGTCCTTTGCATTGCTCCGTGCGCACAATAAAAATAAAAAGCCCAAATGTTGGTGGATGCGTCTGTTATTCGCGGGAGGACACAAACATGGACTTGATCGTTTGGATATCCTGAGGTTATAAGATGGCTCTGGATTCAGGAATTTTATCAGGATGACTCCGACAGACTTCGAATATCTTTTGAAAATGATCGGTGGCAAAATATCAAAACAGAATACGATATTTTGTGTCGTCCACAAGGTGAAAACTCTGAGCGTACTGACGCACTGGCTGTTGCGATGCCCCCGAACACGTGCACACTTGAAATATTGCGCAACATTGCGTCAATGAATCCCATTAGGGATGGGACTCAGGGAACACGTATCTGAGCTGAGTCTGAGCAGCTCCGATCCTTTGTTGCAATGTTGCGGGGCTGTTCGGACTCAGCCGACATTCAACCCCAGCTCAAGGCCCGTAACAATGAAACGCAACAATGAGTCCCAGTGTGTACTAGGCTTAAGGTTCTGTCAGCGGTGGACCACATGACCGTATAGCCATACGTGTGTGGGCCGCGTGACTTTGTTATTGATAACGGTGCTAGCCTTCAAAAACATAGATTATAATCTCTGTTTGTTGCTGCAAAATAATTACTTTGCAGCAATAAGGCTTTTTACAAGAAACAATTTAATCACACTGCAGTGGGTTAGGCGTGCTAAGGAACAGATCCGGCCCTTCAGGACTGCAGAAGTACCGATGTTAGCGGACGCCGCCTTCTCTGCAATGACTTTAAAATAAATACAGCGCATACACAAAAGAATGGTGCGGTTTCAAAAGTTAACAAGAAATTTATTTCTCACCTTGCACGGGCACAACGTACACCGTCAGCAGCGGCAACTGTCCAAGTTTCTCACGCGTTACTCACAATCCTTCAATGTGTGCACCCTGGGTCACACGACACACATCCACACGGTAATCAAATTCATTCCAGACTCGGTGTAGCATGTCCGCTGTAATGGTCTGCAGTGAATGCGTTATCCGATCACGAAGTTCCTTGAGGGACATGGGCAGTGGTGGTACGTAAACAGTGCTAAAGACAGCGTTTACCTACCACCATTGCCCATGTCCCTCAAGGAACTTCGTGATCGGATAACGCATTCACTGCAGACCATTACAGCGGACATGCTACACCGAGTCTGGAATGAATTTGATTACCGTGTGGATGTGTGTCGTGTGACCCAGGGTGCACACATTGAAGGATTGTGATTAACGCGTGAGAAACTTGGACAGTTGCCGCTGCTGACGGTGTACGTTGTGCCCGTGTAAGGTGAGAAATAGATTTGTTAACTTTTGAAACCGCAGCATTCTTTTTTGTATACCCTGTATAATACGAACATTCAGACCCACGAAAGAGGCTGTG
Organism: Coptotermes formosanus; assembly: GCA_013340265.1. NCBI lineage: Eukaryota > Metazoa > Arthropoda > Insecta > Blattodea > Rhinotermitidae > Coptotermes > Coptotermes formosanus. The sequence goes on along the minus strand of BLKM01000477.1, from coordinate 609,988 downwards.
ACAGGAGGCTAGACACAATTACGTACCGAGGAGGTTCACAATTTGTGTTTCTCACAAAACATTATTAGGGTAGCCGAATCGAGGAGGATAAGATGGGAGAAGAATGTGGCATGTATATGGAAAAAAAAAAAAAGAAATGCATACAGCATTTTGAAAAAAAATCTGAGAAGACGACACCATTTGGAAGACCTAGGCTCCGGTGGAAGGATGACAATTTTGATCTTAACCCTTTAAAGACGAAGCGTATCTGTTTTATATAAGGACTGAGTGCGTACCGCGCTGTAAACACTCTCCACTTCGGTTATAAAAACCAATCTCTTAATGTTTTATAAGGCAAAAGTTGCTGTTTGTTCTGAGATCCGTACAAAACACATAAACGCAATGTGGGCACCACGTAGAATTTTTTAATGTTAAACCTGGCGGTACGTAAAGTTACCGCTAGGCTTTAAAAGGTTAAAGGAAGAGGAGTGGAAGAAGTGGGTTGCATTCATCTGGCTCAGAACAGGCACAAGTGGCAGTCTCCTGTCAGCGAGGCAATAGGCATTCGAGTTCCATAAAATGAGAAGACGCTTTTCAGCAGCTGAAGGACTATCAGCTTTTCAAGCACTACTCTGATCCATGGAGTTAAACGCAGGTGTCCAGCTCGTATTGGCCTGCATGTTTGCGCCTGCAAGCTATCAGATACAACTTGTTTATTTGTAATTAAAAACGAACCAAATGCATAATTGTAGTATATAATCTAACACCGTCCATATCGTGTACTTACGTGTTCACATTATCAGGACCAGCTCGCACCCTTACAACTTACCAACAGTTTATACCCATTTCAGCAGGGCGTCATCTGAACAACATTGTTTTTAATTAACTTGCAGATATCCAGGCCAGTGTTATCTTAAGTGTTTTAAGCGTTCCATATGTTCCATGAAGATGGTGGGAATTCACACCGAAACATGTCGGGAGTGCTGTGAATCTTAGTGCATTGTGATTCTGAATTGCGTACGAGTTGGTCCTGATAATACGTGTGTAGTATATAATCTATATACATAATAGATAATTATATACTATAATTTGTGAATTTGGTTGATTTTTAATTACAAATTATTGTTAAATCACGGGGCTGAATAATATAAAAAATACAGTTTTTTTAAATGTCAAACTCTCGAGCGCGCCCTTCTTTGCCGTCATCCTGAGACAAGCCTATTGACAGCATTAAGAAACCCACTCGCTTAGTATTCTATGAAGAGGCAGAGAAGAATATTAAAATTCAAAATCTTAAATAAAGGAGGTGTTAGACGCTTTGGATAAGGACCCATGTGCAGAAGCTCCTTTGGTTTACAGCTATTTGGAATAGGGAAACACTTTGGAAATACGGATGATGAATTTGAACTCTTTTCGAAAGCACTGCATTAATGCGGGTCTATGTCATTTCACCCAGCAATAAGCTACTTACAGACACCATCTGCAGGCGACAGAAATTTACTTTTCGGTCAAGGCCCAAATTTTGAGTACTTTTGTTCTGAGAACCCATTTTCCCATCACTAAGCTTGCTACTTCTTCTCATTTACTTTTCGTTCTTCATACTAATCACTACCAAGAGCCTTTCCCATCAAATTGCCGTATTAACTCCTTGTCTGTCAGTAACAGCTACGGTTTACATGTCTAACCTTTCGAAAAGTCAAATCAGCAAAAAATTATGGAGCGACAGCAAGTTTTGTGATAATTGGCTCAGTGAAAGCCCTACTTTACTTCTATTTCTATCAGCACTTTCAATATTTATTGTACGACTTTACAGAAATTCCACATCAGAGATCTCAATGTAATGCTGTCGAGCTGTGAGTTTCGTGAAATATTGCGTACGGAAAGTCATGCTCTTCTTACAGACGTAGATGATATTGCCTTTAAGTGCCTACCATGTAGCCGTGAAGGCACTTACGAAGCAAAGAGTGCCTGTACAAAATTACCGTGTGCACCGTTTACAGTCCTGTTAGGATATGCTGAAAGTTTCATGGAACCTTTTGATACAATCATTACAAATATGCACCTGAAGTCTACTTGGACTTCCAGCTGACAGCAGCGTTTAGTACATGTGATCCGCACGGTCTTTGTTATGCATACACTTGTAGTATAAGCCTACATGTAACATACATTATTGTATACAACGTATTACCAAAGCTAAAATATTATTGTTTTAGAGCTATCGATTTCCTTCGTTTCTGTTAACTTCAGTCAATAAAATGTTGCTCTTATTTCTCCTCTCCCTTTGGGCCCTTAATGGAATTAGCTAAAGTAGAGGCACAAAAGGAAGTGTCTTCTTGTGAACCATTTTTGTATTCCTCAAAATGGGGACGAGGATTCCTATTACAGTCCGCCGAGCCCTAAAAGTCTAATCAGATATTTCCTGCTCCCCAGTAAATAAGACGTTAATTGATAACGTTCCGAACGTGTTATTATGGCATATTTTATAATAACGACGAAATAAACGCTCTTAGATGAGACAGTTGTAATTGGATTTAAAGTTATTTCTTACAATGCGCAACGTAAGCGAGGCAAGACATTGGTCCGCGAGAAATCTGCCGCTGCTCGCTTTCATAGATGCGTGAATCAGATACGACTTCGAATCACAGGTCTGCAGCCGTCATTTGAAGAACTGCCTTTCATTTTGAAAAATGGAACGTGACACCCAAACCTTTGTAGCGATGTTGCAAAGAAATTTTTGTCATGTGATATATCACTCTCTAACATCAACAGTGGATGACTTTTAAATTTCCTTTGTATTAAACGCTGTAGGGTAAGTTCCTTACACATAAAAGACTTTTCGATGATTCTCCCACTCTCAGCATATACGGTTGGTATAAAAATGGTACAAACTGGGTTGAACTTTACGTTTAAAATGAACAATATACTGAGAGTTCCTAAGGTAATATTCCCTAAGTTAATTTTATGGCGTAATTAACTTTGAACTTCAAGTGACACTGTTGTGTCTGTAAGAAACAAGTAGCAGTTAATCTCGTCTAAATTTTGTGTGCTTGAATTTTCTCAACAGGTTTTCGAAAAATACTGAAACATCAAATTTCATGACTATCTGTGCAGTGGAAGCCTAGATGTTCCATGCGGACAAACGCACGGACAGACAGACAGGACAAAGATAATAGTCGCTTTTCGCAATTTTGCGAACGCGCCTGAAATGAATTCTCCTCTATCGTCACCACTTTAAGAATTTCTGAATAAACCTCAGGGTATAGTTTTTGTGGATGAACAAAACAAAGGAACTACAAATTCAGCATGTTCTGGCTACCTACCTGGATAAACATGTGTCTGACGCTTTTCAACTCTAATGCTTTATGTCGTCTGCGACTTGTGCAGCCTCCCTCGGAAACACAGCGTGCAATGAAAACCTCAAATGGAAAAGCTATTGCTAGGCAGTTACACTGCTCCTTTAAGTCCAGACAGACTATGAGCTCTCAGAGTAGTAATCCGACCGGAGTTGTCGTGTCCATACATGCAGACCATTTCGGACAATATCGATGCGCTATTTGTCAGCTTTGACGAAGGGGCTGGTATCGCAAAGAAGGAAAGAAGTGATACCACTGAAGGAGGATACAGTCTTCATTGCTGAAGGCATACATCACATCCTATATGAATGTGTAAACAGTGAATAGGGCCGCGTAAGCAACGCCTGCCTTACGTAAACACAGCACAAATTCAGGCTAGTGAACATACAAGTTTTGGTCCTAGTACACGGGAGTGATCGCCCGAGAAGAGGCAAATCTTCGTGAAAACTTCAAAATTTAGATTTACACGCTAGGAAATGGGTCGTCTATCGTTTCTAGATAATGGGCAATTACGAAAACCTTGTATTCGATAGCAGGCACCGCATGGATATTCCGAAAATACTGTGAGAATTAAATTAATTTGTCCCAGTTTGTCGCTTATGTTCTTGCACCAAGACACTCCTATTTTCAAAAGTATTATTTTAGCAAAGTCTAAATTTGCTTAACACAAGCAGGCCTACTTGCCTTTCTTAGGAAACGTCACTTATCACTGCTCCGAATTGAACCACTAAATGACTCCAAAGCTTAACCTCATTATAACATTTATAATTTTTCAGTATTGGGCAGATATTCTTCACAGGGTAAAAATCTTTACCGTCGGTGTAAAAATCGAAGAAAAATTAACAGTTCCCATGAGTATCTTCATATTCTCGCAGCCACTGAAACAACACTTGGCGGGAAAACACTTTGCTGTACTTTCTAAACGAGTGTACCTGTTCTAATGAGTAAATATACTTGCCTAAAATGGAGGCGCCCTGGTCCCTAGCAACCCCGGTGAGTGACTGGACTCTTTGCAGCAGGGACTCTCTTGTCTTAGCTGGCGAGGAAGGCGCACTGGTGGTGCGGGAACCTGGCCTTAGGTTCAGGGACAGGTCCCCGCCGCTTTGTGACTGTGTCGGATGCGCCGGATGCGCTGGTGTCGGTTGGTATGCCTGGCCCTGCTGCAGGTTCGACACCGGCTGCGCGTCTTGCTGACTGCTGGTAGTTGATACGTCATCCGGGGCATTGTCCAACTCCGACGACAAATCCCCAGACGAAAATCTGAGCAGGGGTAAACATTGGAATTAGATCGGGTAAATCAGTCAATAAATGAGTGGGGAGGGAAACACATGTGTTCTTATTTGACAGCTGAAAACGCAGAAAGGGAAACGACAAATTTTCGTCGTCGTCGTCGTCGTCGTCATCATCATCATCATCATCATCGTCGTCGTCGTCGTCGTCGTCGTCGTCGTCGTGAACGCAAACAGATGTAGGATTCTAGGTCCTGTCCTGTGGAAACTAAGACCTAGAGATATATTGGTGCCTCCACCTTGCTTTTGGTCGGCCTATGTCGCGTTTGCCTTGTGGTTGGTATGCCAGCGCCATCCTGCTTATTCGTACGTATTCCATCCTTCTAACCTGTTGTAGCCAATTCTTTCGGTAGTTCTGAATTTCATCTACTATGTGTTCTACTTTCAGTTTTTCTCCAATTGTTGTATTCCTTTGATGGTCTAACACTGTCAGTCATAAAAGTGGCCTCAGAAATTTCATTTCTGCTGTTTCTAATTGCTGGCATTCTCTTTTATCTAACCCTGACTTCCCTGCTACGTTTCAACGCTGCTGTGGATGTAATACGACAAATTTTAAATCAAGGAAATATATTAAACTTACTACATACATATATAAAATTAAAAAAAAAGCAAGACGAATTACATATGATATACTAGAATCAGCCACACGTTACACAGACATATGGATTAAAGTAAGAAAGACAGGCACGTTAAGGTACAGCAATGCTGTTTCAGTGCTCAAACCAAACAAATGTTTAGGACAGCTGCGCAAAAAGCATTCACGGTCGAGTTAATATCCAGAATGTCAGGAGGAACGCAGAGCTGGACTCCATACGCTATTTCAGTATCAGTATATTAAATGCGATAATGTAATATACGTGATAAGAAACAAAAAATCTGCTGGGACAAAAATGGGTAAAAACACAAATATCTTTCAGCTTGAATATTGAGAACGGGGCTTCATAATATACTGCACCACTGTATGGAAAGGAACACGAATCTGCAGGAAGTTAACGGACAGAAGTGCGGGCAAATGGTAAACAGTGAACTAGAAGTAACGAGGGCAAGAAATAGGGTATAACAGGCGTGGATAAATCAGCGTGAAAATTTTATTTAAGAAATAACAGGAAAATTAGAAAACGAAAAATAACAAGGAAAATGCTAACAAACTTCTCCTACTTCGTGTAAGAAACTACAGAAAAGCGGTACAAGGGGGTAAAGGAAACCACAGAACAATAAATATGTATAATCTCAGACTTAAACCACTATGTGATGTACTTTCTTGATAATTATTACAGTTAAGTCTATAATCTTAATGAGTGTATTTAATGGTTTAAATTAAGCATCCTAAAACGAACGACAACACGTAAAGATACAGGTCTGTCATAAATGTCGTTTTCAATATGCCTATGCCGTGCTAATGCGCATGCCACAATGACTGACTGGTGTGCTGATATTCTACTATTGTAGGACAGAATATCAGACAAAGCGGTATTTTTCATTTATTTATATACGTAGTAATCATGTGTACGTTTTTGCGACTTGTCATTCACATTTCGCCCCACGTTCTCAGCACACGTTACGCAAAGAACGGACCCTTCAATGCCTAACGAAGGGAACTCCCAGTATCGATTCTCCGCATCGACAATGGCTAAACCGACTGACGATTGCACCAGCTTCATACTGTTTGCATACACACTAGCTTTCCTCACAGATTCCAGACAAACTCTAGAACAGTATTCCTACACAAGCTAAGGTCACTTCCGTGCTATGCCCAGTATTTCATATTTGACCACCTTCCAGTCGGAAGCCAATAAACGTGAACACTTCCTCTGTAAAGTAAGAACCATAAAAAAACCTAACAGAAACCCTTGTAAGGTGTGACGCCATATAATTTTGCACATAGGTACACACGTTTCGGAAAAATCTGTTTCGTCCATCTTCAGTTCACAAGAGGTAAGATTCCGATTCCTCCGAAACGTCAGTATAGTTCCACCTTACTACATCGCATCACACTTCACAAGAACGTATCTTCCTATACACAGCCCCAAGAATCGCAACCCTCATATCCTTACTGCACCATTAACACCTGGAGTCCAGATAGGTATTTTGTACTCTTCAGATAAATTATTTGTTATTCACGGTTATCAGCTGATTAGATGTTCTGGAGTCATCTTAAGGAACTGCTGTTAACACTAGTAATATTGTTAGATTTTAAAGGTTTTAAATTATTCTATCGAAATAGTAAATGGATAAATATTGTGTCCACTCCATAAAGTCCACAGTGTTAACACCGACCAGCGGTACATAGAATTCAGTCTCCTCAGACTATTAGTCGTGTGAAGGTGGATTTTGTATCCAAATTTCGGAGATTATTACTTTCGCCACCATCAGGGACTGATGTGGTTCACGTCACTCTCGCACAGCGTACTTCTAGTCACAGCTGATCGCCCCAGAAAGACATATCACATGTAATCTCAGTGAAAGTTTTGAATCGTTTAAGAGTGATACATACCTTCGTTTCAGGTAATTGACATTTGAAGTGAAAGACTGTTTGAAACTTGAGAACGAAATCTTGGCGGCTGATTGAAGACCGCAGGAACGAAGACAGCCTCTGCTAAAAGCTACCGGCACGCGGACTGATGTTCACTTGCTTCCCGCTGTGATGCAGTTGCGGCGTTACGTCACGGACAAAACAGACCTCCGGAGCACGCAAGGGTAAACGATCACCGGAACGCGCAAGTCAATTCTGCAAACAAAGAGAAATGTGGACAATTCAGTGCCTTTAATTCAGCATTTTGCAGCACATCAATCAAATCCTTTAATATTGCAAGTCTGCGCTTGGATGTAAAACAAAGTTAAAGTGGTAGGAACAATAAAAGCCGTACAGCACAACTTTAATTTACTCAAGACGTATTTCAAGTATCACATATATACACTACATGTTTCGGCATTAATCTTGTGCCATCTTCAGGTGTATTTGTAGTACCTTTCTTATACAGGTCGTTACTGCGATGTTATATACATTAAGTGAGATCCACTGATGTTAACAGGTGAAACAGTTACAACTCAATTAATCAATTATCATTCATAGTTTTTAGACAAAAGTCCCAATATGTCTGATATAAGACACACTGGGACTTTTGTCTAAACTACGACTGATAATTGATTAATTGAGTTATAACTCTTTCACCTGTTAACATCAGTGGATCTCACTTAATGTATATGACATCGCAGTAACGACCTGTATAGGAAAGGTACTACAAATACACCTGAAGATGGCACAAGATTAGTGCCGAAACATGTAGTGTACATATGTGATACTTGAAATACATCTTGAGTAAACTGCAGTTGTGCTGCACGGCTTTCACTGTTCCTACCACTTTTATAATAACGCACAGCAGGATGGCACACATTAAAATTAAAGTTGCTAATGCATTTAACCACCATGACATATATTCTTATGTTGCTGTTATAGGGAAGTTAGCCTCGAAACTAGATGAAAATGAGTGGCTAGTTTTACTGTCCAACATCTTTTCTCCGGGCAAACGAGCCCCTAGTACACTTCTCATAGAAGCTTGGTGGCAGGCCTATGTTATGTGTCGCGGCACAACAAAATACACTTCACTGTCTCATAACTCGGCAATTCACGGTAATATACAGTACATTTCCCTTCGCATTTACATGCATATGTGTGGATATATATGTACCTAAGTATGTAAAGTGTGCCAAACAGTACAATTATAACTTTGTACAAACACAGAGAAGGATATCGTGTGCAAAAGAGCAATTAAGCCTTTCCACTCATGTACTATTTCCCTATTCTACTGTAAAACTTATGACGGCTGGTGTCGTCGTAACTAGTATATGACGATGCTATTCAGAGCAATGTTCTTAACCACACTTTCCGTCTTTACGTTTGTCTACTCCGCTGAAACAGACATACAGAGTAACATGTTTGGCTTGGCAAGTTACATTTGTCTGCTTCAGTTGGTAGAAGGTAAAAGGACACATAAAAGGACTCATTTCCTAATTACGGCTTAATTAGATATCTCCATCAACTCATTCAGCCACTCCTACAACGAAAACTTGTGAGTGGTTTGAATAAGAACAGTTCTCCACTTTCCACCCTGCAGTTGGGGTCTGAATATCTCCACTTGCACTTCACTAGCAGCTCCCAGTTACATGACAGTGAGTTTGTTTTTGTTTGGACTTCCGCACAGCTCTTAATGGTAACTAACTTCATTTGGTGCAGCCATCCTTTAGAAGACAAAAAGTTTTTTAACTGCTCAAGAATTTTTCCGACGTTTATGGAACCCGACGTTTAATTATTCTACTCAGGCTCAGGCAACTCAACCACACCTTGCAACAGATGACTCTACTCCATACACGCTAGTTGTTAATTGTCTGCTTTAATATTATATTTCCATTTATGCAAGAGGCCCGCAATTTACTTCTTAACCAAAGTTTTATAACTAAATTCTATATACACCTCTTATCTTTCCCATACGGGCTACATGACCTACCCATATATTCCTCACTCAATTTTTAACGCCTTATAGTAACTGAAAAAAGAGTACTCAATTCCTGAGCTCCTCATCACTCTGTAATACAAGTATTCTCCACTTTCCTCCTAAGTTCGCTCAGTACTGGCGTCGTCTACGTAACTACTCCACCGCGTGGCCTTCCTTAATTGTGTATCACCGCTATGTGCTGGCATGAAATATATACAACGTACATAACCCAACTCATAAAAAATTTTAATTTATAAGAAATTAGTAATTACTACGAAGGGCCTTCGCAAATGATGTCGACAGGGGCGGGTGTTTCGGCAAATAACAAGCTATGACATGACGCGAATTGTCACCGGATAGTGCAGTCTTAGTACAGCAGTCCACCACCAAATGACCCTCGTCGTGCAGCCTGTGAAAATCTTCTGCGTCGTTACCTAATCTAGTGGTCGAAGCGCATGAACAAGAGGCGCCAATGGAAGGCGATTGCCATGGGCAGACACGGACGACGTGGTTTCTGGGGAAAGAAGGCTTTAACTGTCAGATATTCATAGTCGATTATCTGCAACTCTTGGGGAGAAAGCACCTGCAGGCATCACTGTGTTCAACTGGATACGGAGCCTCAACAGTGGCAAGGGAACTGCACAGGTGGTTGTCGATAAGTGGTATCGCAGCACCCCTGACGAATGGTTCTGTGAAGCCATCCGGAAATTCCGAAGGAGACAGCATCGCTGTGAAGACCTGGGTGGGTAATACGTTGAGCTAGCAATTGTTTAGTACTGCGCCTAAAGATAATACGGTTTCTGCATATGAGTTGAGCCCAAACCACTTCCGAATGCTACTCGTATTTAATTTCTTCAGTAAAATCATTCAACCGAATCTAAGTTAAATCGGATCCTCAGAGGCGTTCAACCTCCTTTCCCCATATGACTCCATGACGCGTAAAATATATTTATTTTACCTCTATAAGCTTACGACGAGTCGAAAGTAAAATTATATAAGGGACTATATTAACGCAGTCTGAGTAAAGCCGTCGGTAGGGTTGAAGTCTGTCGCAGCCCTCTTCAATCTCGTGCATCCTATTTTACCAGTTTCTTTTCTGTACGAGGGGACAACAACTTGGCAAGAGCTGGTGTAGTAGACAAAGTAACTGTCAGGCAGCACAATGTAACGACACTAAACCCTCAGTGAACAAACGGAACACGCTGGAAAGACGATGTCAGAAAAAGAAAAAGTCAAACAAATAGGGCAATAAAAAGTAAAGTAAAAAGATCATTTGCTGGGACTCCTGGCAACATTCCAAACTAAGAATGTTACCGATTAGCGTTGCAGACTAGACGTTTTCGCAAATCACATTTCGACTGCATTATGCCGTGTTTAATTCTCGCACGAAAAGAAAGGATATATTCTCATAAATTCTTGTTTTGGCTATGAACACTTAATCTTCAGCTCTTGAAGTTTCATACCAGAGCCCTGCAGAATTTTTCCACTCCACTGTGCTCGTTCATTCCCATCAACTGTCGAAAAGTTACATTCACTCGCATGTCCTAAACCCATTTTCTTGCCAGATAATGATGGGAAGACCGTACGCGTACTAGAGCTGTTAGCACTTCGTGTTGTTTAAGTCCTGAGTTCGAAATTTTTCCCGAGACTTTATACTCCGCACAGGCTGTTCATGTATTCCTTCAGCCTACTTGTATTTAGGCCAGCCGCCTTCAAAGCCCTAACGCATGTGCAACGCTTGTGACCTAATATGAATTTTAGCAGAGCCCCTCTAAAGTGAGAGCGTGCACTTTGGATGCAGAAATGAAACAATACCAGTCAAAAATATTTACGAGTAAAATGCTTAAGCACATTTATGAGAAAACAAAACTTTGCTATCAATGAATTACACTGCAAATGAACAGCGCCAATTGTTCACAAATACGCTGAGGAAAATGAAAAAGTAATCAAAAATTACCAAAAAATTATTTACCAGTTTCACTATAAGGACGAGGAAGCCGGGATGACGTAGTTGCTATAGCGATTAGGCTACGGTCTGGACGATTCGCAGTTCGAATTCCGGCAGAGGCAAAATAGCTCTCTCTCCTCCAAATCGTCAAAATGGCGCTGGGGCCCACCCAACGTCCTAATCAATGTGTGTCAGGGTTCTTTCCCAGGAACAAAGCGGCTGGGGCGTGACGTTGATCATTGAACTCCATCTAGTGCCGAGTTTAAGAATGAGTAAAGCTATACCTTTTCTCCCAATATATGCCTTCATGGCTTGGGCAGGAAAACCCTAATTTGACTTCACTATACACAGGTGCTTGCGGAAGCCCTGAAAGTCGCCCGAGGGACCTCAGAGTCCCGCGGAACACACTTTGGATGCTACTACTTTACTCAAATGACAAGATGGTCCTTCAAATTGGGCCACAACTGCCAGCCACGACTACTTCATTCTACATCCTTTTGAAAGCTATTACTGCATTATCAATAGACCTTGTGTAATCTGAACTACAGAAAGCGCCTTAAAATAAACAACAAAGGTGTACATTTGACAAGGATTAAATACGGAAGCTAAATACCGTTGGTAAATTATATATCAGATGGCCAAACTTTGACGGACCCTTTGATGGAATAAATTATGTGCTTAGCAACCGAAGTTAATGTACTACATCGAATATTAACTTTATATTACTTTAACCAGGTTTCTTGAAGAAAATAAGTTACCTTGTGGTCAGTAAGTTTAGATATCAAATAAAGTTCTCTCATAAAGATATGATAGGAGACGTCCTATTATTATATAGGCTCTCTTGAAGGAGTTTCAGTAACATAGGCTCTATATTAAGGGAAAAGCTATCAAAACAAGTGTTAGACTTCACAATAGCAACAAGCTACAAAATCACAACCAAGGGCAGAAGGTGGGCCTGACAACATGAAGTACCTGATTCCGTACTGCAGGTTCTTTATTGAGAAGTTTATATTTGCTGGGTTTATTTACACAATCGTGCCTTTATGCAAACTGAAGCTTCATTAACGATTTCATGAAAGCCCTGTTTGTTTCAGTCAGACCTAGGCCAACTCCACTAAGTCTCTTACACTTATACCAGTATCTCTTAGACACAAACTGCAACATTCTGGATTTTAATAACAGGTAGTGCTGCAGTTCGACACTACACATGCTGCCGCCATCTTCAGGGTTGAAGGACTGTAGCCCATAAAGACAGCTAAGTCAGTATGGTGAGGATGATTGCGTAGAAAGCTTGCAAGGAATGTCGCCAATCAGAAGCATGGGATTCCTACCAACTTACAGCGTGCAAAAACCTCACGGCCCACAACTAAGTAGACTGCAGTGTGAAAAATCTCCACCGTGAGAACGTGAAAACGTGTGTCTCTAAGATGCAGTTTTCCATTTACGCCTAAGTTTCCAAAGTGGCATCTTCTTTAGAACCACTAAAAATTAAAATTTTTAATGCATTTGCCATATTCCTAATATTTAGAATGTCCAGCCCAGCCCTTTCTCTTGACTTAACAATCCCCTGAATTTAGAAGACATGCACTTACTGAGATTTCTCTGCACTGTAATTAATAGCAGACTTGCAACAAATCAGCAAAGCAGCCTACTTCTCACCTTAAGCATCACGACATATTGAACACGCCTTTGTCATTTAATTTTCTGTAACACCCTTTACCAACTGCGTATGTCGTGTAGCATCTAATGACAGTGTGATCCAGGATAGTGAATTCAAGTGTTTATCATGACTGGAGAAAGGTCTTATTTAAACGTCTAAAAGACTGATAGACACCAAAATTACACACAGAACTTCAGTTCGTACTTGCCAGAGAACAAACTTCGTGTCCGTTATTAATAACAACTGGCTAATGCTGTTTAAGGGAATAATGAATACTCACTGGAGAATCATACGGCACATGTCAAAAAATTCAGAGTTCCTTAATATTACAACACGTGTTATATATAATTACCACATGACTTCAACCGGTTTAAGATATATCTGCGAGAACTAAGATTGTTATTTTCCAACTTCTTTGACCATAAGTCTTTGTTTCAGAATGTATTCGAAATATAAAGAGCCACAAACCAAATTTATTCGCCTGCCAAGTTTGTGGTTGGTAATCGGGTTACTTAAAAGGTACGTATTTCAGAAGCGGAAAGCATGAAAAAACGAATGCGACACTAATATGGTCGGAAATAGGGAGGAAATTTTCGAAAGGTGTCGGTCTTAAATTGAGTTCAACACGTGACATTCTGCTGGACAGATGGTGAAAAATTACATGAGATGTCAGTGAGGATTTGAACCGGTTACTTTTTTAATAAACCGTTTAGGCGTTACAACTATACCGACCTGCACAGCACAACACCCACTGCCACTGAAAGTGAAAGACCTGCACCTGCGGCATGGGGCCACCGTTCTATTCCCGTATAGATTATAGTTAATAAGAAAACCTCCTAGAGGAAGGAATTAAAGGATGCCTTTGACAACAAACAGCAAGACCGCAAATTAATCTTCCGACCACTGAGCTGAGACGTGGCAAGAGCAGAACGCTAAATTGTTCCTGTTCTCTCGACTGCAGTAATGCACGAAGTGGTCGGTACATTTCTCTGCGAATCAAGGCTATCATCAATCTCACATGGCCCTTGTACTATTATTGTAGTTTGACTATTTGTCTGCTTCAGTTCCATATATTTCACGAAACGTTTCTTAAATGACTACTGCAGTAAATGTAAGGTAAGTTACATTTTTGCTGTTTTAGGCCTAATTACACTTTGTCCTGCAGACATCCGTTCTCTTAAGTAAGAAAAAATGTCATGAAAACGTGAGTGAGTGGAGATGCACACTTTTCTAACCCTGGAACCAGGCACAAGTAATTGATCAGCTTAATGCTCTGGCCGATTTACCCCTAAAATCCAGCCCCCTTATTCAATGCATACAAAGTTGGGTGATACACAGGCAGGTTTGGGAAAGGAGGCAAGACAACTTCTTGTAATAAGTAAAATGATTCTTAGCAGTGTAGGATTTGATTCTATAAAAATATACTTCAACCTTAAGCTAAATTAAGTTTTATTTTCGGATTTTCAAAGGCAAAAACGCAATCGTATTTCTAACGTCCTGCTTTTTTCACGATATGGGCAGTATCAGTCCTAAAAAAAATTGGATAAAATTCCTGGTTCTTACTTTCCTCCCAGCCAAGGAATTAGTAAAATAATTACACAGTGCAATTAGAACTCAGTTTCAATTTTGATGGACTTATAAATACAGATTTTTATTTTTTCAATATGACGACGTGTAGTCTAAGTCTTCCTGCGTATCGAAAGATTCTGTTTCCTCCATATTTAAGGTAGAGCGTCGGAGACGTCGCTACACTTCTATCAGATCATCCAGCGTCACATTTCAGAAGATACCAGTCTCAGCACTCAAGGACCTGAGTACCCCAAATCTCACTACGTTACACTCTGTTACGACGCAAAAGAAATGCCTTCGCTGAACCGGCACTACCATTTACAAACTCACTTTACTTGCCTAATTTCATTGGCCATCGATCTGTTCATGTATACCCATTTCCCCGAGTCCGTACTGAACTTCACAGCAACTAATATCAGCAGTTCTCTCTTTCACTCATGTAGCCTATAACACGCCGAGCTAGTCAGGTGTTTTTCTAGCTGATCGTCATTTCCGTGTAAAATAAACCATTAACCAGACAAGCAAGCTTCTTTTGTAACGTCGTTACTAAATTAATGTACCTTAACAGAACAACAGCAACTTAAAAAGTATTCAAAGTTACAGGAGTAGATGATGTTTGGGTTCCAGATTTAAGACACTGAAGACTGTCATACAATGCGTACTTTATCGACCTGGAACGTCAGTCCATATTACAAGAAGCAGGGTTCACAACGTGGAAGGCATCAATAGTACATCAGCTTGAACCAGCAACTGCAGACTTTGCTACTTTATAATTCAGTAGTTCACCAAAGCATAATTATGTTTTCTTAAAACATATTTTTGGTACCCACTGAGCACCCCACGTACAAAGTATGGTTACTGTCCCTGCCACATTGAAACAATAACCACAAAAAAGGCTCACGTATTTGAAAGTTGAGCTGAAAAGTCCACTTTCCTGCTGCATACAGTTCAGTACTAAATATCTACTGGTACAAACTGCGTTGTGGATCTTCGGCGAAGAACCTATCTTTAAGTACAGATTTTGTGTACGTTACACTTCTCGTATATAACGCCAAAGACATGCTTCTTTCTATAGCATAACTGTGCATTCTGACTTAAAAATAACAGTTCACACATAATTTGTAGCCATGTTAATGGTTATCTCAGGTGCTAAATTTCACACGCATTGCTCGAGAGTGTCATTAGTCTTCTCCATGAATCCAACAGCGAAAAAAAAAATTGGCGTACGGCCGGCGTCTCCTTATTGTACATTTCAGAGAAATGCCTTTTACCTTAACAAAAGTTGTATAGTCTTCCCAAGTCTGCCATCGTTCATCACTTGACGTTCCCAAAGTAAGTGACACTACTCTTTCTTCCGCCTTAAGGAATCGTGCGTCCGCCATGTTGTTACTAGTGATTGTAGGAAATTAAACGCATACGTCTTTGAGGCTTTCGACAATAGAATAATTTCCATACAAGGTGAAAGTTGGTGATCTTGCTTAAAATTTGAAATGAGGAACACGCAAACACACGAAAACAGAAATAGGAAAGCCAACGCACACATGCGCACGGAGATATAATGGTCTCAAAACCATACGTTTTTAGGAAGAACTTTAGGTTAACAGTGCTATATTACATGGCCGATTATTTTGGACTGTGCAATACACAAATTCAGGTTTAAGAGCCCTCTTATAATAAAATCAGTGTCACTTTGGTGACCAAGGGTTAATAAAACGGCCAATAAATTTGTAGCAGAAGGTACTTTATTTAGCTCAGCAAGAGGCAGCGGACTACTGAAATTGGCTAGCAACACTTCTTATTGGTAAGTAAGTCTTCTTATAAACGTGGCACCAGTCGGCGTAGAGGTCGCCGTCACTGTAACAGACTCGCTGGTCACTAAGGCCGTGATATATGCTGAACCACGCATGCGTACTCCTTCCTAAAAAAAACTCGTTGCCACGACGATGACAATACTAATCCCCATGACAAACAGACTCTTCGGGGCCATGGTTTGTAGTACGCACTATTTTTAAGGGCGCAAAAAGGTGGAAAAATTTAATAGGCGTGCTGACAATAAAGGTTGACGTATTTACACGTACAAGCATTTCTACTGAGTATATGCAGACTGAGTGAGACAGGCGAGACTACAGCGAACTCAACTTGAGGGTGGTAAATGGAGAGTGGGGCGAATTTGGACACAAGCAGTAGGGACCTGTTTAAGCCAATATCCTGTCATTATCTGCGACTGAAGAGAATACAGAATATTTGTCAAAAATTCGGTTTCCGGCAGAAAGTTCGAAAGGAAACGTGCTGAATTTAATTCTGAGTTGCTTTTCTTATCACACCGTGTATTAGGTGCAATTGAATTTACACCATCATAAAATCGAAACATGTAAGAGAAAACTACGAAAATAAATATGAGGTACGAAACAGTTGAGTGTACCACGATAGTATAAGATTTGTTCCGCAACTACCCGTAACTTGGAGTTTCAAATATTAGGCCTATTACACAGGTAACAGGCACCACGTTCGGTTGAAGTTCAGCGTTTGCGAGGACCAGTACTCAAAGTTGTTATTGATCAGCGCAAGGCAGTGTTGTGCGTCTGTGTCCAAATTATCGCGCATGGATTATTCAGTGAAAGACAACTAACCGTCGGCTACCATAAAGGCGGAAAAGAATAAAGAAGGAAAAGGAAAGGACAAATAACAAGGAAAGAAGATAAGAAACGTGTTCCTTTACGTCATATCCTTACGTGAAATGTTTAAAACCAGGTCACATTGCAAAATAATGATTTTTGATGACATGTATCGGAAAGTGATAATCGAAACGATGGCTCGGTGAATTCAAGGGACGGGGTGTTCAGTTCTGTTAAACAACAGACATTGTGTGGCTGGCTGTAAGAGGTGTAATATTGATCTATCAGCAGGGGCACCCTCCCACACACGAACTCTTCCGCCCATGCGATGCTGTAACAAGTGCTATGCCGATTGTGAGTGTGTGCGTGCGTGCGTGCAGACTGTCTTCCGTGTTGGGGAACCGGCGGCGAATCGAGAGCCAGAGATTCCCCTAACTGCATGCACCACAATCTTCTTTAAAAGCTAACAGTTTCTCAGCAGGTCAAGAAATTCGCCGCACTTTACAGAAAGCGATGGATCCTTACCATGTACACAATTCCACACCTCTTGTTCTTACACTGACCCAAATTAATCCAGTCCACGCCCTCGCACCCTATTTCCTTCAGTTACATTTTAATATTATAATCCCATCTATGTCTAGGCCTTCCACATGGTCTGACAGTGTCCGGTTTCTCCATCAAAAGTCAGTACACATTTCTCTTCTCTCCTATGCGTGCCACATGCCCCGCCCTTCTTTGTGTCACCGTAATAATATTTGGCGAGGACCAAAAAGTCGTGAAGCTTCTCCTTTTTTAATCTTGTTTACCCTACTGCTACCTCCCCCCCCCCTTCTCTCATACCCAAGTATCTACCTTGACAGCCTCTTGTCTCTTATCTTCACCTTACGTTCTTCCTCCAATGCATACTCTTAAATTATAAAGTTATTTCTCTTTTCGTTTCGTTAGAATTAATCACGTAAAGCCTTTTAATACGTTCATCTTACAAAAAAATATTCTTGTTGATGTATATATAGGCATATATATATATATAGAAAGCCTTGACATAACAATCCTTTCCTGGGAAAATCGGTAAAGTTCGAATCAATCTTAACCTTTTAAAGCCTAGCGGTAACTTTACGTACCACCAGGTTTAACATTAAAAAATTCTGCATGGTGCCCACATTGCGTTTATGTGTTTTGTGTGGATCTCAGAACAAACAGCAACTTTTGCCTTATAAAACATTAAGAGACTGGTTTTTATAACCGAAGCGGAGAGTGTTTACAGCGCGGTACGCACTGAGTCCTTATATAAAACAGATACGCTTCGTCTTTAAAGGGTTAATATGAGCGACTGCATGTACACGGCAGAGGCCAATATTAATTTGGATAGACTCCGTTTAGTGTTGACAGGTCATTAAATATTTTACGATGTAAAACGCTCTTCGCAGAAAATTGTTTCGCATAGACCATAAAAGTGGACTGAAACTAGGGACGAAACAAAAAGCTGTGAGCATAATTAAGCCAATAAACCCAATTTTAATATTCAGGTAAATTCGTTACTGAAAAATAAGGTAATCTATAAACATTAAAGTCTTCTGCGATGCTATTGCGGTACGGCCGGTAAACAGTTACAGACGTTCCAAAGAATCGTAGTGCCTTCATCTTCACGGTCAAGAAGCTGTGCAAGAACCTTCAGCTACACTCCAATTAATTTGACTGGTTAGAATGTTGAGATCTTCTGCAGGTGGTCATAGAATGGAAAAATATTCCTATAAAATCTATATTATTTACACTTACACAATTGCAAAATAATAACAGTAATTATTATTATCCATAGTCTTCCTCATCATGGTCACTATTAGCATCTCTTCTAGAAAAGAAAATATTATTGCTTAAATAGAAATTATGTTGGATTTGTCAACTGTAACTTTAAAGACTCACAGTGTAGCCGCCTTTGCAACTGTCGACATATGAACAATGTCTCGTTTAGAATTTATACATGCTTTTGCAAACCAGCGTCATAGAAAGCATTAAGTTCCTTGCCTTAATCGCCCTGTAGGTATTGTTGCTACATGAGCACTAAATAAAAATTTGTTCACACCTGCCCTACCATCTGCATTCTCCAGAAAGCTACAAAAGACACGTACCGCGTGTCACAACGGGCTCCTGTTTTAAATGATGTCAGCACAACCTCCATCACAAAATGGCGTCATCAGCCATATAGTAGTTACGAAAAAGGAAGTAGGTAGAATTGTGTAACATCAATCACCCATTTCGGAACTGTTCCAAAATTTGACAGGCCTTCACCCTCGCACACACACACACATACACATCCTCACACACGATCTAACACACATACAGCACGCTCATCTCATAAGCCTGCTTTTCCTTACAAAGGAATGAGTTTCTTAAATGCCAGAATTACGAGCGGGTTTAAACTAAACCTTTCACGGTTTAACTGAGCAAGCCATGCTATTCGGGGCGTCTGACAGGCAACATATTACTTCTGTGTTTGAATACACAATAGTGAATGCCGAAGAAATCATTACACCCAAGTCGAAGGTGATGTTTAAGTAAGCTACATACAGCGTTTGATTGACGACGTCATGGCAGTAATAGTATTTACATAACGCGAACATTGCAGGTCACAGATAAACAAGTGGCGGCTAGAATGGTGTGAGACACAGCGGGTTGCGCGACTGAACCGACACCTCAGGCCGTAAATGAGGCCAATGAAGTGTGTGGTTTACAGCAAGTTAGTGTGGCATCGAAGTGACGCGGTTACTTTGTTATATTAACCATCAGCTGCTGGAGTAATGTGCTATATCAAGAGGTTAGCAAGGTATACATAACTAGATGCATACACATACATAACAAAGTTGTAGTTACTTCGTCACCTTAACCATCAGTGGCCAGGGTAACACTGCATATTAACAGGTTAACAATATACCTGTAACTATTACATAGCTGCAAATGTTATGGTTACTTTCTTAATTTAACCGTAAAACGGCTAATGTAACCAATACGATGTATCGTACCGGTTATTTACTTAATTGCTCAGTACATTAGCCATCTAATGATTAGAAGAGACTCTACCAAATGAAAATTATATTTACAAAGAAATTCACAACACAGGAAGATCTAAAACTTGCTGCTCTTCAGTTCAGAACATTTTTTTTAATTTTCGTCCCTTATACATAATAGGTAAAAATCAAAATATTCAAAACTATCCTTTACCTGCCGTTTTCTATAGACATGAGGTTTTGTGCCTCACCCTACGTAAAAGACAAGGTTTCAGGCAGTAATGATGGCAGATTACTTGAGAGAAACATGATCCTGACATAAAACGAGCAGTAGCTGGTCTGGAGCCCATTTAACTACACTGTTATTAACACCGAGTATGTATATATAAGCAACTAACAATATGCTAGAGAAAATAGGAAGAAAATCACCTGCTTTCCTCTTTACAAAATATCTACCATTGGCCTGATTAACTAAACAGAGCTGCGAGTATAAAGCGCAGTTTTGGGAAGTAGGAAATGATATAATAACTACCATTTAGAAATTGGAAGGGAAGAAATATAAAGGTAGATATGTGTAGTATGCTAAAATTGATTGTACTGCAATGTGTGTGAGGGTGTGAAATGGATTATTCCGAATATGAAAGGCCCAGTGACAAACATTTGTGAATATTGGAATGGATCTTCGAGTTTCACGGAAAAGAAGGGGCGTTTCTTCGCTAGCTGCAGGACATTTAGCTTCTGAAATAAGGCGGTTTCATGGAGCAATTTTCAGGCCTAAATCTCAGCAATAAGGAGTCCAAGTTATCACAATTTCCCCTCTGCTACGAAGGAATTTGTTTGGTGATATAAAGGGTTTGAAATTTCGCAAGGAGAGCAAAATAAATGCGTTTTTGAGACCGCATTTCCATTCTTTCCACTTTTTTCGATTTACATGTTTTCTACTAAGCTTATAAACAGGTAACATCTGACTCTGGAGATATTGATAACCTGGCTTCCCAGACAGGGCAAGACAGCAGGAATACACTTTCAGGCTTTCGGGTTACTGTTCACTGTCGCGTTCTGAAGCTAGCCCATACAGTTTCCATGCTGAGGAAGCACAGGGCTGGATCATGTAACAAATGTGGGCAGCCGACTGCTGTGCAGAACGAACCGAGAACAACCGCCACGTCCACGCCGCATCTTGAGCTACGTGTTGCACAGAAACATGGAATTCCCTGCAGAGCTGGGGGTAATTTAATAACAAGACTTTTCGAAAGCTGAGTTCAGTCTCATTTTCAGACTATCGGTCTTCATTACCCTGAGATATATTTTGTGTTTTTAATAAGATATATGGCTACAGCATTGAATCCAACTTGGCCTTCGGATACGAAATTAGAAAAGCTATGCGAACAACTAAGTAGGAGTAACTCATTTTGCTGTAGAAGCACATCAAAGGAAAATATCCAACATATTAATAAATTAATTTTTCTCATAATCTTTTGGATAAATATGTCCAAATTAATTATTGATAATGTTATTTTACGACCTAGCATACACTGAACTCCTCAGGTCCAAATTTCTGTCCCGAAATACTAAATAAAACTATACCAAACTTTAATACGACCCACAATGACCTATGGGTCAGAAACTAGGACAATGATCACGGAAGAAACGAAGGCTCTCAGGATGTTGGAAAGAAAGCTTGTAAGGAAAATAGATGAACCCGTAAAAGAAAAAGAACGCTCGAGAAAAAGAACAAAGAGATAAAGGAAACATTACAAGGGAAGGATGTAATATTTACAAAATCCCTCCGGCTAAGATGGTATGGTCATGTTGAAAGAATGCAAAACCAAATAATGTCAAAGCAAATTCGCAGTGGCTACAGTGGAAGGAACACGTAAATAGGAAGACAATGTAAAAGATGTACATACTAGGTTGAAGAGGACTTAAGTATAATGGGATAGAAGCAGACAGGCAATGGCCAGAGACCGTCAGGAATGCAGGAAGACTGTGTAGGAAGCCAAGGTCCACAGTGGTCTGCAGCGCTTATGAAGGTGAAGGTGAAGGTGAAGGTGAAGGTGAAGGTGAAGGTGAAGGTGAAGGTGAAGGTGAAGAAACAAGAAGAAGAAGAAGAAGAAGAAGAAGAAGAAGAAGAAGAAGAAGAAGAAGAAGAAGAAGAAGAAGAAGAAGAAGAAGAAGAAGAAGAAGAAGAAGTAGAAGAAGAAGAAGAAGAAGGATATTTTACGAAGAATATTGTCTGTGTGGGATGTTCGCCGTGCTGTCTGGTAAATAAATTCCGACATTTTTGTGGAACCTGCAGCATCATTCTGTAGGGGACTATGAAGTTGTTGACAGCCATTTGCACCCTACAGGACTCCACATCCTAGAATACAGTAACATTCACAGTCACCGCCACGATAACCTTAAATTTTACAATGTTATTTTATGTCCGTTGATTCTACTGGCCCCCTGGCACTTCGAGTAGCCCTGTCATATGCTGACAAAACGTCAGTTCTTTATTTACGCACTTTGTTTATTCAGTGCCGGCAGAAAATACGTAACCCTAATGCTGACAATCAGATTTACAGTTCTCTTAATTAGAACGGTTTTTATCCTACTGTTAGTGTTATTTATGTAAACAGCTGGCAGCCATACTTCTTCACACGGACAGAAACGCGACATCACATACACAGGCTATTGCTTAGCGGGAAGAGACGGTAGGAATATCTTATCTACTGAGGATAATTGGCGAAATAGCTCGTAGAAAATGAGCATAGAAATCCAAACCACGAATTCCAACACGGCATCTGTGCTTTGAAATGCAGGTTTCTGTCCCACGATGCGTGGTTGTGACAGGCTGGGGAATGCTTACGATGAGAAAGTAAGCAAAATATTTACAGCCATATATTGTAGGCATTCATAAAGTGATATGAGACCGAATTTCACTTTCCAGTAGCAATTATGCTTCACATTCGGGAAGTTTCTATTTAAAATTTTGGCCCGGCGACTGGCCTTCTTAAAAAAAAGGTAAAGCCACCCAGTTACAGGCGTAGATAGGCCGTGAGGGTTCCAGGAGTTGTGGCTACCAGATTTCAAGACAGTCGGCACATGAATGTCGTAAGGTTGTCAGTCCTATGCACCGGTGGCCTTTACCCCCCAGGAAATATTCCTAGTACTCATTTCTGTTAGGGGCTGAGTCGACCCCAGAGTCATAGTGCGGCCGAAAGGATTATGTCAATGAAAATTCCTTGGTAAGAAGCTTTTCATAATTTTTGTCAGACCGTACCTGCCAGAATCTGCACTAGTGAACTCATTACTCATTCTTTCTCATTCTTTCCAACTCACCGTTTCTATACAGTTATATACAGTGTTAAGCAGCGAAATGAACTAAGATTCTTCACTATATGGTGCAGCAGCTGGTCCCGTTCTTGCGACACCGAAGAGTCTGGTTCCAAAAACAGGTCAAGCAGAATTGATCACATAAAATGCCACAGACTTTTCAGGAATTTGCAACATGACTTCAATTGCATATCCGCATTAAAAGTTCAAAAACACTACAACTGAAATCTACGGCCTTGCTACAGTACAAATTAGTCACACAACTTTTAACCTAGGCTTCGGTGCGTATCTCAGTGCGTCACGTACAGACGCAGTAACGACCCGTTTTTTAACATTGGCTGAGTGAGAGAACTATTTGGCCTTTTTGTGTATCGCATATGAGCGTCATCACTAACAGTTCATTGACGACGGATAACAAGTGACGCACATCTCCCGTTTCAGTTGAAAGTGAGATTCACATCAGCAAAACACAGATATACACGAGTACGTGCATTAAGCCACACAAACCAGTTAAAATTTAAAGCTAAGTACGTGTATGACAGATACAGCCTCATGAATTAAGCAAGAGGTCTGCCAACTAATTTAGCTATATGAAATGAATCCGTTATTTTATTTTAACGCACACAGTCACAATGCAAAACTGGAAAGACCAACGAGAATATCCCACTTATTTAACAAATTTTTCTGCTTCCAAATACTTTTCCGCAAGCCCCTGAACTGCATAAAAATACAATAGACAGATGTAAGTTACTCAGGCGACCTTAGGTCGTCATTAGATGAATATGTTTCCAAATCTTCCGATTGCCTGGGAAGTCAACTTGCTGAAAGTTGCTTACAGTCTTCACTAAGTGGCTGACACACTGACTATCGACCGACTAACTTAAAGGTCAGGTTATGCCTATATAAATAACACATCGATTAATTAAACACCTGACTTACAAAATAATTAAATAGCTGTGTAATTAAGAAACTTACTAAAAAGAAAATTTCATACTGAATTTTGAATTAATCAAGTAACCCAAGTACCTAAGTGGCTTGCTGCAATACACAAGCCTTGATGAACTAATATCTGAATGATTAATTAACTAATTCACTCGCAGAAATAAAAACATGTAAACCAGAAAGAGCAGTAAACTATTTACACCACGCAACTGCTGTAATTTCTGGATACAAATATGCACAGACAGCCATTCAACAAGTTAGAAAAATAAGCGCAACCTAATTATAAGAGTCCAGTCGCTGTACTATTGTCTGCAGATTTTAAGTCAGTGAAAGACAAAGTAGGATATTCCTCTATCAAGGGCCTAAGACATCATTTGAAGGAATGTTCGGTTGCCTTTAATTATCTTGTGAAACCTAAAACTTACGGAAAAGTATTTGGAGACAAAAACATATGCTTATTCCAATCATGTTTCTATCTGGTACACTTTTAACGAGTTACATTGGGATTGAGTAAATAATGTCATATAGGACTACATGTAAATTTTCTGCTACGTCAGCTCGGTTATGAAATTAGAATAACGTCTCAATTTTTTATATAGTTCTCCAAAATTACACCTAAAGAAAATCTGTTCAGGGGATTTAGATTTTTTACATGGGTACAGACGGAAGGACAAACAAAATGGTTTCGGTAGGCCTTCTGGAGTGATGTACGCGTCAGAGAAGTTTGCACATGGCAGGTGAAAGAGACTGCGTAAAGAAAAGATCAGCAACGTCTGCAACAGGTTTGAGTCATAAATTCGGAAAAGATAAGATGATCGGGATTATAGCACTTCGGTTAGACAGGTATACACACAAACATATGGCTGTAAAGTCACGCAGAAGGCCATTTGGCTAGCTATAGTTAGAGTGAGAAGAATAGTTAAAAAGAGAACGTGAAGGAAATATGTACGAAAACGTCAACTGGGATGAACTGCCTTAGATAAAGTCGAACTGCGGAATTTTGTGACTAGGGTGATAAACCTTCTGAATCCTTAAGGACCAGTAACTTCTTCGGAAAAATAATTCTAATTAATTGCCGAAGAAGATTATACACCTTAAGTTGGTTCTTCATTTGCCTTGGTACAAAATCATATGCGTCATAATCAAATTCACAAAGATACCCATGGAAGATATAAAACATTAATCTTAACTTGGGTCATCCCGGTGTGTTACTTCAACTACAGTAGTAATAAACACAGTCTGACACACCACAGTATATATTTATTTACACACTATACCATTTTACTGTAAAGTTGTGCCAGAGTAAAATGGTATAATGTGCAAATAAATATATACTGTGGTGTGTCAGACTGTGTTTATTATTACTGTAAAATATCAAAATTAATTATAGTACATTTCTCCAAGTATACTGCAACGGAGTTCATTATTTATCGCTTCCAAGTAATGAAAATTTTACTTAAAACTAGACAGTCAGTTCTTGGGTTATTAAAAGTCCTTACCACAAAAGTAAGCACAGACTTTCCTTTAAAAACCCCCCTGTACGTACAAAAAGCCACACTTTTTAATTTATAGATCCATAATTATATTTGATCAGACAAACACATTTCAGCAAATAAAATGCTCTAAGAGCGTGCAAAGATATGAAATACAGATACTGGAAGTGAGACATTTTATGTCCACGCAACAACTGTTCGCCGTGCTGCCGCGGCAATTTCTCCTACTCCAGTGTAAGACATCCAGCCTAAACAATTCCCACAGGCGTTTACCGAGAGCGTGAAAAAAAACTGCCAGTATCTGGACAGTGACAAATAACTGCCCTTCATGTAAAAATTTAATGCCCATGAAAATTCAGCGGCATGTCTTCCTCAGTTGTTACGTAATTTAAAGGTTCAACATAATTTAGGTGTAACACTAAGTTGAAAGTACATGATCTCTACCATAGCGTGTACGTGTAAACAGAGAAGATGGGATGTTTAAATCCTGAGTAGGAGCCCCCCGGCTACAGGTGCGCGTGTACATCTCCTTTCTAATTACATTTACTCTCCCTTTAAATAGTACATGTGGGCACAGTTAATTATTAATTAATAATTAATACCATCATCTGGAAAATAATTCGTGTACAATGTGAGAAACCATTGCTGGCTTTACATTTCTATCATACACGTGTTACAGTGTAACATCTTACAGACACTCATGATTAAGAATTACAGTTGGTTCAGGATACGGAAAAAATTCAAATTAAGGAAACGATTTGGTTTAATAAGGTTACAAACAGGCAGCTTCGATGAATTTACACATAATGAAACAACTGTTGTTCTTAATTAAAAGAATGTGTAAAACGTCACATGTTAACATGTGTATGATATACTCGTACAGCCACTGGTAGCTTTTTATGTTCAAATAAATGAGCTCCCTAACGATGGCAGACTACAGGCCGCAAGACTACGAAATAAAATTTTAAACTAACACGGACAGGACTAATATAATCCTCAAGTGTACTTGTATTTTATTGATTAAAACATTGTTTATTTACGTATTTATTTATTTATTTATTTACTTATTCAATTGATTTGTGTATTCATCGCGAAATAGAAGCTTTACTTGGAAAATCTCATTGAAAGAAACCATTTCAAGACTTATCGGTTTGGAAGTATAATTAGGCAGTACTTCTTATTATGCGATCAAACATTTGTGTGAACAGGACCCTCACAAACATTTCAAATCACAAGACTGAGAATTTCCTGCTATTCAATGCTTTCTTTCAAACAGTTCGCGTTAAAAACATCGTGAAGGTGTCGTGTCAGTATTACTATATATCCGTCTTTCATGTTTCTGTCTGAACCTAACTTCATAAAGCACGGTTATCCTTAAGAAGCTAGACGCTGCTGTGCTAGCCGTGATAAACTCGTCCTTTCACGGAAAGATAGCCTTCATTTTCCCGTTAACAAGAGCCTGGTACTGTGCCCTATCCTCAGTCAGATGAGTGCGGTGCATATCAAGTTGACGTATAAATGTCCCAGAAGATTAACACCCACTACAAACACTTTATGCCTATTATACTGCCTTATTTACGATTTGCTTAACGACGCTGTCAAAGTCTTGGTTTCTACAGCGACGAAAATAGGACCTTATTTCGATAGAAGATCATTACATTACACAATGCGCGCATAAGTCTTTCAAGTCCAAAGTTGCTTTTTCTCCAAAACAAAAGATTTTATGCGTTTCCTGTTCACACCATTCATACCACATATTTCCCTAAGCCAATGCCTATTTTTCTGTCTAGAGGAAACCGCCTTTATGAAGGTGCATGTAGGCTGGCGAGCAGGATTGCCAGCAACTGGGTACAATTGTCACAATATAATTATATTTTGTTGGAATTCTACTGGTATGATAACAGATTATTAGTCATACTATTGCTGCTTTTCCTACAAAGAATGGAATATGGATTTTAGCCCTTAAAAGTATGGATTTTATCTAATAATAATTCAATATTTACTTCAGAGTTAACGGACATGTCTCCACCACAAAAACAAGTTCACTGAGTTTAGGAACGTAACACCTGCTTATTGTGACAATCACACCAAACATAAAAATTGTAGGAAAAGTCGAAATGAACGTTAACGGACATGTCTCCACCACAAAAACAAGTTCACCGAGTTTAGGAACGTAACACCTGCTTATTGTGACAATCACACCAAACATAAAAATTGTAGGAAAAGTCGAAATGAATGTTAACGAAGGTGGTATGGTATGTGGTACCCACTCTGCTCTACATGGTACAAAATGTTACAAAGTCACCTACCGCTGTTATATGAAAGAAACAGGTGAACTTAAAGATGGAGATTTTGTGTCCTAACATATCGGAGGTGTGGCCTGGACAGAAAACACACAGAGACGCGAAGAGTCAGTATATTGCACTATGAAATGTAGAACAATAAAGTAGAGAGAGAAAGTAACCTCTTGTCTTGTGTGCTTTGACGCAACCAACAATCTGGATACAAATTAATCAGAAGCCAGCGGAACATGCGTATTTTATGTCAAAATGTCTGCCTGAAAGCCGAAGTACATGCCACGCAGCACTGTAACACATATTTACTCTATTTACCCTTTTAACTATTTCATTCTCTTTTGGAATAACAGTAATCTTACCAAAAATCCGAAAATATTAAAAGTATCACTACGAATTTACATAAATAAGAATTACCTTGCCTGTAATACCTGCGTATCGCACCTGCCATTGCGGATCTTGAGATTGCTCAAGTTTTGTCTGCAATATTATTACATATTTCTAATTTCGTTTAATGCGAAAGCTCTTATTTTAATAATGGGCCGGGCTAGCGCAGTTGATACAGCGACTCTCTAGGGGCTGGACGGTATGTGGATCGAATCCCTGTGGGGGCGAGGCTTTCCGCACCCGTCCAGATCGGCCGCGAGGTCTCGTGTGCAATGTGTGTCGGGTCATTTCCGGGGGGAAAGAAGCCGAGGCGTAAGATTGACCACCCACATCAACTAGGTTACAGACGGAGTACAGCTATACTTCTAATCCCCTTTTTGGTCTTAATGGATTGTTACAGTGCGAAATTTACCTTTACCTACTCATTTCAATAACACCTAACATTCATTATGACTGATCACTCGCCAGAATAAACGACTTATTTTCCTCCTGCGTAATATTTGCTACATTTGTCTTATTTATACCCAAATATATTAGAAGTTTAAATGTAACGTTGCACACGGACCTTATAGTCACAGTCTCCTGTACGAAAATAAGGTGCCTTTGCCCTTTTGCAGTGTACTTCATTGTACATGAGCTTCCGGTATCTGTAATCTCTTACTTGTAACGTAACAGTATTCCAGCATGTGGATTAGCGTAATGAGTCGACGTCGCCGTAAAATCTCCTACAATGCAGCAGTAATAAGTACAGAGAGGAACAGGTTTAATATGCAGTTGGCGTACCAAGCGGAACACACACCGAGTCCAAAGCACACGAATATACAGCAAGACTGAGCTGACAAACACACCTTTATAATATGTATGCTGCAGGTTCGTAGTGATATTTGGGGCCAGACTGCTTAAGGTCTCTGAAACTTTCATGTTTAACTCCTAAATTCGTTACGAGTACGGCACAAAAATATCGACAAAAATAGGGTGACAAAAAGCATGTAAACGATAAGTAAGACTACAAAGCAATACAAATAAGAGCTAATAGAGAGAAGGAATTTCAGAAACATGAGAAAGATAATGTTATGTGAATACAGATGATAACAGTAACCAGGGTTATAAAAAGAGAAGGATAAGAGAAATAGGATGCGGATGATGATAATGATGATGATGATAATGAGGAGAATGTTGAAAGTGATGACTTGAAGAATGCGTATGTGGGGTGAGCAGACTATGCTGACTGTCATGTGAGGAGCAGCTTCAGAGACAAAAGCATGAGAATGAAGTGATTATAATAGACCTAAGCAGGAAAGTAACAATTTGGAGAAAAATGAAGAAGTAAAACAAAGAGAATAAAATG
Organism: Coptotermes formosanus; assembly: GCA_013340265.1. NCBI lineage: Eukaryota > Metazoa > Arthropoda > Insecta > Blattodea > Rhinotermitidae > Coptotermes > Coptotermes formosanus. Next base: position 580,298 of record BLKM01000477.1, on the reverse strand, counting down.
GAAAGGTACAAGGGGGAGAGAATGCTGTGAAAGTTTTTGGACCAAACACAATGACTAACAGGAAGATTATTCCTGAAGTAACACCATTCCCTTACGGAAAACACGGCAAAACAATACTGAAATATCTATAATCACCAGCATCATCGTGGATAGGAGTCTAAATGCTACGGCAAAGAAACGTACGTAAATATGTGGCTGGCCACGGTGATGTTTGTCTTTCAGACACCCTATGATGTTGGAGTAAACTGGTCAGTGCGAGCTGGAATAAATAAGCAAAGGAAGTGACATTCATTGACTACACTCAGGTGCTGCACGTTAAAGCGTTTATTTTTTAGGGTTACGAAGAACGAATTCTGTTAATAGACGGTTACATTCATGAGATTCACGTGTCTGTAACTTCCTGTATCCAATTACGTACTTCGTTACTACAAGCAAAATTTGACAGATTTTCAAGGAATTCGGCACATGAAATTGGTGCCGGTCCTATCCTGGTATTTTTTAAATCCGTGCTGCTAACAATACAAATGATTCTACATGTTGCCGTAGGGACACAGCAGGTTAAAATTTCTAATGAAAGTTAATTAAGCCTGGAAGCCAGTTACGGTTCAAACGCGTGCAGAGCAACAAATTTTAATGAGTTCTGGTCCTAGATGTACACTTAATCGAGACGAAACTTGTTCCTCCTATTGTAATTCAGCTGTGAAACACCAGTCTTAAATACACCTAGCATTTATGAAGAAAATCAAAAACGTTCTTCACAGTGCCCCAAAGTAAGTTCCAGAAAAAGCCTCACTTTCGTATTTGAAGTTGTCCATACCGTGTAACTAACTAACTAACTCCATGGAGCAGAGGCCTTCTTGAGAAGCTAGCAGTTTCTCAGCTAGTCAAGAAATTCCCCGCATTTTATCGAACCCGAAGGTTCATTACCGCATTCACAAGAGCCCGCCACCTGTCCCTATCCTGAGCCAGATCAATCCAGTTCATGTCCTCCCATCCCACTTCCCGAATATCCATCTTAATATTATCCTCCCATCTACGCCTGGGTCTCCCAAGTGGTCGCCTTCCCTCGGGTCTCCCCACCAAAATCCGGTATGCACCTCTCTCCTCCCCCATACGTGCCACATGCCCCGCCCATCTCAGTCTTCTCGATTTGATTACCCGAATAATATTTGGTGATGAGTACAGGTCATTAAGTTCCTCGTTATGTAGTCTTCTCCACTCCCCTGTCGCCTCGTCCCTCCTAGGCCCAAATATCCTCCTCAGCACCCTATTCTCGAACACCCTCAGTCTTTGTTCCTCCCTCAGTGTGAGAGACCAAGTTTCGCATCCATACAGAACAACAGGTAAAATTATAGTTCTGTATACCCTAATCTTTGTGTTTTTGGATAGCAACCTGGAAGACAAAAGATTCTGCACCGAATGATAGCAAGCATTCCCCGACTTCAATCTGCTCTTAATCTCTTCATGAATGGAGTTTCGATTCGTTACGGTTGCTCCCAAATATTTGAATTCTTCCACCCTTTCAAAGGATTTATTATCTATATTTATGTTGTGATTGTGTCGTGCATTCTGATTTCGAGACATGACCATGTACTTAGTTTTCTCAGCATTTACTTCTAGACCAATCTCCTTACTAGCAATAATTAAATCTTCTGCATTTTTCTTTATGCTATGTACGCTTCCGCCCAATATATTAACATCATCAGCATAAACCAGAAGCTGATGTGTACCAATCAATTTCAAGCCCTCCTGGTTTGCCTGAACCCTCCTAATGGCATATTCTAAAGCAAAGTTGAAAAGCAATGGCGACAGAGCGTCTCCTTTTTTCAAGCCATTCTTAATAGGGAACGTGTCAGACAGATGTTTGCCTACCCGAACTCTGCTATATGTTTCACTTAGGCACATTTTTATTAACCTTACTAGTTTCATGGGGATACCGAACCCAATGAGAATATTATACAAGACCTCCCTCCTAACTGAATCATAGGCTTTCTTGAAGTCTATAAATAGCTGATGCACTGCCTCATTGTATTCCCATTTTTTCTCAAGTATTTGACGGATGCTGAATATATGATCAGTGGTTGACCTGTTACGTCGAAATCCACACTGATGATCCCCAATAATTTCCTCTGCATATGGAGTTAACCTTGACAAAAGGATGTTGGATAGAATTTTGTACGTAGTCGACAAAAGTGATATGCCTCGATAGTTATTGCAATCTGTCTTATCACAATGACCGACTCCTTCCATTCCTCAGGCAATTCCTCCTTATTCCAAATAGAAATAATAAGTTTATGGATTTCAGACCGAATAATCCTACCCCCTGCTTTAATCAATTCTGCTGGAATCTGATCAATACCTGGTGATTTGTGGCTTTTTAGTTTTCCAATAGCCATCTCAACCTCAAAGGCACTGGGCTCAGGCACTAGTGGCTCTGCTGTGTGTACTTCAATCTGCCTAACATCGTTAACCCCGTGTATATTCAACAGCTGGGAGAAATGATTCCTCCACCTAGCCAAAATACTGTGGGAGTCTGCAACCAGGTCACCCTTCTCATCCTTTACTACATTACTTCTAGGCTGGTACCCCCTCTTAAACTCATTGATACCCCTATACAAGTCTCTTATATTCTTCTTCTTACTGTTTGTTTCAATTTCATTAATTTTAGCTTTCAGATATTCCTTCTTTTTGTGCCTGAAATGTCTACTAGCTTCACGTCTTACGTTGTGCAGATTATCTCCATTATTTTGGTTTGGATTCTGTAACCACTGAATTTTAGCCTGCTTCCTTTTATCTAAAAATTCTGCACATTCTGCATCAAACCATGGTTTATGCTGCTTCCGTTCGTGTAGACCTAGACTCTCTTGAGCCGAGATTTTGATATTCTCTTTAATGTTTTCCCAAGCCCTATTTATGTCCTCACTAACATTTAAGTTTTCCAGAGCTGCAAACCTGTTTGAGATCTTAAGCTGATACTGTTTCCTAGCCTCTAGTTCACTTAGCTTCTTGAGATTAAATCTCTCTACATCAAACTTCTGTGCTGCTTGTTTACTTACTGCCAGTCTTTCCCTAACTTTCGCAACCACCAGATAGTGATCAGTATCACAGTCAGCTCCCCTGAAAGATCGCACATCGAGTATACTGGAATGCCGTCTCCTATCTATCAATATGTGATCGATCTGATTGTGAGTCTTCCCATCAGGAGAGGTCCAGGTGTATTTATGAATATTTCGGTGCGGAAACATAGTGCTCTTAACAATTAGATTCTTTGATGTGGCAAAGTTTACTACTCTAACACCATTATCGTTGCTATCCTGATGTAAACTCTCATTCCCAATAGTCGGTTTGAAAATATCCTCTCTCCCCACTTTTGCATTAAAATCTCCTAACAGAATTTTCATATGGTACTTAGGAAAATGATCAAAAACCCCTTCTAATTCCTCATAGAAGCTGTCCTTTGAATCATCACCCTTCTCTTCCGTTGGTGCATGCGCATTCAGAACAATGATATTACACCAGCGGCCTCTCAGCACTATGTATGACATCCTAGCACTAACAAACTCCACTCTCTTGATTGCTGATACCATTCTCTGGTGCACAAAAAAACCTGTTCCCAATTGATGATTTTCCTGCCCTTTGCCATAGAAAAAAGTATACTCCCCGGCTCTTACAGTCCCTTCTTTGTCCCACCTAACCTCCTGTACACCCACTAAATCTAACTTGTACTTAGCTAATTCCCTGGCCACTGTCATAAGTGACCCTGGCCTATACATGCTCCTCACATTTCATGTTCCAAAACTCATATCCTTTTTCCGTAGCTGGGGTCGTACCAAAGAATCGGTCCAGGTCCGAGGCTTTGTAGGCTGTTTCGTAACATCATAATTTTTTACGGTGAGGAGTTGTTAGCACCTCGCCCAACCCCCAAGCTGGAGGACCACCCCTTGTCGGCTGTCCGCGACTGCTTATTCAATGTATTCGCAGCTACCCTCCATACCTGGAGGCCGTTCCTCCATCCGCAAACCGAGGACGCGCCATGCCGTGGTGACAGGGACCCACTTAACATGGTGTCCATACCGTGTACGTGTAATAATACAAACTGTCTTTTGTGCTCCGTTAAATAACTGCCGTTTGTACCTTAATTTCAGTCTTTTTACGGGAAAATTATTTCTCACATAATTATATTCGTGCTTCTGCTCCGAATTTTGATCCAAGTGACAACTTTTCATGAAATTTGATACGCGCCGTATGCCACAGAAGGCAGTCAAACGTCTGAATATTTAAATTCTCGAGCAAAATGTGCCAAATTTGCGTCCTGTTTGCTATTACGTTACTACTGCTTATAGCGAAGCGATTCCTTCTGATGAACGCATACGAGATGCTTCCTTGAAGCGCACAGAAATGTGATAGCAGTGTAATATACCTGCTCTCCGTTCTCTTTCGAACAAGCAGCAGATGTGTACGTATACATAGCTCTTCTTTCAAACTACTTAAGTCCTTCTAATTTCATTTAATCTTAAAAGGCTGTAAATGTAAGTGGTTCCTTTATCTCCACAGTGATATCTTAAATCTTCGCTTCGCCCAATGTATTAAGTGGACGTAGCTTTACAAAAAATTAATTTTCAGCTTTCACCAGTTAGTGACATGTGTGAAATACCTTCGTTACCACAGCTGTGGTTCCTCTGGCACTGACCGGAATTCTAAGACAAAATAAGAGTAGAAATGTGTATGCTTCCCGCCATTTAAATTTCAGTCAGTAATAAATATAACAAAAAAGAGACACCACAGATAATAAGCAGATGACCAGAAAGTAAATTATAGGTAAAATGAAATGAGTCTGATCCTTTCAAGACAGCAGTGTCTACACACAGACAGATTTACATACTTTGAAAGTAGGAAACAGCAATATGAACTTATCTGTTGTTTCTTTGAGATTTAAACCCGGTATGTTACATGGATCTTTAAAACACGGAGATGGACAGAATATTTACATTTAAAGAGGGAGGAAGCAGCAGAAGGTTAGAGAGTACTGCATAACGAAGGTCTTCAAATCTATACTATTCACGGGACACAGTTATTCTGATCACATTAATGATGATAAAACTGTTTCACAGGCGAGATTAGCAATTTATCTAAGTTTTGTCAGAAAACCTGAAGGAAACGGATGAATTCGAAGACCTAAGAATAAATTACTGGACAAAATTTGAATGAGCCATAAAGAAATAACACAAGCCATTAACTTTTGTGGTCTAAATACGTAGTTTAGAGTTAAATTTTATAAAAAATTAATAAAGCCCTGCCTTTCGGGACAGGAAGTGTGTCGTCCTTAGGCTAAAAACAAGGTTAACAACTATGCAGATGGGAGAGACATGCAAAACTACTTTCAAATTCTGAGCTTTTCCTATCAAGTCCAGCTGGATAGATGCTAAACTTATTTTAGCACGAGAACGTAACGATCCTGTCCTTTAAACGTAACGTGTCATTAAATGTTAATAAGGGACAGTGGGCAGAAGTCCGTGTAGATAATGGAGCCAAATGTAATAAACCACCGACAGAATCTTACACAATTGTACGTAAACAAATATTTTGTAAATACGTGAGCAACTATCAGTTTCTGAAGAAAGGGTATTCCCTGAAGTTAGTTCAGCCTCAGAATTCAGGCCGGAAATTTTCAGATATTCGGTTTGTATCTCTCCTAACCGTGACACCGATCCCATCAAATAATCCCGAGATTACATCGACCTGACTGGCGGTCACACAGTCCTCGCAATGCTTATCAGAAACAACACTCCGTCTCGCAATCTGGTCAGGGACATGAGCTTGCATTTGTTATTCTCCCTTAAAGCGTACCACTTTGTTGTCACGGTGAATTTGACCCTCCTACCAGGCATCCCGCAATAATTTATAAAATCAACTTTACTGCAGGAAAAGGCGTGTAGCTGACATTCCAGGCAGCTGGATGTAAGAAGTATGTCACGTCAATTGTTATTACAGTAACTGAATTGAGAAAGCGATGGACAAAATGTTTAGCATAAATGAGGCACAGAAGAAATGCACGCAACAAACTAGTTGTTAACTACCGAACGGAAGAGAGCACCTGGGCGACTTGGTTGACAGTTGGAAGATGTTATTAAAATGAACTTCATACATAAGTATTCCTTTATTCTGTAGTCTCTTTACAACACGTCCGTAGCCCCTCCCAAAGCGAATTCTCCACACAGGCCAATCTAGTGCTTCCTCTTTCAATTTACAGTACCTTCTCTTTCCTTTAAGGCCATCCAGTAGCTGCTTCCCTCTTTTTCCTCGTTGTCCTGTCACTGTATCTTTCCTTCAACAACATGTTTTAGAACGCAGTTTCTACGCAAGATGTGACCAATCCAGGTGTCCTTCCTCTTTCTTATTGTATGTAGGATGCCCCTTTCCTCCTTGACTCTGTGCAATACTTCTTCATTGGTCACTCGATCGGCCCAACTGATCTTCCCCATCCTTCTCCACCAACGCATTTCAAAACTTCCCAGATATTTATAAGAGGGTAAGAATGTGAGGTCTAAATTAATTTGTACAGGCTTCGTTGGTAGGATTTGGTGTGCACAGTAATAACTTTCGTTTCCATACAGCAGGGAATTTCTTGAACGACTCTTCCAGAACTGCCACTCACCATGTACTCGGTATATTATCTGGCTTATAACCCTTATCATTCCATGCAAACTTCGATCCATAAAGTATGTATAGAGTAAGTGTACTTTGTATGTCCTTCAAATACTGAAGCTGTATTCTAAAAAAGGGACTTTCTGCACAAGGCCGGTTCGTCGATAGTTTAAGGTTGTGGGGGCTATGTGGGAGAGTAGAGCAGAAATGAATTTAGGCCTGGAGATCGGATTTTTGGAATGAGATTGATTACAGTTTTGACGTGTGTGCAATCACCAAAAGAGCTCACACTGGAATCCGGAAAGTGACAGTTAAAGCTTTCACATTTCTGGCGTGATTTCAGGTTTCTGCCAACGTGTTAATGCGATATTCGCTGTTCTGTGATGTCACGCAGCGTGGATTGGTAGTTCAAGTTACTGACGTTTCGGGCTACCTATCAAGCTTATCTTTAAGAGCCAAATATTATTCTTGGACTGCTTGACCGTTGAAGGGGGTTTTCCCGAAACGTCGGTAACTAACCCCTCAGATTTCTTGTTTGCGCCCTATAAATTTCACTCCCGTGCAGGATTACTTGTCTTAGAGCCCAACGTTAAAGTTTAAAGTTTAAACCTCACTTACAGTCATCCTATATAAAGAATCTATTATCGAATGCGTGGAACTAAACTTCCTTCAACGCATGCGCTTTCATGTCATGATGTCGGACTATTAAACGTTGAAAACAGTAGAAAAGTATGTGTAATAAACTGGTATTTCACAGGGCGAGGTAAGCGCATTTTAATGCACTTGCCTGAATGTCTGGGGATAAGGAGTTGGTATCAAACAAATGTACCTGAGGTAGCCAAGCCTGTTGTTCTGAATGATTAACTGAAAACCCCTGAACAGAAATATCAAATGCCATTACGTTCACGATTCTCTAATATATATCCTTAGAGAACAGAACAAAAATCTAGCAGGTACTTCATTTTTACAGGTTTAACTGAACATACGTGGAACTTGACAGCGTCATACTGTGCATGCTAAAATGCAACTGTGCAAAACCAGTATACTTTTAACAGTTCGCCTGTAAAGGCAGTGACACCCATTGCACAACACAAGCATAAGAATCACAGCCAGACTCTACACACTTAAACATATTGTGACAGAAAAATTATAAACATCCACAAAGAAAGATGCAGAAAAGCTACGTGATTTCTTCCAGAAGTATATTTTAACCGACATGCAGATGAATATTTTACATTTACGATAGCATAAATTTCAGATATAGTGAAGAAAAATTTAATTTGTTATTTTGAACATGCATTTTGAATAAAGAGAAGTAAATTAAACAAGGACAAGAACGAGCTATTGTGAATGCGGTAATGAACTTCCGGATTCCATAAAATGCGTCGAATTTCTTGATTAGCTGAGAACCTGTTAGCTTCTCAAGAAGGCCGCTGCTCCATGGAATTAGTTAAATGAAACAATATTATATGTACAAAGTAGAATCATAGGAAAGGGACATAGTACATACACATGCTTATGCCTCCCTCAACACTTGCCTTCTCGTGACGCGGGAAGTGAGCAGGCTAAACTTGGTGGAATTACATAGGATGATACAGCAATATCCCTTCTTACTGCGTTACTATTTAGGAGCACAGTGGAGGGTAAGGCGCCCTTTAGACTGCTACGTCTGGAGTTCGGAGAAGTGAAAGAAGAGTTCTTAATTTAAAAACAAGACAGCAAAATCTCCGAATAGAGAGATGTCTCTCGTTTCATGAACAAGTTGGGTCGCGCCTGACTCACCCTATTACAGGAAGGACACAACTTCACAGTTGTAGTTCATAATTTATGCAGCAAGAAATCAGTGAAGTCACCAGCTCCATACACTTCTCTAGAGGACGTCAATTTTACCGTCTTCTCTCTTTATTTTTCATATCTTTTTCCTTCATTTCCTTCGTCTATTCTAATTCCTCATACTTTACTGCCTATTCTCTTTCCTTTTCCTTCTCTTCAACCTCATTTACCTTTTATTCTTATTTCCTAACTTCTCCTTTCCTACCCTCCTTTCCTTTCCAAAATCTCGAACCTAAAAGCGAACAGATTTGAGAAGCATAAAAGGGGCTTAAAGGAAGATTCCAAGCGTTTTTGAACGAATTATGGTTACAATCATTAACTTTTACATTCCACTGACTTTTAGCACATTTTTGTTTCAGAATTTTTGTTTAAAAGTAACGCGAATATTAAATACTTTATGGTTCAAATGTGTTTTATGTTGTATTGTGCTAAGCGGAAAGGGACTTGCGAATTTAAATAGGGCTATTTGAAGGAAAAAGACGATCACAATAAACGTTAAGAAGCACTCACATAAAGAGAAATATGCAACTCTCCTGGTGCTCATGGGAGAATGTAGAAAATAATCCTTCTGAGAAAGGACGTCTCATATTTCCATGCCTGGATCCACCCGTTCAGGTAGACAAGTTATATTAAGCGTTAAATGTCGCCTTGTTCGAGATCATGGTTTATTAGACTGCGGTAGGTGTCCCACTACTGCTAGGTCACCCGCTGTTCACCGGTACGCGGGCTTATTCAGAAATCAAAGTAAGAAATTAAAAGGATAAAAATATAAACAAATGAGTAAAACACAAGCCACATGCATGTGCTAGCAAAGTTATACAACTCATCCCTGCTCTTAGCCAGTAATTGCAAGTTCGGCTTTTTATTTATATATAAAAAATTATTGGCGGTACAAGGAAATTGCTAAATTTAGTTTAATGGTAAGCCAGCCAAATTTTGAGAACCCATGTCCAAATAAAACTCTACGTCTAAACATCGCCTTCCACCATACGCACCAGATCTGTTGCATGCCTGTCAAACACATGGCCCTAGAAACACTATTATACCAATTTGTTGTCTTCAGCTAGAAACACAAACCCTAATGAACATGCGGAAGTCACAGGATCAATTTTCATTATTCGCAGAAGCATAGCCTAATGGCAATTCAACGGACGAATACCGCGTACATATTTTCAGGAACTTGTAGTCTTTCTTATAGGATTCTTATTGTTTGTGTTGAATAACCTGTCCTTAAAGTCTAACTTTAAAGTACATGAACACTAACTCAATATAAAATTACAGTAGATAATATTTTTAAATTGCCCCGGAAAGATATCTGAATTCAATCTGAGATAGCAAAAATGCTTACAGGTTTTTAATTCTTGAATGTAAATTGGGTGGATATTTCTAAAATATAATTTTACAAATGCAATGAAGAAGAGAACGCAATGTTTATTGGGATACATCGCTAACAAATAAACAAGTATCGCAGCAAATATTTCCGCATTTTGTTACACTTGCGTTCTCAAGAAAGAACACTGAAAGGGTTTTCGAAGGAGAGTTGGCTCTAAAGGAGAGTACGTAAGAGAAGGGAACGAGGAAAGAAAACTAACTATAGTCTACCTAACATTCTTAGGTGAAGTTTTACGTTTACCATACCGAGCACGTATTCACTAGAATAGCAAAGCAACAGACAGACACCTGCATACGTACTTTTATTGCTTGTAGAAGAAGTTCGCTCATAAACCCAACATGTTTCGGTACCCTACTGTACCGAAACATGTTGGGTTTATAAGCGAACTTCTTCTACAAGCAATAAAAGTACTTGTGCACCTACTGGTCTGTTGTTTTGCTGTTCTTAGGCGAATTAAAAACGCTACAGCAATGTAAGTGAGAAGCTGGGACGCGTAAAAAAGTGCGAAATGCACACAGATTTTCATTACGAAACCCTCAATGAAAGTGGCTACATAGAAGGATTTGAACAAACAAAAGAGTCGACTTTCAGGGAATGAGGCCTCTGTGTGTGTGTGTGTGTGTGTGTGTGTGTGTGTGTGTGTGTGTGTGTG
>BLKM01000477.1:284280-569683 GCA_013340265.1 Coptotermes formosanus | reverse complement strand
TTGTGTGTGTGTGTGTGTGTGTGTGTGTGTGTGTGTGTGTGTGTGTGTGTGTGTCTGTCTGTCTGTCTGTGTGCCTGAGTGCGTGTGCCGGGGGGGGGGGATGAGTGCTTGTGTAGCTACGGTCAACTGGTCCAGTATATGACCAAGGGATGGGAGTTCCTAGGCGAAGTTTCAAGCAAGTCCTTATACCATATAATCAGTTCACAATAGGGTCTTGCAAGCAATAGGGTTAATTCAGACACGTAGTTTAAGTGATATTACAATAGCGTAGACTTGCACACAGCCTCAGAACTGTGAAAGGCATAGGCGGGTTTAAATCAGTACAATGTTGTCGCAAATGTGTTTGTAGTCAACCTTCTCCTCGGTGTCTGGGAAGCAGTATTATAACATTCAGTCACTGCGCCCATCACAGCAAGTGAAAGCGTAATATTCGGGACACAATCAGCGACCAAAATTCCTCATCTTCCAATCATGCATCCTTTCCTCAAATGCTACACAGTCAGTCTCTGAACGCAATAAAATAACAAAACACAGAGAAATGTCACATATCTTAAAATCCGACTATATGCATTTCTTCTAGCAATATATCACTTCATAATATTTCATGTTTTTTATCATTACATCCTCCCTCAAACCACCTTTTCTAAGTTATCTGCTGGTTTCGTTCATCTATTCTTGATTTCACCTTTACCATTTGCCTCTCTTTCTGTATCTCCCTATCTGTAACCTTCTTCCCACACTCTATTAATATAAAACCACCGAACAAGGAAAATCCATTGTAAGCTTACTGCCGCCATTTCACGTGACGCTAATAAATGATGGTTATGCTTGGTCGAACATCTCGGAAACACAAACCCACAACACACTGCTGCTTCGGTGTGCCACGGTGCTGGTTAGCACAACTGCCTGACATCCTTCAAATGTGCTGCATTAAGTTACGTTAGCACTCCGAGACACCTGACACACAAATGTGCTGCATTAAGTCACGTTAGCACTCCGAGACACCTGACACACAAATGTGCTGCATTAAGTTACGTTAGCACTCCGAGACACCTGACACACAAGTGTGCGGGCAACACTGAAAGGGCAGGTGTAAGTGACAAGGGAGAATCAGTGGTAGAGAAAGAAGAGGGGCGTGAACTAAAATTCGGAAAGGGGAAGAAATATAAATTGATAAGACGTCGTTTAAAGAAATTATAATCGAGTTTTGAGTTTCGCTCGGCAGTGGAATCGAGGATTCTGGTCTCCTGGGCTGTAACGCTGCGTCGCCGGGCGAAGTGTTTCCGACGTCTCGGAAAAAATGTCACACCCAAGAAATCAAACATTTTTGGTTCTGACTCAGCGACAGTATGTGCCACTTTGCGCCCTAAATTGACACGCACAGCGGCACGATTGCCGGAAGCTAAATTCTTCTTTCATTTCATACGCATATGCACACAGACGCACACACGTATATACGATTATATATGTGTGTGTTAGTGCGTCATCTTTGTACTACGATTTCAGTAGCGTATTCAACAACTGTATATGTTGTAGATGTTCTTTACGAAGCAAAGAAGGGCGTCTTGTGTTGAGACTCTGTCCAACCGTAAATCAGTGACACAGTATCTGCGACTGAACCGTTTGTCGGATTTTCACATAATTCCGTGTAGAAGGTATTGATAAAATGATTTCAAGAAAGTTTGGCTTTTGTCAAAATCGGTGCAGTGAAGATAAGTTTATTTAAGGGCCTATGAATGAAACTTTGCCCTATTTTTTACATTGTCACCCCACGTGAAAATGTTCTGCACAGGAAATTTTTCACAAAAAGTGTTGAGAGTTTGTGAGTTCGTGAAGCTCGGCTTAGTGAATGTCACACTTTACTTAGGGAAGTAAATGAATTTATATCGACACTTCCCATATTTATTCCCAGATTTATGTAAAATTGGATGTAAAAGATGTGACCATAATGCTGCTGTGCATTTCTAAGTTTTGTGAAAATCGGAACAGGGAAGGGCCTACTTTTATCAAGCGGGTAAATTAAATTACTCGTACTTTGTCACTTTTACTGTGAAAACGTAAGAAACTCTGGAAGTAAAGATCTCCTTAGTCAAATCTCTGCACTGTGTCCAGGACTTCGCCACTCGCAACCTTGTTACACACTGTGAGAGGTGCACTTATTTAACGAATAATATTCTTCTTCTCACCGTCTGTATGGTTTAAACAAATTAATGCATGAACCAGCTTAAAACGGTCTTCCTACATTTTGCACTTCTCATTTTCACGCTATAGGAGAGTTTCTGTTACATTCTTTTGGTGTATCTCTTACATTATTTCTACCACTGTGGGAAAGAGCTACGTATTAGTGCATTCATATTCTTGTTCTGTTTCTTTCATGTGGGTGTGAAACGTGGCCTCTTGGTATTCAAGGAAGAACTTTTGAGAAGTGTTGAGGGTAATATATTTTGTCAAAGAAAAGAAGCAACAGGGGACTAAGAAAAATTACGCACATGAAGAAATTCACAATTCATATTATTTTCGCGATATTGTTAGGGTACCTAACAAGGCAGAGACTGTACTGACATGCAGCCCACATATGAGAAAGGGAAAAGAATACAATATTCTGGTCAGAAAAATTCAAGAGAAAAGACCAACTGCAAAATCAGATGTGAATTATAATATAATACTAAAATTCATTTTAGAGGAATTAGGCGTGAAACTGCCTGCTAAATTCAAATATTTCAGGACATGGTCCAGATGCAGGATCAATACGTCTTTTCATTTGATGAATAAGAATATCTTAAATTCCTGGTTTTATGTGCTTTACAAAGCGCTTGCGAAAAGTGACAATTAAACACTTCAGGTCCGACCTGCTGTCCCTCTCTATGCATGGAACACCACGAAACCGACAGGAAGGATTTTCTTGAAATTTCATAGTTACAGGTTTTACTCAAACAAGTCGACATACAGACATTTCGGATGGAATCAGAAAAATTCACAGACACTAAGTGAAAACCTACGAAGGTTATGGTAATATGTCGTCGTCATTAAGCTTTATAACTAAAAGAGGTTGTGTTCCCTATAATTGAAAGAGGTTGTGTTCTCTATGATGTACGAGTTCAGGCCGAAGAAACAGCTAACGATGTGAACAGCCGAACGTAATAGATCTTAAATCGGCCCATTTAAGATATTTCGACTTTCATGTAATAGTGACATGAGCTTTTAATAAGATACAGAGAAATACCACAAGGGATGACGTGTAAAACGCAGAAAGACAAATTTAGGATACTCGCATTTTAAGTGTTTTCCTTGAAATTATTCACGATTTAAACTCAGCAGATAATAACAGAGCGAAATCGCCAGAAGTGTTACGCGCTGCGAAAGATTCATAACTTATTTTTAACGTAATCACTGGTGTAACCTGGTCTTGTTATCTGGTTCTGCCTGCTCGACATATTTCTGTCTAGGGCATTCACTGCTTCATCCATAAAAGTATGTGTAAAATTTACTTCCACCTGGTACTGAATTTAACAACACAGAGTTTTATTTCCACTTCACTCATACACCTCCAATGCCGAGGAACTTCGGAAAACAGAGGACTTTAACTTACTTGGAACTTATGTCTTATTTTATAATAATAACTTTTCAGCAATTTTTTCACAGCTTTTTCTTTACTCAGTCTTCAAGTCCTCCATCCCGCTGACTTCCTTTGCAATGGTGAATATGTTAACAACGATCTAACATTATCGTAAAAGGGCTGTTCTTGAAATATGTATATTATCACAATGAAAATATGATCTACAAAATATATACATTTTCATGAAGGCAGGGCTATCGAGGAAAACATTTGTGTTGTTACATGTATTTCGTTTTTATTTTAATGTTGTAGCAATTGACAATGCCCAAGAGAAACTCTGAACACAATTATGTCCCTTGCGTAGTGGTGCAGAGTTTTCACCCACGTGACACTCTGCAAAATTTTCGTTAATTTCACTCCAAAGTGCAGCGTTTTCTTTGAAATTTGAGTTATTCATGTGATGGAGAAATTTCATTCTCTTTAAAGAACTTACAAAATTGAAAACGCGTGCTCCTTCTAAAGGCTCGTCACTCTAAGATGTAATAAGACATACTAACTAACTAACTAACTAACTAACTAACTAACTAACTAACTGACTGACTGACTGACTGACTGACTGACTAACTAACTAACTAAATAACTGACTAACTAACTAACTAACTAACTCCATGGAGCACAGTCCTTCTTGAAAAGCTAACAGGCCCTTACCTAGTGAAGAAATTCCCCTCATTTTGTGGAACCCGAAGGTTTATTACCGCATTTGCAAGAGCCCGCCAACTGTCCCTGTAAGACATACATTCTATAAATACAACCTATCTTTGATACCCAGTTTACGGAAGTTCTATGGCACAAGCGGCTCCCGACCTGTGACCGCGAAACCCGGATTCAATCACAGGCCCATCCACGTGGTACTGTGATGGACGAATTGGCGCTGGGACACGCTCTTCTCGGAGTACTTTGTTTTCTCCTATCACTATCACCCTGCCGGTGCTCCAAGCTTTCATTCATTCATTCATTCATTCATTCATTCATTCATTCATTCATTTGTCACTGACTCCACATAGTTTAGCATTTGACAGCGTTCTTGAACTACACAATTTAAAAATCCTCTTTACTAACTACAATCCACTTTACCAATTACAATGCGGGGTCGCTCACTTGGCTTCTTCCACTGACGTTTCTGAACCAGTTTTATATGAATTCTTTTTTGCCCCACACGTTCCACATTTCGCTTCCATCTCATTTTCCCTTACTGGATCACTCAAACAATGATATGTGACGAGTACAATTTATTAAACTCTTAAAAGCACAATGTCCTCCACAGCCTATTACTCCCCCTTTTTGTTCCAAGTGTTTTCGTTTGCCTTCTCCTCCCACATGCATCAACTAAAATTACTAACGCAGTCACAATATATAGACCTGCTTAAGCCTATTACAATTTTAACGCAACAATGGTAAGTAGATCGGCGTATGTTCTCAAATTCCCCATCAATAATTCAGGTGTTACGGCTTCTCCGTTCTCAACAAGCAGTTTGCCTTATTAATGAATTACTATGGGTGACTCAGGGTCTCCCTCATTCACTCTGGAACAGAAAACCACAACAATGCATTTTGCCCACCTGTCTATTTGTGTGTCGCGTCGATTCTTACAATAAACAATCTTTCTTTCTCTATACTACATTTACCCACTGTTCTTTCTAATGTCAGCACAGTCTGTTTTCTGTGTGGTATGAAAGGCATGTGTATATAAAGTGAAGTTTAGTTCTAATACCCGGAGGGTTAAACACTCTTTATTTCTACGAGTATGAGATATAAAACCCAGGTTAGGTATAATAAAAGTCTCAGTCTCAACAGAGGTTATGGAGACAAGCAGATGTGTTGCATAAGCAGCAGTTTTGTGCAGAGTAAATATTCACTCAATGGCTTCAAGACGCATGACTTGTAAACTTGCTTTAAAACTTTTCCTCTTATAATTAGGAGCCTCTTTTTACGGGACTTGTCAGCCAACTGTACAACAGTGCCACTAGACTGAATGGGCTGTCGCTGTACGCCAGTGCCATCAGGTACAGGGAAAGCACTGTCGCAGCAGAAACACCAAGAGATCTGGGAAGAAAGGCGTGTGCTTGTGAAAGGTTACGGGAAGTATGATATTTGTACACAGCCTCAGGCGTTGCGGCGGTTCCGACGTTTTATCTATATAATGCGGTGTAAAGCTTAAGGATTAGACCTACGGCATCTTTCGGTGGATCCAACGTCGCTGACGTCAGTGGGGACGGAAGAGAAAAGTTGGAACGAATAGAAACTTCTAATAATGATGTAGGTTAAAGTAAAAGCTTTCAGTACGTTCTAGGTAATTTCAGCAATTTAGAAATGTACCGAAGTGAAAGACAAACTAATAAATACAGATACAAATACGTGCCATTTACGGAGACGACGTCAGAACTAATTTAATATATGTACAATTATCTTGTAGGCGAAGGAACGTAATAAAGTGTTATTTATTTATTTATTTATTTATTTATATTTTCCCTATTCCGGTTTCCCTCCCAATCTCAATTTCTTTCGTTTCTTCAGTCTTACCTTCATTCTCCCTCGTGATGTTGACCAGATTCGTGTCATTGTAGAATCTTTTTAACACTCATTCACAAAAGAGACTCTTTGTCAGAGAAAATGAAACTGCAAATGGGATTCGATAAATTTACACTTATTTTTGGGTAATACATAATACTTTCTAGTGAACCGACAAATATACACTAGCTCAAACTCGAGATTCATATAGAGCAGACCCCCCCCCCCCCCACCCTTCTCATCAAATTCCTCCTGTTCAATCCTGAAAATCCCAATACAGCTCACTGTAGCCATGGTTTCTCTTAACCCTTTCTTTCCTACAGTATATCCTGATGATAATGTCTGAATATTACAGTCAAAAAGCCTGGAAGAGCGTCATTTGCTTAGACAGGGCGAATCATATCGAGCACAAAGAGATTCAGAAAGACCACAGGTTGCAAGAGATATCTACATTATTATATAAAACGAGTTAATCAGCAGATTCTTTTGCATTGGCAATAGGTTTCAATTTAAGAGAGCAGTGCAATGAAGGATAGACTTTTTTTTTCAGAAAAGTCCTTCGAACGTCACGAAAAATGATCATTTCTTTTTTGCTTTAACATAACAGTGATTTTTACTTAAAAATAATAAATGAGATACGGGTTTATACAGCCACACAAATGCTTCTCTTCTCCGTGAAATGTTCTCTAGAAGCACACTTGTCGTCCTATTCAAGTATGTCACAGCAGACGAGAAGACGAATATGTGATGACGTACTTGTGTCTGTGTCCTAGCTAACATAATACCTTTTAAAGCACTTTATAAAGGATATCTCTACACACATATGATTTACAAGCACAGTATACCAAGACAATTGTTTCCCTTCTATTTTCTGCCAATTTGCTACTAGGATTTCCGATCCTACCTATATAGGGCTTGTTCAGCTATTGTAATCTGGTCTCATTCTAACCAAGATCTTTATATAATTCCACGTTGTTAAATCTTTGCGATAATTTATCTCATATAGACAGCTGTATTACCCACCAATTCACGAATGCATTAAAATTCACACCAGACAATTTTTAATTGGTGTAACATTTAAGATCATGACTTGCTTAAAGTGCAGTTGTTGATTTTTCTTTATGATTTTTATAGGCAGCCTAATGGTGACTTTGTTACAAGCCGGAATATGTAGCTGATAATTGTTAATAATATAGATTTGTGTTTGTCCTAAGCATATTAGCCTTTATGGTTATTTCACACACAACGTCGTGAACCACTACACATTTTTGTACGCTCAGAATCGCTTCTGGTGACAAGCAGACCTATAGAAAAGAGAAGACTTACACATATTTTATCCGCATAAAATGACACAAAATTCCCGACTATTGAATTTGTTTGCAACAGATGTAGTAAATGAGCTGGCGATTGGACACAAGTAGCTGTCTCCATACGTTTTATCTTCTAATCTACTGTAAGGGTCTCTAAGATAGGAACACAGAACATCCGTATTTAATTACTATCTACTCCTAAACTCTGAAGACCGACGTTGACCTAAATTTTATGTAGATGCTCCTGCCTCAAAACGAAAGAACTCCAGGTCAGTAAGAAAAATCAAACGGCTAAAGCTGTTGAAAGTTAACAGGAGCTGATATTTAAGCACTATAAACTTTCTCTGACTTATGCATTCTGAAACCACTTAAGTTATGACTAAAACCTGCACCTGGTGCACTTTTTCTACACAATAGATATACTCTGCCGGTATTAGTTACTTCAGCATTCTGCCAAAAAAAACGCAACACAACATAAGCATACCTGAAAGTAATAAATTTTAATGGTGTGTCTCTCCCGAATCGGAATGTGATCGCTTCCTATTACATTTCCCTGCTCTCTGTGTCTTGAGTTTTGTATGGTTAAATGAATCAAGAGGAATACGAGTATAATACATGCCTTTACTGGCATTTCTGAATTGGTTTGCGAACAGTAGACGCATATATTGCTTCACATTATGACAGCGGTACAAGGCTGATGAGACCGAGGACAAAATGAAATAAATGTTTGTCTACAATGAATAAAAATCAAGGTAGCTGATCTATGTCAATCATCTAGAAGTATATTTGAGAGAAATATTCGTTATGAGCTGCATTTGTTTTATAATCTACAAACTGCTAACCCGACTTAGAAACACTCATCTGCATATTGCTTTCTCTTCAAGGAATGTCGAATGGTTGAGTACAGAGCATTACAAAACAAGAAAACAAAAACAACCAGAAATTGTCTTCCATAAAATTTGCCCCTGGTCATTAAAACGCTGAATGCGGATGTTATACACTGTCCACACTGGCCTTAGGTGCTTTGTGTAATTTGCGGTTGTAACGGCTGTAAGAACACGGTCACTTGACCCCATGTATATTGGTACGTAGGTGTTCATGTTCAGAAGAAACCTCAATCCTTAGGCTAGACCTACTGAAATATTTAGTTCTCTACAGTGAGCCCAACATATTCTGTTTCTTTAGTGTATTTTACCCGAAAAACGAGACAAATTCGGTGCCCAAGGCGTAGTAATTTTTCGAAGTTTATGTATCAACGACACAATAAATAAAGGCAAAATTCAACGTCAGAATACGTAATAGTATTCAACTTGTACCAAATTTCAAATGCCATAATGTACAATTACACGACAATAAATTAAAATAACTGACAATGAATAGTGAATAGATGGTTTGCAGAAATTCAGTCGTCCCCTATTTGAAGAGTTTTATATCTCGGTTTTGCATGGAGGTAGACAGGAAAAACTAATGGAACCCTTCGAAGCCCTGGAACATAGCAGTGACTCGAAGGAGATATGGGACGGACACAATTATGGAGCTTTAGTATCATCAGAATGTTTGTGCTATGTTGCTCACTTTCGGTTTCATAGAAGAAAGTATTAGATCCGTCTCTAAAATGAAAGATTCCTTCAGCTCACAGAGACAGCTGAGTCCAGCCAGCTTTCAATTCAGGCAGAGCTGTGCATTTCAGTGGGAAGCAGCTACACATACACCTCCTCAGTGCAGAACTCGCTCCATGTTATTGATTGTGGTTATCGCACTGTCTGAACTTCAGTATAGGAGGAAGGAGACCACTTGGCTTCGCAACATCGCTTTCATTTTCGTGGCTTCACTATGCCTTAACCGAAAGTCCGATACTCCCCATATCGCTGGACTGATATTCAAATTAAACTTTCGTCTGTGTTTCATCGGTCAAACCAGTACGACAATAGCAACGAGCTGCATCAGAGTGTTAAATATGTGGCCACCGCGATAGGAAAAGCCCTGAAACCGACTCAGTCTCCAATCCAGTAGGTACCGCGGGCTTCTTAGCAAAAGCCTGGGTCATGAACTTGACAGCTCCAAACCATGCTGCACAAAGATCATGAAAGCGTAAACTTTTACATCCCCTTTCTCATGCGTTGTCATGGTGTTGGACGTAAGCAGTATTAGGGATATATACCATCCAATATTGTAAGTCTATAATACAACCCTATATATTACTACTATTTTATGTAAAAGTGAGATCTAATTGCGTTTTATAATAATTTATGGTGATAATTTCCTCCCAAGTATTTCGTATCTAGGGTGTATTACGTGAAGACGGCCAAGTTGGCCGAAACGTCGTAAAGTACACTAAATCTCTGATAACAATAAAAATATTTTGTTGTGACTGACGGATTACTTCAGTATACTTCACTGTAAGTCAGTCTGAAACTATGCAGGCCTATCAGTTCTTCCTCGTAACTTACTAAGCCTTTATTAAATAAAACACAATTCTGCTTATGTGACAGACTATGACACCAACTTTCGCCTTGCCGAGTATCAGCCGACTCCTCTTTTTATTATCTCTGTAGTGACATACAGTTCTCAGTACTATAAATTTAGCTGTTTATTATTTCATAATTTAAGTGGAGATTTTATTTAAATGCATTTTAAAAACAAATATGGTCAGATCAGAACACTTTGAAGAATTAAAAAAGTACGTGCATTGTACGTAAATATTCAGTTCGTACCTTATAGGGAACCAATCTGTGCATGCTGCAGCCTATGGGGAAGTAACGGTTGTTTATGATAAGAATCGTGGAACACATAAATATACTGCGTGGGGAAGTGCACACATCTTACTGCCAAATCCGACGGACATAGTATGTATAGTGAAAGCTAGGCTTTAGGGCTTTTATCAGGATCAAGATTTAGGCACCGAAATGTTTGACCGTCTTCTTCAGAGGGTTTTAAGATGTTGCATTACACTCCAGATTGCCTGGTTTCTCGGAACTGACCATCGTCTAGTATTACACAGAGGAAAACAACGTTTCGGAAACTGATTTCGCTCCGTATTGACAAGGAATTGGGAGGGGGGGGGGGGCTGGTGGCGCTACTCTGAAACCAATAAAATGAGCTGTTTTCAGCGCAGGACAATCTACGTCAGTTAATTACCGTCACATGTGAACTCCGGATCAGGTTTCATCAGGGCGATATAGCAAGGCATTTACAACGGAAGAGCCGGAATGTCCTGTTGGGCAGACCCATAACGCTAAAGTCCGCTTTATGGCTGCCCTGTCTACATAATTCACTGCATATTGGACCAGCCATATTGTGGCTGGTGTCTGAATATTTCTGTCTCCAATACGCAAACATTCCCAGACTTCGTTTGGAATTCGATGAATCTGTTTCTTTTTATATCCTGTCTATCTTCCTCTTTTAACAAAATATAGGACTTTAGAAGCGATCTAAACTTAAGTTTAAAACTGAAGCAACAAAATTGCCAGAGTGCCTGTACTCTAATTTCAAACTTTCTTAATTTGCAGATTCAAAGCTCCCAGTATGTGACACTGTGCCTTTGGGCGAGTAGTTACCGAACTTTTGAAGGGACTTAGTAAGTAGTGCCTTCCTTCGAATAAGAGCGGTGATTTCAGGCTTCCGCCGGGATGTTGGTGAGATTTGCGCTCTTCTGGGTTATTAAGCAGCGTCGAATGGTAATCCTTTACCGACCTTTCGGGACAACGTATCAGTCTTATCTTCTTGACCCTTGAAGGTGGAACCGATATGTTGTCCCTTTAACGTCGGTAAAGGATTACCATCCGACGCTGCGTAATACCCCAGAAAAGCGCAGATCTAATCCAAGGGTGTTCTTCTGGGACTGCTTGACGGTGAAGTTGAAGGTGCTACGAACCTCCGAAACCACTGAACTACTCGCGCCCCGGTACAGCGCCACATCCAGAAGGACTCGAATGTTGGGCAGCACCGGCGTAGGAACCTCAAATTTCCCTTCCTTAATTTGACAGCCTGAATTCCATCACTCTGACGTAACTCATAACAAATAGATTCTGTTGTGTTGTGTGAAAGGAATATTGCCGGTAAGACGTGCCATTCAGAAAAGCACAAAGTAAAATTTGTGTGTTTATTTTAAAGAACAGCCTCACTGATTTTTTCTTCTGACCCTACACGAGTCTTTGTTGAGGAGACGTAAGTCCGTTCTGATGATGTCTTACATTAGACGTTTTGCTCTTCCTTGCCACACAATATTTGTCCCTTTAGCTCCTACATTCCCTTTCTTCGTGCTAGGACGCGACTTATTTTCTTTTCATAACCATTTCCCCAGACATCTCTCTATTGAAGTTGAAGACGATCTACAGATTTTCCTGCAGGGTATTCACTAAAACAGCATATTACGTCATCGTATATGCGAAAAACTGGTTAGGAAAATTACTGTCTTAGGAATAAGACCTGGTACACTCTTGCAGATACGTCAATGTTTCTGAAAAACACCATGTTTCCTTCTTCAGAGTAGCTGAGTAAGGTGACTCCTGAGACCTACCCTGAAGATAGAGGCAGGATTTTACCCCGAAATCTTGGTGCTTATCTAAAGTAGACATAACATACCACACGAAACAATGTTGACTGAATTCCAAAAATGTCAGACTCACTCTAACGACGGACTTGAATTCCCAGACTGCTGATACGTACGCAGTCAACAACCCCACCCTCTTCATAGGTTCCTTTATTTAGCTTAAATTCAGTCTAGACTGCATATCAGTTTCTGTGAATATTAATTTTCTCCCAGATTAAGTTCCAAAATCATTTATTCTTCTCATTTGCACAACGCTTCGCAAAGTTCTGAAGACTGGAAAAATAGCACAATATTAGTAGGGGTCTCAGTTTCTGCGAAGAATAAAGAACAGCAGGAAAATAGAAAATCGTTACAATCGTATCACATTCTTTGTTCCAAACTGACTGTTTGAGGCGCGTTTGCATACTTGCGAGGAGCGCCTATTGGTTTAGCCATACCCCCCGCCTCTCTCCCTGTCTGACTCTCCGTCCGTCCGTCTGTCTGTCTGTCTGTCTGTCTGTCCGTCCGTCTGTCTGTTCATCTGTCTGCACGTATCAGACTGGCTCCAACCGGAAGGATTTCCGTGAAATTTCGTATTGAAATTTATGAAAACCTGTCCAGAAAATTGGACAAAAATATCGCCCATTTTACGTGAAGACCTAAGTACGTTTTATTGTTGCGGGAGACATTCAATCGCTATAAAATCGGTATCTTCGAGTGAAGTGGTATCAGGCTGTTATTGTAGTCGTGGTGGTATAAAAATTAAGCGAACGCGCCAGAAGGTTACGTTATACTACGCTGTCTTTCTTGTTGGTATTTGCGCCAGAATCAACACATCGAGCAGGCTTTCTGTTTCTTCTGTTTATCTGTCCTCCTTCAGCTATCCACGTGGTACTTAAAGCACCTCATGTCCACGTAATGGAGTTGATATATCCTACTTCAGTCTCCATGAGGGATAGGGAAACTAGTTCTACAGAGTTCTGACGGCAATATATGACGCTTAATACCACTGGCTTTATGGACTCTGTCCACCGGCTGGTATCCAGAACAGAAGACAACATTTCAGAAATATGATCTGATTATGTCCTCAATTGAAAAGTTGTGGAAGCGCGAGGCACCAGTTTAGCCGCATCCGTTAGCAATAAGAGTGGATTACAGCCCCACTTCTAGGACGTAAGCAGATCCAGTTCCCGCAGCGCTGTGTTATGTCCGAAATATAGACACTCCACAGGAAAGCGACAGTTACGTTCCGCAAGGTTCGGTATATGTCGAATTTTGCGCAAGTCCGAAATGAATACAATTATGTTCAAGTATGCACGTCTGTAAACTCTATCAATTTTAGATCCAAAACTCCACGACACTGGAACCTGATCTGCCGCGGCATGACCGCCCCGCTGCCTGTGTTATGGCCCAACAGTATTTTCTTCAACCTTCTTCTCACTGAGCTTCTATGCGCGCAAGGAAAAATTTGGCGCGTTTTTAAAAAATGTTATTATTTAAATTTTTCATTTTTAACTGCGTAATTCTGAAACTGCGTAACTTGAAATTGCGCAAGACAGTGTCTGTAACATAAGTTGGCGAAAATAAGGAAGCGTAACAACAAAGAATGGAGAATGTAGAAGGCCCTCAAGTACACATAACCAGAAGAGAAGTAAAATCATTTCACAAAATCAGCTAAGAAAAAGCTGAGTTAACAGGCAACGTTTCGGAGAGCTGCTCACTCTCCATTATCAGAGCCAATGATGGAAACTGCAGAATTGCTCCAGAACACTTGGCTTTAATGTTCACTCGACTGAACAACCGAAAGAATTTTGAGCGCATTTACTTAGAGTGGAAGCTTCGTGTATTATCTACAAATATTCATAAAAGGAAATGGAGTCATTTTTCCTTGGGGCAATGTCCGTAATATAAACTGTTCTACATTTATATCAGCCTGAAGAATACAACTAATAAAAGTGACGAAGTTTGGTCGCGCCAGCCTTTACTCGTGGAGACTTGGGTTCAATCCAGGCCAGTCCAAGTGGAATTTTTAGTGGAAAAAGTGGCATCGGGACAGGGCTTTCTCCGAACACTTCGGTCTTACCCTGTCAGGATAATTCCACCAATGTCCCATGCTCATTTGCTTACCTATTACCGACGCTGTATTCCCAGAAACTGACAGCGTCGTTAAATATCACACTCAAAATTGTAGACGCACTTTCGTCCATGTGCTGAAGAAGCAGGCTGTGATAGGGCAACATCGTTTCCGTTCAGCAGACACTACTTTTTGGTAATCATTTTACTGTCACTTTGTTCCTGCTGTGTACTACAACTTTCTCATTCAGCGTAGCTCTGACGTATTAAACACAACTCACTTCAACATTCAATTGTATTAGTCAGCTAGAGTGTGCAGCTGATACGCCTAGTTACTAATACATGAAATTTGGATTTTCCAGGTAAATTTTGTGTTAAATACTTTTGTACAATAACTACAACTTCCGTTACGCCAAGTTGCATCTGTTAAAGAGCTGTATGCATATTTATACGTTTCTCATTACCGAAGGTGTGTTGGCCTCTCACATTAAGTAAAGAATATTGGTTGAGAATTTTATTAACTGATATCACTTAAAAATGTATGTATAAAACACGACGCTAACTAAATCGTCACGTCTGTTACCTGTAGAGCAACATACACGCTCTAACTTCATGCAGCATAACCCTCATTGGAAAGATAAAATTTCTCACCTAGTACACAAATATACTGCATTTTACGGAACCCGGAAACTCATTACCGTGTTCACAACAGTCCGCTACTTACCCCTATCCTCAGCCAGATCTGCCATCACCACGCCCTCCTATCCAATTCCTTGCAGATCTATGTTAATATTATATGAGATGCTTCGTGATTTATGATCCACACAAAATATTATTCGGGCGATCAAGCCGAAGGTGAGCTGGGTAGTGCATATAGCGCGAATGGAGGAGAATAGAAATGCATGCAAGTTTTTGGTGCAGGAACCTGAAGAAAAGAGGCCACTTAAAAAAATCTAGGCTTAGATGGGGGCATAATATTCAAATGTATATTAAATAAATATGATAAAAGCGCACTGACTGCACCCATCCTGTCCCAGTGCCACGTTCTCCGCCACAAATTCCACATGCACTCACATAGGAACGAACACGGGCCTCAGCGGTAAAAGGCCGTAAAGAAATAAGAAGTTTAAATAAAAATATTGATGGTTGCAGGAGGAATAAATCTTAGTGTAAATTATGCTACTAGCGCTGAAAAATATGCCTACTTGTATCGACGAGAACTACATAAGATTTTGGAGCGTATACTTGGTCCAAGGTGCATAATGAGCACGTCCAGAAGACGAAGAAGCTGAGCCAACAGCTGCATCCTCACGTTCGGCGACTTTAGAAACCTTCCTCCAATCCACATGGTGTGGCGTGGGAGTATTTCATTTTCAGAATTTTTGAAGTATTTGCTAAAGAAAACCACCAGTTACTGCTGTTACACTTCCTTACATTAAAAAAAAGCCGCCGGAAAACAACCAGAGATCTACTGACGTCAAGATTCAAGCCTTCTCGGATATTTCCCCAAGTCGACTGCTGTATAGTTACCGACCTACCTTCAAATTCAGTGTCAATCAGTTCAAGGTCAGTGGTTCTTCTTGTCAGACTTCTTGACACCGAGGAGGAAGGCACAATGATATTTCGAATGTCGGTAACTACTCACCAGTTGACAGCACACCAGACGACACGTATCTTTAGCTGCATCGTTGTTCAGTCCTCAAATCTCGCATTGCATTGATGTGTTTCCTACGTTATACAGTCACACTAAAATTTACACACAAGCACAGCAAGTCTGTAAGCAGTTATCGCATCGGAAGGCACTTATGCCTCCTTCAACAGGCTGTCTCATAAATGTATGAAACTCACCATGCGCGTTACACGCCCCTCCAAAATCACATGCCTTCACTTTGTAACTCACCACAGGGAGCAAAGTCTTCCTTGAGAAGCTAATTTTTTAGCTAATCAACAAATTTCCCGGTCTCTGGTTCGAGATTTTAAATGTTGACATTCAAATTACAAAGCAGAACCACCAACTCTGTTGCGTAATTTGTTTTAGATAGCATAGTTATAACTAACACGCATAGCTACTGTCACCTGTATGTTTTTTTCTTTATTATGTGACACTCAGAAACCGCTTATGATCAGGCAAACGAAAGTATTCACCCTTCACAGGGGATATGGTTGCTTTCATTGTCAGTGTTACAGGAGAGAGTAGATATTTAAGCAACTCTCAAATGAAGCAACTGAAAGTCAAGCGTCTGTTTGCAACAGGTTAAGAAACATACGCGTCAATTATGTTATTCATTCCGTCGTCGTACACACAAGCTGCCCCGAAACACTGTGTATCATAGTTCCATCCTCTTTTGTATACATCTATTCTACGCGCAACAACCTGTAACTCACTTGACAATTCTTCTACAGGATTTAAAATATATCAGAAATTAAAACTTATAAATTTGTGAGTTAATGTCTTACACAAGACCATTTTATGTACATTCTCCCTGATGATGATCCCACAGGGATAGAAACATGTAGGAGTTTGGATGTTTCGGTGTAATAGAAGTGTGTAGATACAAATATTGGGAATCTGTTGGTTAATTATTGTACACTAAACATGAGCAAAGTGCAATATACCTAGAGCATTTGTTCACTTTGGTTCTAATATCTCGGAACCCGTAAGGATTACAAATATGATGGAGCGGTCATAAAAATATTTTGCCTTCCCTATGAGTGGTTTAACATCCTTTCCGCCTTAACAAGTAGCCTGTTGGCGGGATAATGCTCAACACGCGTATAAAGTGCATACTGGTTTTCAATTATACAGATTATTTTAAAAAAGTCGGAATATTTTGACATTTTAGTAACAGCCTCAAGTATTATAAATTCCAGCAGACAGACATACATGTTCAACGTAATAGGTGTACGAGTATTTCTAAAAACCTTAGTTGCAGGCCACCACGGAGATATTAAAATGGAGACAAGTCTAAATTTTAATTAAAAATCCCAAAATTATAGAGGTTAATTTAACATGGAAACTGATTTTGAAGCAACGTAATATTAAAGTAAACAACAGTTTGTTACTAAAAGTAGTTACTGTCATAGTCACAACACATCAGCCTGAATATCCAACGAGAGTCTCAACACAATAAAGACAGGTTGTAATATTATACATGTAGCTTTTCACTGGCACACAAAGGAAACTGATAAAATATACAAGCAAGTCACACGGGTATACACGATGCCAGAATTAAAGTAATATATTTTTAACACAAATGATGACCGGCACACCACATTTCATACATAACTAACATAGAAATGCTCACCAAAATGTAGGCTGTTATCCGACGTTCGAAGTTTCTTCTGTTCTGACTGTACGGAACGAAGGAAGCGCGTTATATGGATTATTCGTATTTCACAAAGACTAACAAAACCGTTTTGAGAGTTCAGAGTGTCGTACTGTCGTCCAATTCAACTGTACAAACCGACGCCTTTGCAGCAACGCCTACCTTGGCATAAAACTGTTCTCCTTATGTACAGGAGAAATCGATACTAGCGCCAGTCATCTCGGCTGAATTTTAGTCGAGTCCCCCTAGTGGCGTATTCGAGAATCACATAACGCAGTTGGGAAGTTATACGTATGGATCTATATTCTTTTGAAGTTCCTTCACAACACCTTCCACAATCTATATTTACAAACTGGCCCATATATTATGATAATATTACAAATCCAAATTTATATTAACGTATTCTACTTTAAATAACAATGGGTTGTTTACGGACTATTCTAAGGAGTTCAAAACGCCTCTCATGTAACCAACCGCAATAACATATAGACTTCTAATTCTACAAAATTATTTGTAGTTATTATTTCACATTTTTCTATTTAGCTGGGCGATAATTATTTAAAGTGTACAGTATCAATGCTACACGGAACAACATGAGTACGGGGCTCTGGCAGAATGAAACTAACTGCAGGAAAAGAAAATAATAATGAAGAAACTTTCCTCAGCGCCACTTTGTCCACATAAACTGGCCTGTAGTCGAACTCGGCTTGAGTAGTGAAAAGGCGGCGGCTCACGGCCTGAGCTACGATCCGGCCTTGATGTTATTAAATTCTGACCACACAGCAACTTGCATTTAAGAAATTATTTTGGGAATACAGCTACTGAATATTTTATATTCTTTGTCTTTTAGACTGATCGTGTGAAAAATGCAGAAGTATTATGTAGAGTTAAGGAGAACAGGAACATCTTACACACAGTACAACAGAAGAAGGTTAACTAGACTGATCACATCTTGCACAGGAAATGCCTTCCCTCTACAGCCTATTCTTTTACATTCCCAGAACGAAACAAGTAATATTTCGGGCATCATGCTGTTTGTTTATTCCCTTATTTCAAGTTTCAACCAGCTGAACAGTTTCCATGAAATTGAGCATAAAAGTTATGATAACAGAAGACACTCCTATGCTCTACATTTGTTGATTCCCCCAAGATCAGTATTAAACATATGGTGGAGGATGCGCGAAATATGAAGCAAACGTAACGCTATTTTAAAGGCTATAGGACGTATGGTAATAGACCTTCGGAAAAATATGCGTATTTTGTTAATGTGCCTTATTTCACGACGTAAAATGGTAACAAAAGAACCGTGCTAAAGTCGTCTGTAGCTTTGGGAGCCAAGCATGTGAAATATGGTACGAAGACTGACTATAAATGTACCTACACTGGGCATTTGTGAATCACCAATTACAAAGACGAGGATGATGCGAAACTTTGAGGTTGTGACTAACAAATTTAATGAATGTGGCATTCACACCGCGTAATAAAATAAAGCAATAGCGAACACTAATTATTTAGGTACGTAAAACAGAAATTACATAACGGGAAAGTAGGTTTTGACTATGCTCGGAACTCCTTGTTTTTCATAAATTTCTGTTGAAGGGTAGCACCTTAGTGCTGTTAAGCACGGTGAACGAGGAGGCCACGCAAATATTCTACTTCGGTTTTTGACTTAGGAAGTAATCGACGAGAGAAACATTCCCTTCCGAAGTATCGTCCACTTATTTGCGTGGACTGACACCTTGGGAATCTACCTCATTCCGCCAGTCGACGATGACAGTGAACAGTGAAGGTCAATACTGCAATATGTTGCGCCTCCACCCTAACAGCACGAAATGTGATAACCTCTGACGTATCAGGGATATTATTTGAGTGTAAACACTAGAACTTGGACAACTTCACGTACGCTTTTATTTTATATGAGTTCTATTTACTTCAATTCCATTTCCTGTCCATGAGATCTAAAGTTTTTAAACTACGCACATACTTTTAAGCATTTCTTCTCACCTGTGGTCTCATCTTCTTTAGAAGTATTAGGGACAAGATGTGGTACTAGAAGTCCTGGTCACGAGAAGGACAGATCCCATTCGCTCCAGGGTTCTTCACCTGATCTCCAAACGTTTACTGTAATAGCAGTCTAAAATTATTTGCAACCTATGCTGAAGCGTTCAGTGATGCTACAGACTTTAACCTGCCCACATAACTATACATACGAAGTAGTGTTTTATACTAAAACAAGTTTCTGTTTGATTCTCGTTTTGTTCTGCTTTTAAGCGTCTGAAAATCCAGCAACTGCAGTATACCAATGACCTGCCCTCCTTATTATAGAAACTATCACGATTTTTACGCAATGAAGATAAATTCCTGAGCAATATTACGGCACTGTGAGTGTCCAATATCACTATTAATATAATGTCTGTGTGTAAAAGATTTTTCTACTTGTGTCCCTCGCTAGTAGCTTTCGAAACAAGAGACATAATTCCATAAAAGCAGTGTAAACTTCATGTCAACGATAAAGTTGGCTCCTGCAATACGGCTCGTGACTTGTATTTAGAAAGTGCCCGAATCGAAAGTAGGGTGCAGCACCGACTATCTTGATAACATATTCGTTGATTTCTACAGTACATGGCAAATGCCGGAATATTTTAAATTAGGCCACGACCTCTTTCTTCAACATTCTTTCCACTTCGTCACAACTGTTTTTGTACCATTCATCACGGTATGGTGTGCATTATCTATAGAGACTTAAAAAACTACAAATAAGTAAACGTATTAAGAGTTCTTATATTTCAGCAGCCCTGTAGCTAAGAGTCTTCGTCTTCTGCGTTGTTGCGCTGCGTCATTGGATGATTAGTGTCCAAATTAGTGGTCCCAAAATATCGGACACTGTGGCGCGGCTCCACAGCTCAGAAAAACGGACAAAAAATAAAAGTCCTGCGATTGAATTTGTATCTACCGAATTCATATTATCATTACAGTCAGTCAACACAGAACACTTCTCTTTGAACTTACAAAGCAGAAAGCCTGACATATCCACTTCGAAAGTTCCTGCTTAAAACTATCCTCAAATATTCCCCTTTGTTCAGTAGACGCTTTCATTCTAAAGTTTCTGCTTCCATTTGCCACAATCATGCAAGCAATTCAAAGCCCCTTGGATTCCTGGGAGAGATACGGCAGAATTGACAGCAGCCTCGTTGCTTTCCCTACTAGATACAGTGCATGTGCAGACCTCTGCGTAGTGTTACCACACTGCTTATGCATATGTTGCATCTTGCAACGGTTCAAGTAGGGTACACTAATTAATTCACCAATTTTGCATAAACTGAAGCCTTCCAGGGAATTTAACCTTGGGTTGA
Organism: Coptotermes formosanus; assembly: GCA_013340265.1. Classification (NCBI taxonomy): domain Eukaryota; kingdom Metazoa; phylum Arthropoda; class Insecta; order Blattodea; family Rhinotermitidae; genus Coptotermes; species Coptotermes formosanus. The sequence continues at coordinate 548,966 of BLKM01000477.1, read as the reverse complement.
TCTTTTACATCCCACTGCTTTCATTACGTACCACCGGCTTCAACATAAAAAATTCTACGTTCTTCTCACACAGTGTAATTATCTGCTTTTTAACCATCTGAGAACAAACTGGGATTATTTCCCTACACAGCACTAACTGATTCGTTTTTATAGCTGAAACAGTGTATGTTTACTATGCGGTGTGACCTGCATCTTTGAATATAACTCACGTCAATTTTCACCTTTACGGGGTTAAAGCAGAGAAGCGTATGTGTCTAGATGACAAGTTGGCCGAAATGCACTTTTATTTTGATGCTTATTTGTACTACTATCTTCAAGGGATGTGAGGCCGTGTACATTGCTTGATATTTAGAGACTTTTCAGTGATGTCAATGACTCCATTATGAGAGTAAAAATAAACTTCTTATCTACAAAACCGCACGTCTTCATCTACCAGATGACCTAATATCCCTGAAATAAGAATCCCACATGTACTTATTCGTACCCTTAGCGCGTAAGCCTACATAACTTTAGCTTCCTATTGCTTACTCTCGTTTAAACATTATGTTACGACAAAGTAAGCAAAGTATAGAAGTACTGAGACGCTTATCATGCGTCACGAAAATACAAAATCCATTCAAATCATGGCCGCAAAAGCCCAGAAGAAAATACTACTTGCGCAAAACAGCGGACAATTCTTGGATGATGTAAAAATTCAATTCAAAGGAAAATGGCGTGAAGCGTGGATAAAATTATACTGCCTCAGAACATAGACAAGGGCCAAAATTTTGTAATGACGGTGATGGACACTCAAACTCCACAAAAAGAGACAGAATACTTGAGGAAGTTGAACACGAGTATTAAGCACTTGGTATAGTTTGAAAGTACTGTAGAAAAACATGTTTTGAAAGGCTGAGACATTCGGACCTAAGAGAAAAGTTTCAGAGAAGGGAGAATGTCTGGCCGATATTCTGTGACACATTCTCAGGCACCAAGCATTTTTGTTTTGTAGACAAGTAACCGGCCGATCCCAGTGGCCGCGCCGTCTAAGGCGTAGGTCTGCGGTCGAGAGCTTGCTGGGATTGTGGGTTCGATTCCCACCGGAGGCACAGATGTTTGTCTCTTGTGAGTGTTGTGGGTTGTCAAGGAGAGGTCTCTGCGACGGGCCGATCCCTCGTCCAGAGGAGTCCTACCGACTGTGGTGTGTGTCTGAGTGTGATCAAGTGAAAATAAACAACCTCGAAACCCTCTGTGATTAGGTAGAAGAGGTGAGGACTACGAAACGAAACGAAGATAAGTAACCCAATAAAGTGTTCCATTAATGAGTCCACAAAAAAGGTAAACGTGAAAAAAAAAGACTTTTTTCAGAGTCTTGAAACGGGGTGCGGAAAGAGAATGCACTTTCCAATATCAAACAATAGAATGCATATTCCAGCGTCTTTCTCAAATTCAGAAATTTCGTACTTGTGACAAAGGTTAGGCGCTTTTCTTTAGCTGTGTACCTGCAGACATTTGTCCCTAAGACACGCGTTTAGTACACTCAACTAAGGATCATTAAGCTACAAACTTCCGCTGCCGTGTCTCTCGCGTTCGATGTAATTGCCTTACACTAGTGTAATTGGACTACGTCTTATACACTATTGACGCTTTGAATAAGAGCTGCATTAGAAATTGAGCCTGGCCTAGCACAACCTACAAACACAGATCTGCAAGTCAAATATCTCGGAGTTAGACTTTCTGTTATTCCAGGTTACTCAAATTACGTAACTTTCACATCTCGTATTCTACAGAAACGTTTCAAGCATATCAGTCCCCAGATACATGCATGTACATAAAACAGTAAAATTAGCCATCCGTTGTAACTCTTTCTGTGCTCTTGTCCTCTGGTTTCCTAAACAATCCCTTTATCTTACTCCAAATATAAAAAATGCCGCTACAGAATGGAAATTTTCACTTCCTTATTAGCTCAGTCCTGCTGGAATTTCATCAGTAAAGTACCTGGTGATTTGTTTCTTATCATCCTCTAAAGAGCCATATCCAACTAACCGATGTATGGTCAAGCATTAATGCCTCAGCTGTGTATATTTCAGTCTGACTAACTTCGTTCAGTCCAGTACATTCGTCAACTGACAGGCAATACTTCTGTACGTTAAAAATGCACAGGGATTTATGATATGCGGTGAAACATCTAACTGGTTGAGGCAGTGATTGATGGGCGGTGGTGAGAGCCAACGTAGACCGAAAAGTGGAAACCTGAATATCATCACAGTCCATAATTTAATGCCTAGTTATCACCGATACTGACAGAAAGGGGCAGGAAGATTCATTTAATTTATGGTTCGAGTGGGTAAGTTCCGCCCTAAGAAACAATGGCTGCCAAAAGAATCGGCATGATACACGTAAAACAAAAGCCTGTCCTGTAAAGTGGGTACCATACAGTGTTTAATTCACTGTACATTTCGTATTAAAATAACTTTAAGGACTATTGATCCAAATGATTAAACACTTCGAAGTAAAACATATGGTCGGCATACGACCGATACTCTTGTTTTGCATAGAGATATGAGTTATATCCAAAACGGGAATATGAATCTTTATGGTACCAAAGAAAAGAATGAAAGATAAAGTACTGCGTAGGGGACTACATAATGCCTTACGTGCGACTATGTTTTTAGATACAATTGAATTCTTGAAGTGTTTGTATAGAAATCTACGAGGAATAAAGGTAACAACTTTCCTCATAAAGTGGCTGTATCCGTTTCAGAGTAACCAATTCGGACAAACGTCATTAAACCGTGTAATCCGAATGCTTGGTCAGCTGTTAGTTACTGAGGTAGCCCGGAAATTACATGCCTTCCTGGAAACCTTAGGTTTATTAAGACGGTGACAAGAACCCAAAATTTCATCCATTCTGACTCAGTTCAAACCGCTTACACGTTCATATTCTCTTTTTACAAATGATATTTTTTACAAATGACACGTTTTAATGTTATGCTCCCCTTAAACCTTTACCACTTTAAGCGATGTTATCCGTTGACATTTTCGATCCCACAGACGCCTAATATCCCGCCCAGTTCGAAAATTTACAGATCACAAGCCCTGCCTTTTCGCCTTATTTATTTTAATTCCGTAACATCACACGAATAACACAATATGTTAAATGTGCATGTATCTTGTTCAGTCATGTATCCGTCTTACTTACGTTTTCCTCTTACGATGAAAGACTTGACCGAGCCAGGAACAGAAACTCAGTTCCTCGGACTTCCAGCTTTTATCCGTATTGTGTGAAACCTGATGAATGCTGAACTTGACCGAAAGGGCGGGGTATCATTCATACCAGTTTAATAAAAATTCCTCTTCTGGATAAAAAGCTTTTAGAGGAAATATACAGCAGAATATTTTGTTATCATAAGCCCACATTTCGGTACAAAAATTTTATTTTACAACCGCAGAAAAACTGAAAATACTTTTACACACCCTGTAGCAAAATGCTACTACTAGCAACTTTGATGGACGTAATATTCCCCCCTCCTTCTCCCACCTGTTAGCATTGCGTGTCCAAAGTGCGTTTTGAAGCTCCACACAAGTCGTTCAAACACAATCAACTTCGAGCTGCATCCTGCAGGTCCTGATGATTATTGTACACCGACTATGCTATTCCAGCCCATCAGTGTGCTTCGGTACCGGCATGTATGTGCTGGCGCATCACAGAAACTTAGTGGCCGATATTTAGGATAGGTTAATGAAAAATACTGCGTTCTTCTACCTCGGGGAGTGAGACCAGCTCTTAACCGGATACGTCGGTATACTATATTTAACAGATTTTATGGGGGGGGGGGGGGCACATAAGAGAAAAGAGTACACCTCTGAGCCATTCAATTAAGTATTTTGCACAATGTGTATTTTATAATGCAATGTCAGTACTTTAATCTATTTTATTTTAAATATACATTCCAATATTTTATAATTAAGAACAAGTGCACCGAAATTTGTCATTTTGTATAAACTGCTACTGATGGTAAAAAAATTATTTTCGAAACATACAACTATTTGAATATTCTAATGAATAATTCGTTCATATTTGTATTAAGACTGAGAATAAAACAATGACATTACTTCTGTTTCATGTTTTTCAGTTAGCATATGTTATCAGGATAATCTTCATTTTTAATTTTTTTACAGAATTATGCCTTATCAGTCACGGACGACTTTGTGAAATGCGACGTTTCTAATCCTGCTGATCCATTAACACACTCTGTGCCACACAATGCATATAATAAATAAACACAGCAGAAGGCAGATCGTTTGCAACAACGGCAGGAAGCGATGAGGGTCAGCCAAGGCCCTAACGAACCCTCGAAACGCACTGTGATCCACCAGACTGCTTAGCAACTCAGCCTGGCAATGACGTCAAGCAGTGTTATCTGTGTGAAGTTAGTACGGTCCCGCAACACACTACAAACAAACTAAACCACATAAAGCAGTCTGCGTGTCGTATGAAAGATGCGGCAGCACCGGCGGTCGTACCAATGCGCCATAGAGTGCAATGACCGTAAGCCAGAAATGCATGACAGCACAGGATGAGTCTAGAGTATCAAATCCATGTCAGTTTGTGTCTTCGTATGAAGCTTACAAAATAAAGGTTTGTCCCTGCCTCCGTTATTGTTATTTCCAAAAAATACCCAATAATGTCAAATATCGAGAACATCTGATTTGGATCTACATCGAAAGTCTTTCGACATGTAATTTCTATTCTCACGGTCCAATATTACTCCTCTTCAAGGAAAAATCAGTTTTATCAGTATAGAAATAAGAAACGCAATGCAAGAAAATTTGTCTTATCAAGATTAGAATGTATTTATTCTAAATTCTTTTCGACGAGCTGCACTACTGTCATACAATAACGTAAAGCATGTTCGGTGCGAATTCTGTATAAAATTTAGGAATCAGTGTCTTCGGAGTAGTGTGCTACTCTCTGCAAAATCAACGTCAAGGACAAGTAAGAATTTCAAATTACACATATACAATGCTCTTACGCAGGATGTTTAGAGCCAGATTCGAAGCACATTCCCCCAAGTCACAGACTTTCAGTTCTACTGATAGAGCTATTGATATTTTATTTTTGTAAAGCGCACGTTAAATAAAATTAATGTAGACGTTAAATTTGTCCGATACAAATACAAGGATTCATAACGTTACCATATATGTGACTCTCGACGTACAATCTACATTTAGTAGAAAATATGTAAGTACCTCTGTACCAAATGTTACTTGACTAACGGAAATAATTATTGTTTGTCGACATCGGAAAGAAAGCTAAAAAAAGTCATTGCAACAAACCTGTTGCCTTTTATTCGACACAAATACTGTCCCAAAAACGTAATATAATATTCGAAACTCCATATACCATGCATTATTTCAGCATCCTGAGAGGCGAGTCGCTGCCGCCTTTTAAGTTCGTATGTTCGTCATGTTTTTATTACTGATTGTATGAAATCAAGAAATACGTCAGTGTGTTGTCCTCCAATGTCATAAAAATCATACGAATATCTGTGAAAATTAGTCAAGTGTTTCAAAGGTGGAAAGGAAGAGGCCAACAAAACACACACATCTGCAGACAGACAAATACGTCGTATTGACAGGCAGAATGGTGCTCTCAATCCCGAACTATTTCCTTTTAAGAAGGAAAGTCAGCTAAAAATGTCTAGACCTACTGCACTGAAGTACCTATATAGGCTACTTTGCACCTACACGACTTCTGTACGAGGTTACAGAAGATGCGTTCAAGTTCCATTGTGCTGTGTCAGTTTCGTCTAAAGAACGAGATGCGTGGATCAGTATCAGTTTGACATGTGGCGAGAGACATTTACAAACACAGTTAATATTTCAATAATATTTTCAATTTAGACACTTATGAGAAGTGTAGAGGCCTTGCTCTTCCGTGGAAACATTTTGACACGTGATTAATAAATGATGCCAATACAGAATAATCTTCATTTGAAACCCTTAACTTTAATATTCAGTATATACACTATTTAAACGAAAATAATACTGTGCAATATACTAAATTCTCGATGGTTAAGATGCCTGAAAAAGGAGAAGAATTCGATCTTCTAGCGTCGTCTAACAGTCTATCCAAAAGGAGTCTTGTTAAAAAGACATTTCATTACAATACTTCATTGTTCAGCATATAAACTACATTTTATGCACCTTGTAGTCAAATGTTACCCTTGTCAAATGCAAGAATGTGACCTTATATAGTTCACGATCCTTTCCTTCAAAAGCAAAGCCTATTTATTATTTGTAATTACTCTGCTTTCCAAAGCTAGGGAACTTGGCACATGAGCTAGCGTCATTACATAAATTAGTAATCAATCGCGAGGTAAACGATTCGAATCTCGTCAGAGTTCCGGGCTGTTACGGCTCAGCGTTTTCGTGAGTTTTTCACAATCTCTCGACACGGATGCCAGGACAGTATATGGCAATAGATCATGAAAACGAACTTCCTTCTAAACCCCTACTTCTTAGAAGACACGACCTTCACGCCTTCTTGGACTCTAGACAATACCTAACAGTGGGCAACCTATGGCAAAAATGTGAAAAAAAAAATAATTTTTAATCTACCAAACATTCATCATTCCAAAATACACTGTTCCCGTTAAGTTCAGGTTACAAGTCTAGCAATCTCAACAATTCAACTCACGGCCTGTTATAAGTAACTTTGTTTTTTATCATATCTGAAAGGATTTATAAAATAACTGCAATGAAACAAAACTCGGTGCACGGCAAAAAAAAATCAGAAAATAATTCTTGGAAAGGGAAAATTATACAGGCTAAAGACAATGGGGAGCAGATACGGACAAAATTATGGTGGCTTAGGATGAATGCCAGTACGGGGTCTTGTGAACAGAGTAGCGAACTTTCGGGTTGTGAGAACAGGACCGGATACAATATTCGCCGTGCCTAGGCGGCAACATCTCCGGGACCGGCGTAAAGCGAGTAGCCTTGTCGTTCTTGTATCAGGCGCACACGCCAGCGATTCTCAAACAGCAAATACCAGCGACAAGGTGGAAAAGCACGGTAACATTCCTAAATTAACATGAACTTCAAATTTTCATAAATATCATAACATTTTAGTCTGAAAATATTAATACGGTACAAATCCGCACCTTTAAATGCAAGCTTTGGTGTGCCTAAAATGTAATATTTAATTTTCTCGCGAATAAAATAGACGAATTTGATTCACCACACTTTCGGTTTAAGCCGAGTTTTAAAGCCTTTACGGTACATTTCAGAATTAAGTTGCGAAATTAATCGCGTTAATAATTTGAATTCCGAATGACATAGTTCTGTAACATGTTAGTCAATGAGAATACATGTTTCACACTGGACAATACTTATATTCCGGAGGTCACGGGTTCGAATGTTCGTAGGGATATCGATTATGATGACTGCGACTTTTCGTGTTTTTCCCGAGTCCCTCCTGTCATTACCCGGACAGCGCATCAAACTAGACGGCGACCACTTCCAAACTGTTTCTAACTTTATCCTACTATTCGACTTATAGCATCCCGTATACTGAAGAAAAATAAATAACACACAAAGCAACAAAATACATAAATGCACATTTTTAATTCCAGTATTTTCCACCGAATAATCTCAGGACAATGTTTTTACGAAATAGCCTCGTCCGGCCCAAGCAAATGCAAGTGTCCGCCCCAGAGCAAGTTTGAGAATGCACCTTGTACAGTTCTCAAGTGTTTATATCAACTGCATAACTTACTGATTAATTTGTTTCAGCTATTGCAGATTATTTTATCTTATATGTCCAAATTTGGGACTAATTTTGGAGTTTGAACCTTGTATTTGGCATTTGTCAGCATATTTTGGACAGATGATCACCAAATCTAGAAGTCTTTCTAGGTACAGAAGACACGACATAAGACTGGCAAGTTAGAAAATATATAGAAGTAGAATAACTGTGTAGTGTTAGCCCATACACCTAAAGTTCAAATTCTTAATTCCTAAATTTTGATAAAGTTTTATTAAAATATATACGTTCTTGCAATAACTTATTAGAACAATTGTAATTACTACTATTATTTTAAAAATTAATATTAAATCACTGTAAAGGCCGGAAAGAATTTTAATATAAAAGTGTCTTCATTATTTTGACGATGCTTTTCTCTCTAATCCTTCTGACGGGTGCGCAATAAATATAAGTTAGTGCTGAAGCAAAGTACCACAATTCTTCGTGTAACTGTGCGGAGACAAATTCATGTATCGAAGCTTACGTTCTGCACGTAACTGAACAGCCTTCACGTAAAGCGGAGACTGTTGAAAGACCGGTCTAAGCAACGTGTCACTAACTCCACCACTGCCCTTATTCACATTGGGTTACTTTTTCATTTTCCAGGTTCAGATATCTAAGCGTAAAAAACTGCGATCGTCCAACACATCTCCAATACTACGACGTGCCTTCAGGTTGCAACTTACTTTTCGGCAGGTTTACATACAACACATTTGTAATTACATAAACAGTCCTATGGCAGTCGTCTGTAATTTCTCAGCACATAGTAAACAGGCACAGATAGAATTAATTTCCACGAAACAAATAATTAACCTGAGATTGCTACTAGGTTTTAACATTAAAGTCCTTTAAACTGTGCATAAAATAACGGTCTGCTATATAAATTTATTTTCAATTAATCATTGCGTCGCTTTCTGTTTTTCCAGTGTATTTTGTTTAAAACGTCGTTGCGCATGTTCGAAAAACAAAAATTGCATTAGCTCACATTATATAACCGAGTACATAAATCTCCTTCTTTATATTACCTTGTTATACAACTTCTAAATACCTTTGCACCATACATACATTACTCTGTTTCAAAGACTTGGGAATCAAAAGCAGTAGACAACATCAGAGAAAAGAATTAATTTAAACTTCCATGTTCATTTTACGATAAAACAGTGGCTTCCTGGTGCATACAGAAAAGGCAGAAAATGCAGTTCACGTGGATGCCTTTTAACATTCTTCTTTCATCTCATTAGCAAAATCCCTTCGACTAGTGGTCTCCTGCCTTGTGCCTGCTCTATAACTGGGCAAACAAAAATACATATTTTAGCTCAGAAAACGTATGTGCTCACCACTGTTCACTCGCTAAGCAACGGCATAACGCATCAAGCGAAAACACTTTGCCTCCTCAGCGACTTCCTTGTGTAAGTATAGTTTACTTCAATAAATTACTGTCAAAGAAGGGACGTTTTCTCTTCTACACATTCGTGTACTAAAACAGACATTATAGGTGTTTTCAGACTTACGTGGTAGTTTATTACCAAGGGCGGTCGTGTAGGCCGACAATTTCCTTGTGCCGACTTATTACTGGTATTTTCTCTCAGTTCATAAAGATCTACCGGCTACAAATTTGTGGCACGTCGTTCCGAAAAATTCTTTAGCGCAAATCTGTACCTTAAACTTATATTATGTGTTACTACACGGATTTTACATACATCCTGTGCAGAATGCAGACCAGTACTGCGGTTTGTAAAAGGAACCTCACCAGGTGGCAAGTAATGAAAACCCTACTTCCGTCGGATGGGATTGCAACAAAATACCAGAAAAACTGGATTATAAAAGGTATATTTTTCACAAATATCCACAATCTCCTCTAATGTAAAAGAATATATTTAGTACATAAATAAAGAAGAACTGTTATTTTCCAGCAGTCTCGTTTGCATGGATACGTCGTATCTTTCATTAATCAGTGTACGCATACTACATCCTAAAGCGAACACGATGCACCGACTTCAGTCTCTCCGAATCACTTAGTCCAGATCTGTGTTGGTACGCGGCCCACTCATCGTGGATTTCGAATGGGTGAATTTTAATACACGCAAGGACGCTCTCGAACTGAAGAGGTAAAGGACGGGAAGGTGACCACGTGATCACGAATACATACTTCTAAGTCTTTGATTAAAGTAACGGTAAGTTTTACACGTTGTATTTGGGAGATATTTGTATGGGTAAGAGCATTAGTCATCTGGAGTGAGGTTCATCGTGGTTGTACCCGATGACACTACTCTCTTCATGCTGACTAAAAATGTCTTTTGCAAACGTCTTCCATGTTTACACCTCGTGTAGAATTTTACGTCCCATGTGACGTCATAAACCCAAGAATGTGACGCAGTAACATGCTGATATCACCCAAGACGTAAACACATTGCAAGCCTACACACGTGGTGATTGTACTTAGATAATAAGAAGAAAATATAAGGACAAGCCAGAATGTGAAGTGAGAATCGGTAATGCAAGGAGTTTCTGACTAATGGATACAATAAATAATGAGACGCCATGAATTAGAAGCAGCACGGTACAGACGAAACTGTGATGACCAGAACACACCTCTCTTTCAGGTCAGTAATAAGAGTAATTCGTTATACTTACATTACTTCATACTTCGTCCATTTCCTGTGGCACAAGTAACGCACGTAATATAATTATCACGTTTTTTACTAACAGAAGCTGTGTTAAGATCGGTGACAATACTTGGGTTCGGACCTGGAAGCTTTTGAATAACGCGCGACTAGTCTACCCATTTCACCATCTGGTCGATCCGGTAATAGTAGTTAAAACTTTAGGTATCTTATCTTAATTGGAGGAAGCCATATGGCAGGCGTATTTACTGGTAGTCTTGGGTGGCTGATAAACTCTTTTGCTCTGCTCTGCTCTATTATGTTCTGATAAACACTTATCAGTATCTCAGTGATCCTGCCTTGTGCTTTTCGAATAGTAATGACAATTTTATGGTACAAGAATTAGACAAAGTATTAACCATCATGTGCTCTGTGTCTAACCTCCTCCGAGAACGAGGTTTGTTTTTATGTACTCCTTTCCACTCGACATAACGTCATCTTTTTCTCGAGCCAACGGACAGCTTTACCCAAGAAAACATTTGCGTGTTTTAGATAATTCTGATAAATAAATTACGGGAAAACTACAATTTAAAACGGTCCGTGACCGCTTATTTGAGAGCCCACTAAATTCCTTATACAAAACCTTCCTCATATTGAACGACATATAAAATAAGCAGTTGAAAAAGTGTCGTCAAATAAAACTAAGGATCAAATGAAGGTGTCAACGCTAATGCTGATCTACAGGCTGGAGATACCGGGGCTTCAGTCTGCAGATGAGTTTAGTCGACTGGCCACTCACGCTACCAGACGTGGAGTTTCAAGAGAATGAAGTTACAGGGGCATTAGATAGGCCAACAGGGACTGAATGTGTTGAAGCACAGGTAGTTGGAAGGCCTGTCAGTTTATTGTCTGCCAAGGTCGGGTAAAATCCTTGCTGTTGCAGACCCGTTTCCTATACCCCTGTCGTAAAAGAGTATCGATCACATTCATGTCTCCGTTTCCCTCTCCTTACTGCAATTACAAATGACACTCATAAAATGAAACACGTGGAAAGAGTGTGAGTGTGGAGGTTCTGACGGCTGCGTGGTTGAGGACCCTGTTCTGGGATAGGAAGTTGCGTCATATCCCAGAGGAAAGGAACCTCTGTACGTCTGCAACGTACGATAATGAGAAGATATTTAACTAATTCTACGTTATTTAAAGAAGCTATTTGACATACAGACATGCAGTGTAAAACAGCCAATCAGATTACAAATTTGTAATTATAAAGAAATAAGTAATTTGGTAACAGGAACAACTTGCGAGGTATCATTTGGGTGGTCGCCTAAACAAAAAAAAAACAAGCTAGAATAGCCAAATGAGGTAGAGAGTAAAGTACGACACTTTTCAAGTAAAAATTTTTGTAGGAAGCATAAGGTAATGGGAATTACAAAAGTATTATCTTATAACAAATATATATTGTTTCTGAATGTAACGCCACACCTAATTTATGGTTTTTCAGATACCCAAAACGTTACCACAAACTAGACAGCAATTTGCAGAATTTTTTAGTAAAAGGTGTCCGGATAACTAACTTTAGAATCAGTAAGTTCTTGAAAGGGCATATGACGTGCAGTTTCTTTCACAGTCACAATCCTACGTAGAAAACCTACCAAGAAGTATAAATTAATACTTACGTCACTTAATATTACAAGCACATGACAATAATCTGTCAGCGACAATCACACACTATGTGTGGCCACGTTTATAGTAAATTTACAGAACAAATTCAGCGTTTCTAATTGAAATGATTATAACATTATTGTCGTAAAAGAGAGCGTTAATATAAATTTCGAGCAAAATAATACTTAAAATAATATCTATGAAAGTCTTTGCCTAAAAGACTGTTTTCCACATCTAGTTGGAGATGGGACGACAACACAAAAACAGATCGTGGCGTAACAATAATGTGAAGTTTTGGAACTTGTTGGACTAGCGTACTGAGGAATCGACAACGGTAATGAGCACGTGGACTTCGACCAGCCCAAGAATGTCTTTTAGGCTGAGTATCTGTTAAGTTCTCGATAAAGCTCGGGGGCTATAGAGTTAATTAAATATATAAGTCTCCACTTGGTTAGACAGACGTGTGAGCGGAAGAGTGATGATAGAAAAAGGAATGGCTTGGCAGGTAGGTGCGTTGACAGACATATTGGCAGGCAGGTCGTAACACGACCCAATGACAGAGGAATACTTAAGCAGGCAGTTACTTTAGGAAACATATTCAGTTCCAGTCTCAATTTTCATCACCTTCAGGACGCATGAAGTCTTTCGGCACCATTTTTCACACTTCGAAGGCATGATTTACAACGAAAGAAGAATCGTGTGTTTGTCACATTCACAAATTTCCTCTTTCAGACATGTTGCTTCTTTTAGTGCAATACTAAGACCATCTCACAGCAGTGTGGGTCACGCACATTTAAGTGAAAGCGAATTTGTGACTCCTTAGGCCACATAAATTCCAGATTTGACAAGGATGAGAAGAAACCAGTGAAGCTTCTTTCCACTCTAATAATATTCATCGCAACAAAAATAAATACGTAAATATATTTAAATTTCAGCGACAGAATTTTTAGTGTAAAAGGTACGGTATTTTAAATGTTTTCCTGAACTTTTTGTAAGCCTGTTTAGTTTCCTACAATCCCAAAATATAACCACCTCTTCAGTTTCCCTCGTAACGAAGTACACAGATATAAATCCGTGTCTGAATGCGCATGCTCGTGTTCTCCGCAACATCTGAACCTGCCAACATGTTCTCATTAAACACTGTACGAACATCAAGGTAGTCCAATCTCGCACTTGTTTTTTTCCATGCGACAAATAATACCACACTGGGTAACTACTTATCTGTGTGTGACAGAAGGAAACAACGAAATAAGAAAGCCATCTGGAGAGAGACTCACAATGGTTAATTATACTATAAATTTATATATCTATGATACTACGTATCAACCATAAAAGGCTCCAATTAAAATATACAAATATGTGGCCAATTCGTACGTAACTTGGCCTCGCTTTATCCGTGGTAGGAAAAATATGTCCCTTGAGGATCATGCCCATAAAACTGGACGAACTGGCCAACCCTCTAAGATAAGCTTTTATATTTTCCCCCAGTGCATAATTGGCGATCGCGCCACTTTGTTCGTGACTGACTGTAGTGAAGAACTGCCGCACGAACATACAGAAGCGCACAACACTGGCCGACATCCGAAACACTAAAACAGAGGATATTTCGACAGCGTTGTTAAATGGAATTTTAAAATAATTACACGAATTATTACTTTCATGTGCGCGAGTTCCTTGCAAGAAAAACACAAAATTGATGCGTTTCGTCTAGGCGTCTGCCTGCGTGTTTCAGATCAGAAACTACATTTTAACATGTCGAATGAAGCTCACATTGCATGTACACAATAAAATATTTCCAAATGAATTCAGTTTTAATTCACGTCCATCAAAATATAACTCCTAATTTACAAGTTGTTTATATCCAAGTGCATCTGTTACGTAAAGCAGGCATATAATATATACGCAATGTATATTACATAAATAGTGAGTGTGCTTAAGATCTAGCTCAATCAGAAGGCAGTTCAGTAGCTGCTCAGTTACTAGGGACGTTTCCCACATGCTTGAAACCCCTAAGTTCATTAACATGTTAATAAGAGCTGTTACGAGTCAATGTCCTGGGTCATATAAACCCAGTTCACATAGTCAAGCTTCAGTAATAATAATATTATTATTATTATTACTTTATTATTAATAGGATAGCATAGTCGGTACAGCAACTAGACCACAGGCTGGACAATCCGGGTTTCGAATCCCGGACAGGCTCTGGGGCCAACCCAGCCTACTATTCAATTGGCATAGGGGTTCTTGTCCGGGAAAAAGCGCCTGGGACGTCAAGCTACTCATCTCCTTCTAGGGCGGAGGTTAAGAATGAGTGGATCTATAACTCTACTCCCCCTGCATGCCTTTACGGCGTAGATGGAGAAAATTTTATCACACTCAGCATTATCCTTTCTTATACAAGCAGATCTTCCAAGTGGCCTCCACCCTTCGTGTTTTCCTACCAAACTTCTTTATGCATTAATGTCAACACTCTTCATGCGTAATAATTTTTTCGGCAAGGTAAATATAAAGTCAAAATATATAGCATGCTTTGTATAATATGAAGAATTTTGCAACAGTACTGTTCAGCACCGTAACCTGAATTGCCTTCCATCACCAAGTTAATAGTCAGTCGTTTAAAAACTGGTAAATGATTACCAGACCTTTGCAACCCACATAAAATAAATATCGTTAATTTAGGATCGCCATACTCAGACCCGATCCGCGTTCCAAAGAAGATGATACAGACGATATTTGAATACAGACATAACGAACACCGTCAACAGACACGCGTGTCCCAGAAACTATGCGTCTCTCGATATCCTGACTTACACGGTATATAGACCTATATCGACTTGAACACGCATGCAATTACTTATTTACTTCTATTAATTAGAGTGTTGTCTATAACAAGTATGCGGAATTATACCGAGGAAATATCGTGTTATTAGTGTCTGTACGTCAGCTCTGACAGATATTATTTTATTTAAAACCACGTCCGATCCATCAACCCCTTTTGTTACCCTGATTTATTCAGTGCTGTCAACGCCACACATTCCCAGCTGCCGGTAACGTAGTGTGCTGTCTGCATCAGTCAGGCAGTGTGTAAGCTTAGTCCTCCCATCCACCTTCCAGATGCTGGTTTTTAACCATAGTTATTTCAATACGAAAGTTTCATTAATATTATGCTTTGCATCAATGACAGCTTTAACCAAATATCCCGCATAATATGACAAACCAGTACATTAATTATAATTAATGTTACATAATCTTATATATGTAATAATTATTATATATGTGCATCCCTCAGGCGGGTTTTCTCTTCTACAAAACCGTCAAGAAGGGCTCTGAAGCGCACTTAGCCCCGTATTCAATGCGTACCGTGGCTCATTCCAGGGAGTAAAGTGGCCAGGGCGGGACGCTGCCGACTCACCACCATCTAGCGCTGAGGTTAAGAATGAGTGGATATACACTTCTGCTCCCCACATGTGCCGTCATGGCTTGGAAAAGAACAACCTTAATTCTCACTTTTATTATCCGTCAGATGGAAACCGCTATACCATCAGCATGAACTGAAAAATCTGTTTACACACCGAAGATCCAACAACCAATAGAGCATAGAAGCAAACCAGGTTGGTGTCAAGACAGTGCTGCAAATGTTGTTGGAAAGGCTCCAAGTTCGAAAGGAAGTCTGACCATAGAACAACTTGACTAAGATATACCGTGCTTTTACCCATTCCGTCAGGCATATTCCGGCACAGTACATCTACTAAGTCACTACATTTTTCTTCCAAATCCCTTTTAATTCATCTTTCACCAACTACCATTCCATTCGATGCAATATATTCTCGGATACTGACAGCGTCGTAAAATGAATCTCAAAACGCATAGCACAAAGCGTTCTATGCAGTTGCGTTGGAAATATAAACTCAGCACACAGTGATATCAATCAGAACACTGGATATCGTGTTGTGCATGAAATATCCAATATTATTTGGAAGATCCGGTGTTTAAATTCCAGATCGGAGGCACATATTTGTTGGTCGTGTCACACGTACGTATTACCAAAAGCCACTACTGCTAAAAACACGTTTTCTGCAGTACCCTTTCCTCACGCCAAACATTATAACTCGTATCATTGGCAGTTCGATACACAATCTTTCGTTCCTCTTATTATAGTCTTTTTTTCTCTTTCTCAACCGTCTGTGCCATTTTCTTCCTTTAGTTTTCCATTCATATTTTATCTAATATAAAAATTTACCTTGACTTTTCAATTCTATTGTCTTCAAAAAATTAAGTATTTTTTCACATATTCTCCCCTCACTTGCTGAGCCACATAGATTTTAAGTTGTTTCCCTTCATCTCTGCGTTCCCCTCAATTTTAAGAATACATAAATGTCATTCTTTCGCTCTCTACATAAGGAACATCTGGTGCTCCTTTCCGCAGTCCACTCAATTTCAAAATTTCCAATCTAAGCCGTGCTATTCCACCCCTGCCACCCACACTCGACCAGGATATGTGTTCTTCTTCCCCGCCACCCTTATTTTTCGTGTCCCTCGGTGAAACCAGTGACCTCGTTTCCGTCATTTTTACTAAATTCATCTGCCTTTATGTGTCGTCGCACCTAACTTTAATAATCTGGCATATGGTCTTTACATTCCTCTCCTGCCTACTTACCGGATATTTTCCAAACAAATTTCGTGTAATTCTTCCCTTAAACTTACACCCCAACTTCCCAGATACAAATTTCCTACCTTCCACTTCTACTCGCGCCCATGTGCTTTATCTTACACCAGCACTTTACTACAAAGTGTAACATGGTATCTCTCCTGCCTGCTCTACGAATTTTACAATTTTTCGTACCACTAGCCGCACTTATGTGAATCCGTTAACACTTAAAAAATCTTCCCTGGCTTGTAGCAACACAGACACACGACACTTCTAGCAAAAAAAAAAAAGTTTAGTATGTAAATTCTATGCCGCATCAGCCTTATTTTGTACGTTAGGTATCAATTTTCTCTACGACACCTGATTTCCGAGAATTCTTGTTTTTTTAGTTAGCTGTAACAATTTACTGGAAACGAAGGAAATTAATTTTGTTGAAGAAATTTAGTGCAGACTGTTATATTAAATTTAACTGAAATCGCTTGTGTATTTCCGCAGAAGGAAGATCGCAGAAGGAATAGAAGCCCTCTCACTCTGCATTAATTTTTTATCCATCACGCAAAGAAGCCACGTCAGACCGGCTATAAAGCATTGCCAAAAACGAACCGGCATCGTTTGTTCTAGGCTCTCGAACACAAATTGCTTGGCATTACGCATGAAGGTAGTGGGAAATGACTTGCATGGCAATCCACTATTCAACAGTCTCTAAAAGATGCGGCACACCACATTGTTCCATGTGTTACGTTGGTGCAAAGGCAACTTGTGTATCTCCAGTTCAGTTAGCGCTCCCGCCAAAATCAATAGGGAAGTAGGAATAACCCCCACATGATCCCAAAGAAGTTAAAACAGGAAAGAGATTACACTCCATCTCTGCGTCGATTTAAAAACATACCGAGAAAATTTAATTGTGCTTAGAACAGCAATAAGGCGTGAACCATGCATGTAGATTGGTAAGTTATATTAGTTTGCAACTTGCTGTAACAGGATCGCACAGAAATCCTTCAAACCATACCCTTTAAATTTCGGATAAGGGCGCTTTATAGTTCAAGAATTAACGTCACTGATAAGCTCACACACAATACGCATAAGGCAAAGGCAGTGTTTCCTCCTTTATTCAGCTCGTTGCAAACTGACTTCCATATAACACACACACAAAACGACAGTCCTACCTCAGAGATAACACAATCCGTCTCCCTTTTAAAAACTAATCGGCCGGTACTCTTAGGGACACGACACATGTAGGTACGGTATGTGGCTGAATTCACAGTTCCTTTGTGTTACACAGTATGATACTTGTAATCACTACTAGGCTTTAAGGCCTAGTGACATTTCCTCAACTACACTGTTATGTAGCACAGAATTATTGGATGTGTGAATGGCGAATTGGAAACTGCGTAAAGCATGTAGGTAAGGTCTATTTTAAGTGCAGTTCTATCTGAGAATATATACCATTAATATCAGGACCTAAAGTGAGTATACACGTACCTCACGAATGTATACACTGGTCTTGGATTACACTGTGTGTCCAGTGACACATAACGCATTCTTCAAAAGGGTTCGTCAGATTCAGATCCATTTCCCCCTTTTCCAGTTGAAAAAGGAAAGATACCCAGTCTTCTAACGCAGTGGTATAGGGAACCCAAGATGATATTTAACCCTTTAAGGACAAAACGTAATCTGTTTTATTTGAGGACACAGGGCGTACCGTGCTGTAAACACTATCTCGGTTACAAAAGTTATTCAGTATAGAGCCAAAGCCACTATTTGTTCTGAGATACATACAAAGCCCATAAATGCACTCTGCGGGCTTAACGTGGAACTGCTGATGTTAAACCTGAGGTTTCGTACAGTAACTGTTAGGCTTTCATAGGTTAATATCCAAAGCCCTAGTCAAGGCTTCTGTGTTGGATATTCTGTACTTGAAACTTGAGAAAGCCTACGCTTGCACAGTTCCTCTTTTGTGCCCTTTGACAGCACACAAAGCTCCTGCTTATACTTATGCATTGTACAGGCCTAGACTCAGCAAATGCCATGTCTGGATAAAAGCCACAATGCAATTGGGGCTGCCACAATGTCTGGATCAGTACGCAGTCTATGTCAACTACCTCTAGGGTCAACCACGCTGTAAAATTTGAAATGCAATATTTTTATAATGTGTTATACCTATTTACGGGGCTTAACCAAACGTATCTGTAGGACGACAATAAATTTCAGCCTTTCAGAATATCCCATATATCCTCCCCCCCCCCCCCCAATTGCTTTAGATGAAATTAAATTATATTTTCCATGTTATTGAGACACATTTCCAGTTGCAATAAAACATGCACGGGTAGCTACTAATTCACAACGTGTAAATGGATATCGACGAAGCAAATCTAGAGAATTATCCCATACATTCGGATTAGTGCGGATGTTTTAAATTTTGACAGTCAATAAGGTACATGTAGGGAAAAGAAGAGCCGATTTTTTGATAATCTGTAACTGTCGATTCAATTTACCTTAAGGTTATAAATATCAAATGCCGGGATATACTCAGCTGTTGGAATACCTTGTTTTATACACACGACATTGAAGAAACTGGCTCCAGTCCGACACTCAGATGGTTGACTCTCAGCACACTGAAGACTACATTTTTAAGTTATTTTAGGAATTAATGATAACTAGTGATGGAATCCAGTAAATATTCAACATGCCGAAACGTAAGAGTCCAGGTATTTAGGATGAGGAAGAATGACCATTTCTTCTCCGACAACACTGACCAACTGCGTCAGTTCGGATCAGGAGTCCAACACGTCAGAGTACATCCTATCTCCGTTTTCATGGAATAACCTGATGGGTAACAACACTTACGAAGGCAACTTATTGTACTGTTGAAGCTGAAATTTATGTGTTCTGTGCGTCTGGTGTTCTGGAGTTTTGTAGAGCAGGTGTGTTTAAAAGCGCAGACAGCGAGCCTACAGGTGTGCGATTTGTGCACTTCGGTAGCTTCTCATTTTTCTGCTTCACTAAACAGAATAATAGTAACAAATCTGTGTTCGTTCGGTGCTTACATTCATGTCGCTTCTGACGTTGTGAAACCAGATACCATGGAGGTCACATTTTCCTCTGTAATAAGATGACCCTTATTATTTCAGTTTCCACACTCAGTTCATTTGTTATGATCTGCGGGTTTTGAAGGCTGTTGTAGGTGTCATATTGACTCTAACTGAATTTGAGTAGAATTCATTAGAAGGTACGATTCTATCAATATCTTAGCAAAATTGGCACATTCGCGTAAGCCTATTTTCGCAGTTTGCACATACGCAATGTACACATCATTGCATCTAGCGTTATAAACCTTTGGAACAGCGACTGATGGTGTCACATGGTTGTCTGTAATGAAATGGAAACTCTTACACTCTTTACTACAGTCGCGCTACACAATATTTCGACAGTGAAGGTGAAAGAGGGTGTTAGGATGGAAATCTTTCAAGTAAAGTTATAAAACTTACAGAAAATTTCGACCGTTTACCTTCTAAATTATGTATTACAATAAAGCCAACGTAGTAAACAGTACAGCACAAAACACAGCAAAACAGTATCAAAATTTGTTACTACATACTTAGGCCGATCATACTCATTCTCAGAGGCAACATGAAGGAACAAATTGTAATACGGTTTTACGGCTTTATTTTACAGTCGAACCCGGGGTAAAACAACATCGGTTTATACGACACCTCGTCTATAGGCTCAGATTTTCTGCGACACCAATTAATTCATCATAGTTAACCATAATATTACACTCCTCGCTTACAAGACACTCGTTTATAACAACAAAAAATATTCAGTGCCTTTCATAACGTTATAACTGAGTTCGACAGTATATTGTGTACTATGTTGGTTTTATTGTGATAAAGTTCTAGTACTCCTCTTCCTCAGCTCTGAACTTAGACTAAAACAATGAACACCCACAGGTTAATCAAACGGATTTTTAAAGTCCTGTCCAGATCAGATTTAGAGCTTACTGCCATGTGATTCCAACCCATTTTATGGTCTCTACCACGAAGTGACACAGAAATATTCGAAAAACATTTATGTACCAGGGAAGATGTACGGATTCTCTTCTGTTGCTAGTGACGAAAGCCATGCCGTGTGAGGAGGTTAGACTGCATGCGTGACACTTGAGACAGAGAAGTGGCCGCTACAGGAGAGCGCCATACTCAACAGACTCCTTCTCAATCGAGAATCAGGCAACATTGAAATTCTCTGAAGATTTTCAATTTTGTCTGATTTATTTTTAGGAGACTATACATTTCTGTGGAGTGCCTGAAAGGATACTCATGAATTTAATATTGGAGGATTTTGCGAGAAAATGCAGAATCTCTTCGATTTTGGTTCAAAACTGGCATGAATAACGCAAAGTTTACGAGATAACCAGTGCTCTTGTCACCACTCATCTCTAGCCTGCTGCACTCAATATTTAACGATATGAATAAATTCAGAATGGAAGTAAGAGGAAAGAATGGAATAATTATTTTAAGCCCAACTTATCTTCCATATGGTTTACATTTTTCGAGACAGTTAAGGAGGAAAGGTGGTGTGTGTATATTTCCTAAATGTATATGGAACAACTGAACAAACCAGAGACATCCATCTACCTAGCCGTCCAAGCGAGAAAGGTGGGAAATCTTCAAGACTTTCGAACTCAGTTTGAAAGGCGAAGTTTGTCTTTTAAAGCAGAGTTTACTAAAATAACATTTGGAAGCGTTTAATTTAGGAAACGTATACAATGTCGACACAAGCACAGTTCTTAATGTACATAATGAACAGCGAAGAGCAAAGTTCTGATATTTTTATTTATTGCTTCAGGGTGTAGATCTGACTACTCGCCAATTTGAATTTCACATGATTTTAACTGTAAAGTTTTTGTTGTGTATGTAAAGCGTGGAACGCCATGTTTAAAGTACTATAAATTATTGTTTTTGGCCGAAAGGTATCATTTTTACGCTATTCATAAAATATCACCAAAAGTTACCACTGACTAATTGGAAATCTAGCGACATCAAAAGACTGAAAGGCTCTTAGCGTAATAACATATTTTCCTATTTTAATTTTAATACTTTCTTCTCCCTGCCAGTCTTCTTTATACCGACTCGTCCTTCATGCCTATGAACTTCTACACTATAAAACTAATTCAGTAATACATATAGAGCCTGATATAAGTTTAAAGAATTCCGAATTGTGCTCACATAATATGCTGACATAAGTCATATGATTCCCGCAAAATAAGTGCTTATTCCCCTGCACAGGATTAACTTGTTTACGTTCGTAATGGGCGTTCTTGTTTACCTACTGTGACGTAAGAATTTAATTCTTAAAAACATTTTACACAAAATTTGTGCTTGAAGTGGTGAATGCACACCACCAGCATAACTAGTATAAGAAGATCTAGAATAATAAATTCCCGAGAATAATACATATATGAACATGGTTTGTTTAAAATGTAAAAAATGACTGTCGGTAAATATTAATTTAGCTTTCAGTTTGCACTGATAACTAATGAACGGCTGGAGCTAGGAACGTTAAATTTGTTATGCAAATTAAGTATAAACATGTCCATATGAATTATGTATGATGTGTGGTGTAGAGGCCAGCAAGTAAACATACGATGATGGCACGAAACTAGACTTTATGTGGGACAAATTTAGCCGAATCAAAACTGCGTTTGAGTGATAGTTTTATCCCTCAAAATTATTCTGTAATTATCATTATCATCATCTCCTTTATGCAGGGTATTCACACTTACATACCTGAAACAACCCATGTTTCTAGGGTATACAGTGCCGCAGCTATTCTGCGCGTACTATTGATGGTGCATATAACGCTGTCTTCACTATTAAACTATTTTGTGCTTCTATATTAGCACTTTCCGCCGTGCCCAATATAGCTGTTTTCTGTAGTTACTTGATATCGTGCTTTCCCGTACGCTGCTCAAATATTTTCTGAAGGATTTTGAAATGGTTCCAGTTGCCCCCATTATTACTGGCGTCACCTTTGTTTTTACATTCCACATGCGCTGTATTTCTATTATGAGGTCTTTATATTTTAGAATCTTCTCGGCTTCTTTCTTTATCACATTTCTGTCTCCTGGGACTGCTACATCAATTAGCATGCATGTTCCTTTTTCATTATCCTGGATTATGATGTCTGGTTTATTGTTGGGAAAGCTTCTGTCGGTTTGCACTTGTTGATTCCATAATACGGTTACCTTGCGCACTTGACTTGTTTCTACTGACTTTGGTACATGTTCATACCAGAGCTCACTGTCTAATTTTACCTCTAATTCCTTACATATATTGTAGTGTGGTTGAGCACGCACTCTATCATGTCGTTTGATGTATTGTTCTTTTGCCAGTATCGGGCACGCTGACATAATGTGGTCTACTGTCGCCTAAAATTGGTAACAATCTGTATTTGCTATCTGTTTCTGTTTGCAATAATTTTGTTGCATGGTATTTTGTTCGTAGTGCTTGGTCTTGTGCTGTCACTAATTCACCTTCTGTTTCTGCTTTCAGGTCTCTGTTTGACAGCCAGAGTAACGTGTCTTCCTCGTTAATGAGATGTTTATCTATGCTTCTAATGCACTGGCCATGCATTACTTTGTTTCCCCATTTTTCCTTTAAGGACTCTGTCAATCTTCCTTTGTGTTTTGTATTCCATCTTGTTTCATGTCATTTTTCTCGTTTGATTTAATTAATTCATCTATGATCTTCGATGCTGCCCTAACTGTTGAACTGATATTTGGTTGACTCTGTCGTGGCTTCTAATAATATTTACAAACTGGTCTTCTTTATACTTTTTTTAAAGATATTCTCAAATATTAATTATGTGTTTTATATGCTGCTTCAATTTCATTATTATTATTATTATTATTATTATTGGGACTAACATGTGTATTCGTCTATTCATGTATTCGTTTGCTGGTTTAGTAATAGGCCCTGTTCCGTAAAGTTTACAAATCAATAATTTGAATTGAATGAAGCTGAACTACCATTTTCACAACTGTCACTGTAGACGTTTTTGCTGAAACATTTGCAATATTATTCACGCTGTCTCTCACCGGATGTTATTCGTCCTTTTTATTTCTTCTCTATGTATTTACGTTTGTGGGTTAGTATTGGAGGTATTTTCTTTCATGTTCCTGCGATGCCTCTGTAACTGGCCTTATTGCTCTTTCGTCAGAACATTAATAATAAAGAACTGAATTTAAAGAATTAACATTATTATTATTATTTCTATTATTATGCTATTCTATTGTTGTTGGTCAGAGTTACAACTGCAAGCAACAAAAGCATACTGATTCTAACAGGATTCGAATATATGACCATCTGCTCACAAATTTCGCATGCAAAACCAGCAGCTAAATTGCATTTTATTGGCAGGTTCTAAATCACTTTATCCGAATTTAGCATTAACAACACAGTGTTTGTAAAACTAGCAGAATTTCGAGCAGGACGCTAGGCTCCATGATTTCTTCCCTCAGCTCCTTGCTTGTGCGCATGAAACCAATGGGACAGGCAGCTCACCCCGTGCAAGTGCTAACTCGCTGCACGGTTGTGGCCAGTAAGCCAGTACAACATTAAGTTCACACACCTGACCTTTTGCCTGTGTCGTGTTGCATTACTTCCGGGCAGTTGCCCCCCCCCCCCACCACCTCGCCAGTAGTGGCAAAGTTCAGAGTACAATACAGAGCACGTGGGATTACCTAGATCACAGCAACAAACTAATATCGACCATAATAACAATATTTTCACTTCTCCGCAATTCTCTCCATTCTTTAGTCCTTTCGTACATTTTACAATTGTGACAAAACATGTGGTTGTACGGACACAGAATAGTTTTTATCATACTCCAGTAGAGCTTGGTAACCGCAACTGGACTAAGTGACACGCGTTCGATTCTGGGCAATGGGAATTTTTTATCTCCACATTTAATTCGAGTGACATCAGAGGCTCCAGCGTGAAGGGGGCAGTAACACAGTCTACTGCCAACAGCTGGGCTGTGTACAGCTTCGCGACCAGTTCCCTTCTACGGATCCATAATGTGGTGTTTAATCATTGGGATCATAATCATCATCGTGGATGCTCTTGGCTGGTTGAAGTCGGACTTCAACCAGCCAAGAGCACACACACACACACACACACACACACACACACACACACACACACACAAAAGTAACAATTATGGACAACTAAGATAACCAGCTGCAATAGGACAACCATCTACCGCGGTGATATAGTGTACCATTTGAGAATCTCCCTGAGGATGGCCCAGAAGGGCCGAAATATGTAGGAGTGAATTTTGTTGGTAATTTCTATTGTTTCTTGTAAAGAATGCATTTACACAAATATGCGTGTGCCATCAGAAAGCGTCTTGAAAGTAATGTCATGTTTTGGACTAATTTACTTCATGTATTGATAGTCGTAAATCCTTTCTGTCCATCGGCACAGCTATTAAGCCCACTAACGTTCGGACAGTGTTTGCTGCACCAATATCTGCTTGCTGTGTTGACGCAGGCGCACTAATCTAGCGTCCACTGAACTTAGTGTAGACAGCGTGTTTGCTGTGGTCGCGACGCTGACAACGATCCTTACAGTTTTACTCGCCGCGGCGGCAGAGGATAAGGACAAAAAGCGCATAGAACATTCTGCCTTACCAGAAGCACGAACAGAAAACAGACATGTGATATATACAGCCTGCACTGTTGACAGAGTGACGCAGTGGCTATTGCTTCCATAGCTTTATTTCCTTTTTCGACTTTATCAAATCTAAATTTAAACAGGATAAAATATAAGATAAAGGCTGCAAAATATTCGACGGATGAGAAACATGGGTCCCTGGTCACGCGTCATAAATCCTACCTCCTAAAGCAAAGGCTTCGCTTGTATAAATCATGTGTCATCAGTATCATATTTCGGTAATGCAAATGTACAGTCTACAAATAAAGTATAATTTGGCTCAATGGCTTGCGTGCTGGGCTCGTGTAACAATGGGTACAGGACGTACCCTAGTGAAGTAAGACGCTGCTACCTTCCAGTTTTAAATAAGTCACATTAAAAATGATAATGATGATGACGACTACTATAAGCTCGATTTCTTTATTACAGCAATATATATTACTAAAATAACCCACATGTAAACTTCCATTAGGGAGGAGTTATTACTTAACTACTGGTTCTGCCTACATTAATATCTGTTGGTACTAAGTTCAACTCTTCTCGCTGTTGTCAATCCGTAACTCTTAACACAAACATTATTCAACACATTATGTGTAGTTACGTTTGTGAAATCTCTCTGTACTGAAATTCACATGTTCAGGTCGGATAGCTCATTTCCACCACAAAATCAAAAATAAATATCCTTTAAAAGCAATTGCTACTGTACTGTTCTACATTACAAAAAACTCTTCAAACTGTTCAGTACTTTTGAAAACCCTCTTCTATACTCTCGCTAGGATTCAAGATTAGTCACAATTTGTAGCTCCGTCATGATATTATAACAAACACTATAAAATTAGGAAAATACAACGTTGGCGTGGTATCAAACGATATAAAGTTTACACAAATGTTGTGAAAATCAGTACATGGTTTGAGAAGATATAGCGGGAGACAGTCAAGTATGCAGTAACCCAACTCTTTTTATTCTTACAGAAAACCGGGCTAAAAAGCATGTATTAAATTTTTCCGAAATTGTAAATAGAACATTGCCTTTAATATCTTTTGCTGGCACATAGGATCTTAAGGAATAGCACGGGAAAGAAAGCGTGACACCGTGTTAAGTGGGTCCCTGTCACCACGGCATGGCGCGTCCTCAGGTTGCGGATGGAGGAACGGCCTCCCATTATGGAGGGTAACTGCGAATACATTGAATAAGCAGTCACGGACAGCCGACAAGGGGTGGTCCTCCAGCTTGGGGGTTGGGCGAGGTGCTAACAACTCCTCACCCAAAAAAATTATGATGTTACGAACCATTACACAATGCCTCGGACTTGGACAGTTTCTTTGGTACGACCCCAGCTACGGAAAAAGGATATGAGTTTTGGAACATGGACTGTGAGGAGCATGTACAAGTCAGGGTCACTTATGACAGTGGTCAGGGAATTAGCTAAGTATAAGTTAGATTTAGTGGGTGTACAGGAGGTTAGGTGGGACAAAGAAGGGACTGTAAGAGTCGGGGAGTATAATTTTTTCTATGGCAAAGGGCAGGAAAATCATCAATTGGGAAAAGGTTTTTTTTCGTGCACCAGAAAATAGTATCAGCAATCAAGAGAGTGGAGTTTGTTAGTGCCAGGATGTCATACATAGTGCTGAGAGGCCGCTGGTGTAATATCATTGTTCTGAATGCGCATGCACCAACAGAAGAGAAAGGTGATGATTCAAAGGACAGTTTCTATGAGGATTTAGAAGAGGTTTTTGATCATTTTCTTAAGTACCATATGAAAATTCTGTTAGGAGATTTTAATGCAAAAGTGGGGAGAGAGGATATTTTCAAACCGACTATTGGGAATGAGAGTTTACATCAGGATAGCAACGATAATGGGATTAGAGTAGTAAACTTTGCCACATCAAAGAATCTAGTTGTTAAGAGCACTATGTTTCCGCACCGAAACATTCATAAATACACCTGGACCTCTCCTGATGGGAAGACTCACAACCAGATCGATCACATATTGATAGATAGGAGACGGCATTCCAGTATACTCGATGTGCGATCTTTCAGGGGAGCTGACTGTGATACTGATCACTATCTGGTGGTTGCGAAAGTTAGGGAAAGACTGGCAGTAAGTAAACAAGCAGCACAGAAGTTTGATGCAGAGAGATTTAATCTCAAGAAGCTAAGTGAACTAGAGGTTAGGAAACAGTATCAGCTTAAGATCTCAAACAGGTTTGCAGCTTTGGAAAACTTAAAAGTTAGTGAGGACATAAATAGGGCTTGGGAAAACATTAAAGAGAATATCAAAATCTCAGCTCAAAAGAGTCTAGGTCTACACGAACGGAAGCAGCATAAACCATGGTTTGATGCAGAATGTGCAGAATTTTTAGATAAAAGGAAGCAGGCTAAAATTCAGTGGATACAGAATCCAAACCAAAATAATGGAGATAATCTGCACAACGTAAGACGTGAAGGTAGTAGACATTTCAGGAACAAAAAGAAGGAATATCTGAAAGCCAAAATTAATGAAATTGAAACAATCAGTACGAACAAGAATATAAGAGACTTGTATAGGGGTACCAATGAGTTTAAGAGGGGGTACCAGCCCAGAATTAATGTAGTAAAGGATGAGAAAGGTGACCTGGTTGCAGACTCCCACAGTATTTTGGCTAGGTGGAGGAATCATTTCTCCCAGCTGTTGAATATACACGGGGTTAATGATGTTAGGCAGACTGAAGAACACACGGCAGAGCCACTAGGGCCTGAGCCCAGTGCCTTTGAGGTTGAGATGGCTATTGAAAAGCTAAAAAGTCACAAATCACCAGGTATTGATCAGATTCCAGCAGAATTGATTAAAGCAGGGGGCAGGATTATTCGGTCTGAAATCCATAAACTTATTATTTCTATTTGGAATAAGGAGGAATTGCCTGAGGAATGGAAGGAGTCGGTCATTGTGCCTATTTATAAGAAGGGTGATAAAACATTGTAGTAACTATCGAGGCATATCACTTTTGTCGACTACGTACAAAATTCTATCCAACATTCTTTTGTCAAGGTTAACTCCATATGCAGAGGAAATTATTGGGGATGATCAGTGTGGATTTCGACGTAACAGGTCAACTACTGATCATATATTCAACATTCGTCAAATACTTGAGAAAAAATGGGAATACAATGAGGCAGTGCATCAGCTATTTATAGACTTCAAGAAAGCCTGTGATTCAGTTAGGAGGGAGGTCTTATATTCTTACTGAGTTCGGTATCCCCATGAAAATAGTAAGCTTAATAAAAATGTGCCTAAGTGAAACGTATAGCAGAGTTCGGGTAGGCAAACATTTGTCTGACACGTTTCCTATTAAGAATGGCTTGAAACAAGGAGACGCTCTGTCGCCATTGCTTTTCAACTTTGCTTTATAATGTGCCATTATGAGGGTTCAGGCAAACCAGGAGGGCTTGAAATTGATTGGTACACATCAGCTTCTGGTTTATGTTGATGATGTTACTATATTGGGCGGAAGCATACATAGTATAAAGAAAAACGCAGAAGATTTAGGGATTGCTAGTAAGGAGATTGGTCTAGAAGTAAATGCTGAAAAAACTAAGTACATGGTCATGTCTCGAAATCAGAATGCAGGACACAATCACAACATAAATATAGATAATAAATCCTTTGAAAGGGTGGAAGAATTCAAATATTTGGGAGCAACCCTAACGAATCTAAACTCCATTCACGAAGAAATTAAGAGCAGATTGAGGTCGGGGAATGCTTGCTATCATTCGGTGCAGAATCTTTTGCCTTCCAGGTTGCTATCCAAAAGCACAAAGAATAGGGTATACAGAACTATAATTTTACCTGTTGTTCTGTATGGATGTGAAACTTGGTCTCTCACACTGAGGGAGGAACAAAGACTGAGGGTGTGCGAGAATAGGGTGCTGAGGAGGATATTTGGGCCTAAGAGGGACGAGGTGGCAGGGGAGTGGAGAAGGCTACATAACGTGGAACGTTATGACCTGTACTCATCACCAAATATTATTCGGGTAATCAAATCGAGAAGAATGAGATGGGCGGGGCATGTAGCACGTATGGAGGAAAACAGCGGTGCATACAGGATTTTGGTGGCGAGACCTGAGGGAAGGCGACCACTTGGGAGACCCAGGCGTAGATGGGAGGAGAAGATTAAAATGGATCTTCAAGAAGTGGGATGGAGGCATGAACTGGATTGAGCTGGCTCTGGATAGGGACAGGTGGCGGGCTCTTGTGAATGCGGTAATGAACCTTCGGGTTCCGTAGAGTGCGGGGAATTTCTTGACTAGCTGAGAAATTGTTAGCTTCTCAAGAAGGCCTCTGCTCCATGGAGTTAGTTAGTTAGTTAGTTAGTTAGTTAGTCAGTCAGTCAGTCAGTTAGTTAGTTAGTTAGTTAGTTAGTTAGTTAGTTAGTTAGTTAGTTAGTTAGTTAGTTAGTTAGTTAGTTAGTTAGTTAGTTAGAAAGCGTGACAAAGCGTGTAAATAACGCCAGTTTCTACCCCGACAACTTGACGCGAGTGACAACATTCCTGCTTCTAGATTGCTTTCCAGTTCCGCGAATGGCTAGTCGTACTGGGCATGCATGAGGAATTTCTGGATTCCATATTATGTGTAGAGTATATTTGCATAAGTCACATCTGTGTAAATGACAAAGACATATTACAGTTTCCGAAGTACGGTTTCTTTTCTTACTTCGCTCCTCGTTACAGCAAAATCGTTTCCTTCCCGTACGTTCTTTCTTTAAAGTCAATCTTGGCTTATGTTTTCGTGTTGCCTGCCTGCCTGTCTGTCTGTCTGCCTGTTCATCCTACTACGTTCTAATTAACCAACCGATTATCATGAAATTTTATGTAGCATCTGATTACAGCAGGCAACGTAAATTTTTACTCTCACATTTCCTCCCACAAATAATATGAAAGTGTTGTTATTGTGTATAGCGGAAAGTCGTAAAACACTAAAAATAATGCACAAAGCTATTCTGTGTGCGTCTGTTTCTCTCCACGCTAACAGCTTTCAAACTGGTTGGATCCAAGGTGTTAAAACACATTCGTCGCGGCTCACCTTACTCTGATGTACTTCACAATCGCATTCTAAAGGACCAGCATGCAGACAGCCTCAACAACTGAAAAATATACCAGTTCTGTGTTGACTGTTCTCCACTACATGAGGAATATTTTATGCAGCCCTGCAGAATTTGAATATGCTTAACAATGACTATTGTATGACGTGTGGTGTGCGTAGCTCAGGATTGTCACCATTTAACAGCAAAGTAACAGCATGCCAAACCACGCTACGTTACATCCACGTAGTGCCTAATAAAAAACATTTTAAACTTTTTTAAGTGTAAACGATGACGCTTGTTAAAAAAACAGTAACGATTAAAGGACAAATTTCTGGTAAAACTGAATGAGACATGTGTGACTGAGTAGTAGGAGAGATACGTACTCATTCACAAAAGCACTTGATGAGTACCTAACAATCTTAATAAATCGAAGAAAAAATACATTACTCCGGTAACGAGAGCATATGAAAATCCTTATTTCTCTTTAGAGGAAGGTGTCTTAAAATAGGAAAGAAGGTGCTAATGAACCAGCAGAAGTATGTAAAGAGAAAATTAATTCAGCTTACGAAACAAAATTCACCTTTCAGTCAATGGATAAAAGCAAAAATAAAAAAGACGACCACAAGCATGAGAACTGAAATACTGCGGACAATTTAATGCAGAATATAACGTTCAATTTATAGTACTATTTTAGGTTCATACACCACTTCCATGTAATAAGGCGAGATCTCACTGTTACAGAATTTGAACCGTACAAATATACTGTCCTACACATAAGGTAATAAAACTGCCTGAAGATGTCCGTTTACAACCGCAACACGTAACGGGAACAGAAAAGTACATAGTTGTGCTTTCTAGACCTACGTAGTATGTCTACATGTATATGAATTTAGAACAGAATGGAAGGCTTCAGTTAAAGTTTATATTGTACGTAATACTTGGATTTTCTGCGAAATAGCGTCATTCAGACTGTACAGTGATACACAACATTACTTTGCCTTCTTGCACGTTGCTAGGCCTACGTAAAGCAAAAGGAAACACAGCAAGTCATGTCCGTCCGTCTTCGTATATTTTGTCTCCTAAACTATTTAAATAATTTCGAACACACTTGTTATTTTGGTCTATGTACTTAAGGCACAGGGCGAAGTTAACTGATTTATAGGACCCAATAAAAATCCTTATTTATATCCCTACGGAAAAGCAAATTGAACGCTGTAAGTTTTCTCAAAATTATATCGTATTACCAAAGTAATATTACGTAAGAAGTGTACACAATAAAACTACAATTTTTTATGAGATTTTAGGTCTTCAGGGCGGTATTACTGAAGACTCAAGCGTTCTGCGTTTTTACAGAGTTACCAACGTTTCGAACGATTGTATTGTTTTCATCTTCGGGATCAAGCAGTCGCAGCAGACTATCTCTTCTTTTATGCAGCGTAACAATCCAGATGGCGTGAATCAACAACTCCAATTTTTATCTTAAATATTTTTTTCAGTATGGCCACGATTTAACGGTATGTAAGATTAAATATTTTCAAATGTCGTGCGGTATGACACCTGTGATGCAATACAGCTAGCTCTACAGAAATAGATTCTTAACTGCAATGGATGGTTATTAAGGTAATTTAGCGCTAAGGGAATGAAAGCGTATGTATCCCACTGGAATACATCCTTCAGTATTTTGGTTCAACTTAACGTTCTCTGACAAGAAACACAGTGAAAAAAGAAGAAAATTTTAAAATACAGTTAATGTCACATTGCCGAAATTTAAGCAGTCACTTCCTTACTGTTTCACTTTCGACGGCCCTGAGTCCCTGCGACCTTGCACTTAGGGCTTTCAAACGGCTGTAAGCATTAATGTCGGACCGTCATGTATGAAGTGCCTGGCTGCTCAAACAGGACGTTTATTTTTAATTTAATCCATTCACGCTTTCGCCTTCGTGTCTAGCAGAAACACTATTTGATTACTTTGTTTCAAGTTATTTATTAATGGCGTGCATTATGCTTCTGAAATATTTTCATACGTGACGTGCTCACGTGCCGAAATTTATGCGCAATTTTTCTTATTAAAAGTATGGAGGGTCACTTCGTGTTCCATATTCATAACACGTCACTGTCAAAGTTCTGCTTGTTGCAGTACATGGATAAGGAATTTGGTTTCAGTCAAAGGAAGTAATATAAATGCACAGTGTTTACGAACGAGGTTTTCAGGAAGATATGTGGACTTTTAAAAGATGAAGTGAAAAAAACATGGGAGAATTGTGCACTACAAGGAGAGTCATATTTCAACCTTTTCACTTAATATTATTAAATTAAACCAAAGAGCAAGAACTGGGCGGGAACATAAGCTTACTTTGCAAATAAAGCTTCTGTAGTATGAATATTAAGTTAGCTTTGAAGTTAAATTATAAAGACACCCAAAGGGTATAGACGAAACATTGTTCTTAATTTAAAAAATTAGGTTCACGATAAACTACGATGAAAACCTTAGCGCTTTTATCCAGAAAATTTAACGCATGATACATTCAGCATCTTTACCAACTAGTAAATTTTACAAAATAATAATAACTGAGTTAAATTAAGTTAAACTTAGATCTTGTTTATTATGGTGCCGCTCCAAGTGGCCAAGAACAGGCAGAGTGCAAACACACACACAGAAAATAATAAAACAGTGACACAGAATATGTATAAAAGAAAAACAGGAAACAAAACACAAACTGACACAAATATGATAATATATTAGAACATATTACAAAACTAAAAAATCGATATTAAAACTGATTGCCTGTTTAGCTTTCTTACTGAAAATATTAAAATATCTACAAATTAAATTTTTCGCAATTGCACACCTGGCAGAAGGACAGTTTTTGATTGGGCGGACTAACATGAAACAGAGAACGGTGTCAGAAATTCAGAGCAGGATGTCCACAGAACATGGACAATATTTAAACCCCAAGAATTAATAATAATTTATAACAATAATATTAATAACCAAAACTGAGAGAAGCTGGAGTCTTCTGTCCTTCTTCACAAGCTAATATTTCCTCAGGCAGTCAAGAACTTACTCGTCTTTTACCTCACCCGAAAGTTCGTTGACGCGTTCACAAGAGGGCTCCACTTCTCTCTATACCGAGCCAGACCAGCCCACTCCACATCCTCCCATTCTATTTCTTAACCTACCGTATGTTATTATTCTCCTCTCTACGCCTTGGTTTTATTACCAAAAATCAGGACGCATATTTTTCCTCCCGCCAGAGCGTTACGTTCCCCGACCATCCCATTTTCCTTAATTCGATCACCAGAATAACGTTTGACAAGACGTACAAATCACAACTCATATTTTCGTGTAGTTTTCTGGAAACCCATTCTACTTGCCCCTCTTATGTCCAAGTATCTTAAGCGGTAGCCTGTTCAGTAACAACAACAACAACAACAACAACAACAACAACGACAACAACAAACCTACCTGGGTAACATATTTAAAAAATGAAAAGTACTGACTCGAGCACAATTTGTTCCTGTGGTCGTATGGTCACATATTCAGCAAACATGCAGCTAAAATGCGTTTTCTTATAATTATAACCTTAGTTTAATGATATAAATACGTAAAAGACTCAGACTGTGTACAAAGAGAAACTAGCCTTTATGAGCCTTGCAAGGAATTACTCATTAAATGGAGATACAATTCCTGCGCTGAACTGAAATGCCTGTTGTGCGTGTTATCGCCAACGCTCCTGCAAGTGCTGCAGCCTACAGTGTTAACAGCACAGCCGAATTAGAAGATGTAAAACGAGTTTCCTAAAGGCTGCTGCAGGATACATGATGACAAACCAATCAGACACCACAGCATCAGGCACGATCTAAATATACAAAATCGTTTAACGTCAAAGGGAATTCCCACAGCCCAGAAATAATGCATGGGAGCGGATTTGCTCAATTGTTTATTCAATTTTTTAGTGTTCAGTGACACTGAAAACTGACGCTCTAATCTGACTTCTCCTTTTCTTAGAGGGACGCTTTGTCATTCATCACAGACGAGAAAAAAATATTCCTGAATGAGCTACCGTAGCAGACTCGTGACACTGACAATTTCTCCGCTAGATGACACACATGTAACAAAAGGCTCGATTACTAATGTTCGGTAACGGTTGAAAGCTATGTTACAAAGGATTCAATTTCCGGATGTTTACGTGGTAAAGAGATTCCTCAACAAACTGTCAGAAAATATTAATCGTTTCATGAAATTAGAGACGCTTCTTTCCCAGTAATGGTGCTGTAGACATCCTCTAAACAACGCGCGGAACTGTGGGCTTCAGGAAACATATTTCGGATTGTTGGGCTAGATAAGTCATGTATTCAAATTCTAGCCTTTATTTAAGAGTAATAATTGCAATATTCTATTCGTAGGCTGTTTATGCAGCGACACTCTATAAACAACTCACACATCGATAAAATGATTAAGAATGACGAACTGAAACAGGAGCACGGAAATTAAGCAGACGTGGTCAGTTTTAAAATATGTTTGCAAGGGTGAAACTGAAGAAAACCGTGAAAGATGTGTCCCCTGCCAGTGACTCGAATTTCGAACATCCCACAAAAAAATCAGAACTCTTTACCACTACACCCCGATGATGATGATGACGATGATGATGACGACGACTAATAACTGATCGATCTCTCCATAACAATAGGCCAGACATAGTTATAAAAGTTAAAGGCACATGGAACTTTTAAGCCCTAAACACCGGCCACCTTTACACCCCTCATTTCTGTTAGAGATTGTTAGTCGACCCCTACGCCATAGTGCGGCCGGAAGTATCATGTCAATGAAAAATTCCAACGACACCATCGGGAATCGAACCCGTGACCGTCCGGTTTGTAGCACAGTGCTTCTACCAACTGCGCCAACGCGAGCTGTGCTTGTACAAACTGTCCCGAGAAGAGAGTAAACCAACGTCCAACAAGCTGAATATACACAAAAGAAAGCGCATAATTAATGATCAGTGGCGTAGATATATAAAGATAAATATTTAGAGAACTTTCCTTGCAACTGAAGACCAAGAAATGTTTTCCACTGCCATAAAAATTATTTTCCTCCCAGTATAAAATAACTACGAGTATCAGAAACGTCAAGAGTTTAATACTGACGAATGACAATGGTTAACCAGTGTGTCAGCACGCTGGAGTGTATGCGTAACAAACAGAACGGCGATGTCACATTCAGCACATTCTGTTGAATAAACAGCTCGTTTCATACCATAAAAACGTTCGAATTTTTAAAATATACCGCGAAAATGAGACACAGAATGAGACGTGCTTTATTCAACGACGCTGTCACTTGGTAAGGTTACATTACAGCGTCGAGGCATAGAAATAATGGGCAGTACAGTAAACTGCAGGGTAATGCGGACTGTTCTGTATCACGCGTCAGTCACGTTGCCGTTAAGGCTCCATAAGAGTTTCTGTCTGTCTGCATTACACATACAGACAAACGAAAAACATGCGTGTGCATACATGGGGCAGGCAATTAAATAAAATGTACAACGGGGAAGTGAGTTACAATATTGTGCGTGTGATCCCAGTGGCCGGGCGGTCTAAGGTGTGGGTTCGCAGCCGCTCGCTTGCTGGGACTGCAGGTTCGAATCCCGTCGGGCGCATGAAAGACTGTCTCTTGTGAGTGTTGTGTGTTGTCAGGTAGAGGTCCCTGCGTCGGGCTGATCACTCGTCCAGAGAAGACCTACCGAGTGTGGTGTGTCTGAGTGTTATCGTAAAGCCTCGACAATGAGGAGGCCCTGGTCCACTAGGGGCTGTTACCCCATGGAAAAAAATTGCTCTAATTATGAATATTGTGGACGGAAATAGTGTTAATATAAAATGTATTTTTTTTCCTGTAACTGAAATACCTTGCATCATAAAAACGAAGGCAGACTACGTATCAAAAGTCGGATAAACTGGTATGTCTCATATCAGAGGAAGGACACGTATCCATTTTCCCCCAGCGGTGGGTCCGAAGCACAGCGCCTGCGGCTTAGTCGTGCCACGTAAAGATGCAACTGTATAGTTAATGAGGAATTTTTAAAGTGAATTTTGAAGCTACATCGTGTCTGGCTTTAACGCAGAGCAGTCGTCCTTTGGATCAGGCCGGTGATAAATAAACCACGCCATGATTATTCAATAGCGTTGCATTCAAAAGCAAGGCTGCTGCTCCCTTGCATTAGGCCCCACACACAGAGATGTTAACTGCACTGTTCAAAGAGACAGAGACGCAAGAAATAAGGGTAGAAGAGTGAATAAAAGGAGCAGGTGTGATAAAAGTTACAGATAATCGATTTCGGGAAGAGGGAAGGGAAGAGTGTCACTTTGCTACAAAGTTCCAAAGCTTCTCCCGTTTGCTGTTAAGGTGAAGACGTAACAATTGTCATAAGTAGTGACTTGAGATCCGGATCTTGGAACTTTGATATGATGGAAATGGTGAAATGCGTGTTCTCTAAAAATTACTGTGGCTACACTCAAAGCAAGGCGAATACAGTCCTACATCTGCGTAAACAATTTAAAAAACAAGGACAAAATATTATTACTCTATCACATATGAAAACTATGTTGCAAGGGAAGTCAACCCAAAGGCAGAAGTTCATAGGACAATCATTTTGTCATTAATTTAAGATAGGGCAATGCAAGTGAATGTCAGAATACCGTCAAATGCCACATCCTACACGGGAAGTTTCGCTATTATCTCTTCACGTGTTCTAAAGTAACAAGAGAGGGGAGCATGCAGACAAACACACGCAGACATAAGGATATCTTGGTACAAAGGGGCTGCAGGCCTAGGTCATTATGTAATAATGAAAGCAACTTAACACCACATAATTACAATTTGAGGATAAGTAAGTCTTATGACGTATCTTGATAAACCCCTGGCGGCCCTTCATATCAACAGGATGAATATTCTCCCCACGGAGAGCCAGTGCTGAAGAACGCTCTCTTTTTCCTCTCTTCTCAAAGTCACAGCTTCAGAAATCCAAATTATTACAGCACGTGTACCACCAAGGGGACACGAGAAAGGAAGAAGCATAAAGCCTAGACAGAGAGACATATATAAAAGAAAAAACTAAGAGTGAAACGAGAAATAAAGAAAAAAGCAAACAATGGACAAAGAAGTAATAAAGGAATAAAGACTGACTAGTCCGGCTTAATGAGACAGCGATGGTGGTTTCAAGATAACCACCAAAACCGTTAATAAGACAAGTAAGTATGTTGCAGACACTGGCTGCGAAACTCTGCAGAGGATGTTACAGTGTGGGTTGGCCAATGGGTAAACACCAGAGCCCTGGGTAAACAGAGTAACGTGAACAGAACTCTTTGCTTTAGCTACGGACACAAGACCATTCCGACTGGGTGCAAGTGTTAAAACTATCTTACCACTGATTGGCTTAATTTTAACGAGCGCTCGATTTCTGCCATTAATTCAACAAAGCCTTCTCAACTACGCAGCTCTTTGAACGGCAAATAGGAGATGTGGAAAAGTTGTCATAGCTTACAGAAAGGTTCAATCACACACTTTTTCTGATCCTGGGAAGAATCACAACGCTGTCAAATTTCTGGTTCAAAATAACTCAAATCCCGACAGCGTAGGACAAGCGACCTCCCAGAAATACGGCTTACTTTTTAACCAACACGATGTTCTGTTCGGCTGTGTTCTTGTTATGTCTCCAGGTATGGCTTTCGACAATCCTACCTACATAGTATCCGCCTGTTAGACTGAAGCTGTGAATCTACATTCCAGACATGACGTCACGTAAAATAGCAAGTTTTTTTTGGAAAAAAGACGCCGGCAGAGAAGGCCAACAGCCAGTAGCCTATCTTGAAATCACTAGGTCTCAGTGCAAAGGCAAATACTGGACAACCCCTCCACTCCATGCATCAAATATTTGTAGTGTTCAGTGTAGTAAATTTTAAATGGCTGTGGCCAAAGTGAGAATTTTGTGTTAATGCCAGTCTGTCCTTGCAATAAATCGGTACGTTCGTGCTTTAAGTGCATTAAATCCCCCAAATTTATCACCGCCGACATAAATTTCCTTTCAAGTTGCTTCATGACGTGTCGGCATATGGTCATGTTACTTGCCTGCCACATACGGCCTCACAGGAACTCATCGGTTGTTACAATAATAAAATTGATTGGATGGGGTCAAAGTGACCGATACAGACGAAAAAGACACGATAAAGAAGAAATTTTCATTGATGCGAGACCCACAACAGTGGCTCTTTCAAAACAAGAATGATTATGTACAATAAAGACAAGCAAAATAATATTTCAGAAACGAAAACTGATAAACGTTTTCTTTACACATACGCGCGCGCGCTCGCTCGCACGCACACACACACACACACACACACGAAAAGTTACGAAGGGGGTTGGGGATTCGATGAAGTGTTTGGTGAACACAGGGACACAACTATGCAATGTGTCCCTCGTACCTTTTTCTTGAGAACGGCAGCTACATGGCACTGAAAGCACCATCCGCTGGGAATTCACATATCTTCCTCAGAGATGGACGCGTTAAAGGACGTTCCGTATACAATCTGCAGATCACTGCATTTTCTTCAGACATGTTCATATCTTGATTAGAACTTTATCTTCTTGTGTACTGCATTCTGATTACAAATTTTAGTTCTATAATCCAAATCCACTGCATCTCAAAAAAAGAGATGAATATCAAAATTTGCCGCAAAAAATAAAGGAATGTTGCAAAAGTACCGCGAAGAACGATAAGAACATCCAAACTGTGCCGCAGAAGCAAACTAATGTTCCAAGCGTGCCGCCAGACCCAGCAGGTTGGAAGCGACTGCCACAGATCAATGCAGCGTCACTCGTCCGTTGTGTTACTGTGTGTTTCGTCGTCGTCGTCATCGTAGTAGTAGTTGTAGTTGTATTATTATTATTAGTAGTAGTAGTAGTAGCAGCAGTAGTAGTAGTAGTTGTTGTAGTTGTATTATTAGTAGTAGTTGTTGTTGTTGTTGTTGTTGTATTAGTAGTAGTAGTAGTAGTAGTAGTAGTTGTTGTAGTTGTATTATTATTATTATTAGTAGTAGTAGTAGTAGTTGTTGTAGTTGTATTATTATTATTATTAGTAGTAGTAGTAGTTGTTGTATTATTATTATTAGTAGTAGTAGTTGTTGTTGTTGTTGTAGTTGTATTATTATTATTAGTAGTAGTAGTAGTAGTAGTAGTAGTAGTTGTTGTTGTTGTTGTTGTTGTTTTCCTACAATGTTGAACATTGTTTAGATATATTTCCTACGCATGACACTACGGAATTCACACTATACTCGTTTCTGTGGGTCACTGTCTTCCTGCTGGCAAAGCAAGTTACTGCACTTTTAATTTTATGATAGTGGCGACAGGCTGGATCAAACCAGGCACCTTTTCAACAAGAGGCT
Organism: Coptotermes formosanus; assembly: GCA_013340265.1. NCBI lineage: Eukaryota > Metazoa > Arthropoda > Insecta > Blattodea > Rhinotermitidae > Coptotermes > Coptotermes formosanus. Next base: position 509,054 of record BLKM01000477.1, on the reverse strand, counting down.
AGGATACTAACCACCAGACAACAGTGGAAGGGACTGTTGAAGCAATACATAGGTATGCCATGGCCGTACTTAAAGCTGAATAATAAGTATAAGGAAGTTTTTGTTCTGCTAGTTGGAACATGTCTGAGTCCCAGAGCAGTAAAGTACAGACACGCAACGGAATCCAGACATACATGTATTTATGGATGGCGCATGGATGACGTGGGTGTGTCCACTACCGGCAACCAGTGAGGATTGTCTCCCTTGGGTCATATTCCGTTCCAGAACAACAAATAGAGAAGGCGCTTGTTAAGCGGTTACTAACTTATGATTAGCAGAAAAATGCTGGGGAAGACTACTGAGCTGCATGTGTAAGTACGTCGTCCTTTGTTTCAAATACAGATAGTGTCGAATTATTTCGAACAACTATGCGTATTGCATGTTACTGAGAAAAAACTACACTGAATCTTTTGTCGTTCTTTGCGTAACACAACAAATATGTAATCAGGAGGCCGTGTCTGTCAGTCCAAACGTTTCCTCTCCGAAAGAATTCACTTGGTTTTGACGAAATTTGGCACTTTCGGTTTACACTGAAATTTGTCACGAAGAACCAATTTTGGTGCATAGCTCTCAGTTGTGTCCCACATCCTAACTGCACATGAACCCCAGCAATTACCTAAGTAAGGTTTCTCAAGGCCAATCCCAGTTGCGGCGCTCTCTAGGGCGTTGGTCTGCGACCGCTCGCTTGCTGGGATTGCTGGTGTGAATGCCGCCAGGGGCCTGCATGTCTGTCTCTTGTGAGTATTGTGTGTTGTCACGTAGAGATCTCTGCGTCAGGCTGATCACTCGTCCAGAGGAGTCCTACAGAGTGTGAAGTGTCTGAGTGTGATAGTGAAGCCTCAATAATGAGGAGGCCCTGGCCCACTAGGGGCTGTTGCGCCATAAAAGAAAGATTTCTCAAAAAGCAGCTTACAATAACAGAAGTTGTAAATTTGCATAACATAAAGTAAGGTTTATACATCATCAATACTGACACGTTTTGTTTAAACCCCATTTTAATATGCTAAGTAAATATTTAACGAGTTGCAATTAAATCAGAATAATTTTCTGATGCTATGAAAAGTAATAGGTTTCTTTAGAGTGTCATTTGTGTCGCGACTATTGATTTATTATTACTAAAATAAACTAGCATAAAACGCAATTAAACAGCAAAACAGTATGCGATGCATTCGGAAAATGTGTGTTCTGCAGGTAGCGAAATCACACAGAAAGCACGTAGCGATTTCCAGCTATAAAGATGACAGCACAGCTGTATAACCAGCACAGCACAGCAACAAACTCAGGCTCTCAGATCTAGGCCTGCACACACACTGCCGATCAAACACCAAATCCATGTTCTGCATATGGGCAGCTGTACGTTTGTTGTTAAAGAGTAGGAGACAAATACAAATTGTTAATTTGACCTCCAAATAGAAGAAAATCAATGTTATATACCTGAAACGAGGACATTACGAATATCGTATTTGGAGTGTTTAATAATTAAAAATAGTAAAATGTATTCAGTTGTTTACTTTTAACGATTCTTATTCAGACTTACAGTAAGACAGAAGGCCTTAAAATTCGGTTGGTAGGAATAACGAAATGACCGAAGAAAGCGATCGTGGAATGTTGCGTGAATATTATCGCAGCCCAGACAAGTGACGGTCAAGTGGCGAGTAGCGAACACTTAAGGAACAAAGAATAAAAACACCTGATTGTGTAGAGTATATCGGTTGTGCGAACCAGGTTTGCAAGAATAAGTCTGTGTCTGCAATAAATGAACAAAAGGAAATTGAGATGAAAAATGGCCTACGAAAGGATACAGCAGGGCTACCCACTAGCACTTCAACATATTTCTATTATCTTACTTGAGAAACAGGCCTACCTGCTGAGTAGAAGCACAGTGTTAATTGCAATGAACTGCACACGGCGCTAATATGGAAAAGTTAATTGTAAAATCTAACAGTTGTAACGTCAATGGTGATAATCATAACAGCTAACTCAGCAAAGTCATGCGTGGGGAAATTCTAGTCCATAGACCACAAGGCGGAATGGAGTGCACAGTTTCTAGAAATTACGTTAACCTTCATCAGTTATCCTTTATATACGAAAAAATTCTTACTTTTCCGGGCATTTGGATTTATTTATTAGTAAGTATTTTGCTTAACTAAGTAGCTTCGTAACGTAGATTCCTTCTTCAGAAGATGATGATGAGTGTCCAGCTGGTCAAACAATCCTTCACCTTTTATATCCTACGGCGCTGCCTATCACCGTGTATTTGTACTGTACAAACATTAAGGGTCAGCCGAGAAATACAATTTTTATTTGGCAAACGATCGCGAAATACCACCTCCATCTTTTCTAAGAGTCGTTTTCTTTTCGTTGATAATTCACAATATGTGAAACCATGAACCAGAGTGTCACATTTTGTACTGGCGAGGCAGATACTTGGTTTTTGGCGTGTTTGTATCACAAAGTTGCAAAACTGCGTCCATAGGTTTACATTACCTTCATCGTGTCTACCTGTCTGTCCTGTAAGAACGGAACAATTCTACAGCCTCTCAACATATTTCATTGAAAAGTGATGTTAGAAAATTACCTAACTTTCGTCGGCCCATTCAAGCCTTCGTTAAAATAAAACAAGTGGCGCATCATAGGTATGCCGTAACATACAAGCGCGTTCGCATAACCACTGTTGCCGTGGAAAAGCAATAAGTACTACATATTCTGAGCGCGTGTTTGTAGCCTTAGTTACCCAGCATGCAAAGCGCACGCACCATATTACAGTGCCATGTGCCAACTGTCTGGGGAGTCGAGTTGTTCCATGCGGACAGACGGACGGAAGGACAGACAGACAGGCACGATGAAGCTAACAGTCGCTTTTCGTAATTTTGTGAACGCACCTTAATCAAGAGGACTTTTATATGAAGGCATGCTCCACATCTCTTAAGCAATTCCCTAAACATCTATCGTAGCGAAAATATTTCCTAACAAAAGCTGTAGAAAAAGAACACGTTTTGAACGGCCTCCAGAATTTTTACGTCTTATGGATCTAGGTAATTAAAAAATGTGTCACCCACGCCGAGTTGTCAGACTATCCTTACATTTCCTCGATTCTTCAGGTGGTCGAATGATTTAAAGCCATAAAACATGTACATGTGCGTAATACCTGTTATGCAACTCACAAATAGCCGGATTAGCTCAGTCATTATGGTGTCTAGTCTACGAACGAGATGAGGGATTCCGAACAGCCATCTTCAGGTTCACAGCGGCAGTAAGGCACATCAAGCCACCTGCCTAGTGGCTAGCAAAGGCTCTTTCCCTGGCGATAATGCTGCTAGTGCGTAAATCTTAAATCTAAATTATATCTAATGACAATATTCAGAATTCATGGAGCTACGCATTTACTCTGCCACTATGTGTTCCTCAAACAGAGGGACCAATGTGAAATTATATAATTCAGAAACGAGTGACTGGCGCTCTTTGTGGTCCTCCTCGCTGCTGCCTGCCCGTCGCGAGACATCGTTAGTGTTGTTAGCGGGATTATGTGCGCGAAACGAGTAGTAGAGGAACGCGGTTGGTGAGGCAAGACCACCTGTACCACTGTCTGTAGCCTGCAGTTGTTGGCGAGCTGTGAAAGTGAATAGTTGGCTATTGCACACGTTGCCGTAAACGAAAAACGCATGTGTTGAGAAATACTGTTGTGAATATAAAATTTAAATACACTAACGATATCTGAAAAGTTTCATATTTCAGCACACGGTATCATACTTGACTTCATGATTCTGTACGTTCGTACTTTAACTGAAACTAACGAAACATGAAAGATGTGTCGTCAGATAGTCGTCAACATTATTGTAACAAACAAAAGAAGATACAATAGGGAGTGCAGTGCTAGTAAATAGCAAGACAGTGTGCAGAGTCTGGACAAACGCATCGAGTGACACGATGGAAGACTCAAAGAAGCACAACGGGGCATACCAAGGTCTAGCCATAATCATCACCGTTGCTTTTATCACAGCACTGGTTCAGGTACGTGAAGCTTCGCGTTTTCTTTCGAAACTTTCACAAATGTACTAAGTTTTTACGTTGTTTTGTTGCTGATCATATTCATGTCAAAGAAAAATCTCACTGTAAAGGGTTTTTTCGCTTTCGTAACTATCATGACAGTATGACGTCAGAAGCAAGCACACAGACACTACCTACGAAGACGACGTCATCTCCGAAACGTCCCACTTTATACATCGAAATCACCTGAACCATGTTAAACTTAGAATAAGACAGATATGCCTCAGTGGGGGATTCTTACAACAAATTTAATTTAGACGCTATTTAATAACTTGGAAGGGCATGTGATCAGGAGGTTTCTCCTCCTAGGATAACATAGGCCCCTTTCCGACAAGCGATAAATTTGTAGTCCTTAAATACTATTGCTTGAAACTGATCATATCCTATCGTTTTTAAATTTACGTAAACAAGAAACAGAATATCAAGTTTCATTTCGTAGGGAATGAGCACATTTATAAATGGGCGGTGGAAAATTAAATACTGTATTTATGTGGTAATATGTTTACGTCAGAGAATGACGGATCGGCAACTAAAGCGTAATAAAATATTCTATCCGTAATAGAACAAAAAGAATATCAGTGATAGACTGACAAATTCAGGCAGACGTGAATGACATGACTATTATTTACGAAAACTTTCCATTATTAATCATGAAGAATTTTCCGATAAAAAATATTCTGATTTAAAATTCTGCCCTTGTTTGAGCAGGATAGGACTGGCCCCGGAGCCTCAACGTATATTAATTTCCACATACATTACGCTTCATACAGTTGACCTATTTACTACTGCCCCTGTAGGGAATTTTCGCTTGATCACAAGTTATGTTTTACTCTTGCGCTACCTGCATAAATAAAGTGTCGCAGCTACGAACGGATGACTTGGATCCTACTGCCAACAAATACATGAACTTTTGTCTTCATTAGTATGTCCGTAACAGCTCTGGACCAATCGAACTTTCTTATTCTACTGTGTTCTTATGGCTGGATTACGTAGCACTCAAGAGACAGTTGAGAAATATATATAAATCATTGGCTGAAAATTACGAGTACGTATTTCCGCCTATGTTGTACTTCCAATTAATACTGCATGCTGCATTCTAAGTACAGCTTTATTAAATGATATCTTATTACGTACAAGCTATGTGTTGAGCTGCTAAACAATCCGCACAAAAAAATTATGTCCCTGCATAATTCATACAGACAAAAATATTAAAATGCAATTATGACAAAGCTCTACTTCGTCTGCATGTAATGATTACTTGGATGCAGTGAGTAATATAACACCAAAAAGAATTATTGGGGAGTTTTCGCAGCGGTGTAGACATCTTGGGCATTTCTAAGTTTGAAGATCAGGACAGTGTGTTGGGCACCGATGACGCAGTAACGCAGCGCCATATGCCAGAGGAACGGAATTCTCAAAGATTATAAGCCTCAAAATACATTATTTATAAGAACAGTCATTTGGAGAGAAAAAAATTGAAAAGAGAACGTTTTAATCTAAGGAGAAAGTGATTGAGGACTGAAGGACAACGCATGATAAGAAATTTGTTGCATTACATAGCTCACTCAGTTTTGTTATGAAAGTCAGATTGACTGTAGATATAATATCGATGCCAGAAGCAGCATATTTGTTGGGAAACGTCTTGGAAATTAATAAGGTCCAAGATATGAATATTATATTAAAATGAAACTTAAGGAAGTAGTCGCACAGATGATGGGTACAGAAGCTGCGGGATGGAAGATCCTATTAGATAACACTGTTTGGTACCAGCAGGGTTGAATATTACGATTCTGTTAGTGAAGAAATTTTATAAGTTTTCAGGCTTTCACGACAAGTCAAATTTTGCACGAATGATTGTCGTCTGGGTTATTGCACCGTACGGGTTAAGAAGTTTCTTTTTTCCGACGTTTCAGACGAGCGTCATGCCTCCGTCTTGAGATGACTGAATTAAGTTTGATGGATGCTAAGTGAGTGACAGGAGGAAATATATCAACTGTGTAGGAAAGCTGACGGAAAACGAAATGTGGACAGATCTATCCCTCCCATAAAATCGACATATCTCCTCGTCCCAATCAATTAGGTAGCCACCTAAACCTAATTCAGTCACAATGAGGTTGGAGTCAGCGCCTTGCTCCGAAACGTCGCGACAAACTCCTTAACCTACAGGGTATCTGAACTTAGAATTCCGTCCTTTATTTTTTATATCATAAACATCTACCGATTACAGGATACAAGCAATAAAACACCCAAAGACGGTACACATGAAACTAAGTTTGTGACACACAAAATTTCTTACATTCGTTTCCTCGTGAGGGGCCACCTTCAGGAATAGTGCTCGTGATCACAGAAGTATTAACTTTACCATAGCTGTAGCTTCTAGTCAGCACTATACCAAAACGTTTGTCAACATAATTGTGTGTCCCCCCTCGGAATTACGAACAACTGATATCCTTCAATACTTTAGTGACTTTCTTAGTTTGAATTCTGCTAGCCAGGTTTTCTGATCCGTTGGATTTTGTACACGGCTCTGGACACAAGTTCTGTTTCTTTGATCTGGTTTGTATGTCTCGTTGCAATAGCTAGCTGGAGAGAAACGAGTTGGTGTAGGCTGTATCGATTACGGTTGCCATTTCTCATTTCCTTTTCTTTTTTATAAATAGGCAATCTGTCTCTCTGTTGAGCACAAATCGACAAGCGGCTAGTTTACTCTATTGCATGATGTGGGCGGAATTGTAATGTATGGCTGTGTTAGATGCAGTCGGTTTCCGGAATTAGTCAGTGTCAAGGCTGTAGGCTTATCTAGTAATGGCAAGATCCAAACAAATTATTTATACGGTTGTCCCATTGGTTAGTTTGAAATGAACGTTGTCGTGCGTGATGGTGAGATATGCTTCTGCGGCTTCAGCATTGTGCTGTGGTTCTAGAATATTAATATATCATCTACGTATACGCAAAGAAATAAAACTGACTTTTAGGTGATGCTCTATATAGGAATGTTCACAGTATCGCGGAAAGATTCCAGCTACTAGACCTGACATCAGAGACCCATGGCTATCACTTGTTTCGGTTCATAGAATATTTTACTGTACTGCAGATATTTTTAACTCAGCGTCGTTACGAGAGGAGGATATACTTTCCCTTGATGTTGTAATCACATTCTTGTGTGTTAGCATCCTTCGAGTGACGGTAATAGTCTCGTTAATGGGCATCATGGTACGTAAGGCTTATATGTCGAATGTTACGGGTGTGATATCTGAAGAAACGTGTAGTTTTACCAAGTCATGAGCGATCTGAGTAGAGGTTTTAGTTATCTATGTGTGAGGTAAAGTTTTCAGTTGTTACAAATCGGTAAGTAGTCTTTTGACTGCTTTATACGTTGGTCCATTAATGTTTTAAGTTACCGTCTTACGTGCATATCATTCTTATGTATTTTAAGCTGGGCTGTTAATGTTGGTGTTGTTGGGTTCATTTATTTTAACGCGGTGTTGTTTGTTTTATTTATTTTAACATGAGTGCGGTGATTCAGTACTTGTTGCTGCTCTACAATTATGCAGGCCTACACTCTCCATGAAGCTGCAACTGCAGTACCGACAGATATAAGAAAATAAGAATGTAATAAATTTGGTTTAATCTTTATGTATGCTGTTGTTGGTTCCCTTATTTTATTCCGTAGAGCACCACCATTTGAGTAGAGTTGAGAAAGTAACATTCTGAGGTTTACACAGTTGCTGGATGTTCAGATGAACTGAAGGACATAATTACGCCACGTCAGAATACTGGGAACTAAATATTTTCCACCCGTGTTCGGTGACGTTGCCACATCTCATGTTTGCCTTAGAATTTTAATTTTTGTTCACCCTGAAAATAGCCTTCCTGTAAGTGGCACCTCTCCTATCCTAAGATATATTTAATCAACGTCAGTTACGATGGACTATCCCGCCAATATAAGATGCCGCTGTCTCTGCGGCAAAAGCAAGAATATTACAAAAGAATGTGATCACATGTGGCAAGGTCCCCTTCACAACTGACACCAGTTACACATGGATCTAATATGTCTATTCAACAACAGCCCGCATGGCTCCAATAATAGGCAGAAAACTTTCTGATCTAACCTGGTGATACCTGTCCCCCTCAAAATAAATGTCGGCATACTAAATTATGATTGGTAGTCGGTGTGATTCATTTTCGGTTCACACTATTTCTTATTCTACCCTGAATAAGGCCAGTAATTGGTGCAGTGTTGTTAAATATAATGTGTAATATTTTGATCTGCTCTTCGGGCCACGTAGATTCATGCATCACATTTTTTCTCAATAAAACAGTATTGATGAAATCTTATATCGTACAAAGTTCACTGAAACACAGATGGAACCAATTTCCGTGTAAATCGAATTTTAGTTTTCTGTTCTGTTGCGAATGACTGCTTAGGATGTGACATGCAGCAACTGTAGCCATATTTATAGTGAACCCACGGTCCCATCACATCCCAACAGTCGCGGAATGCAACGAAAATACTCAGTCAATATAGCAGGCCTTTAGACCGGGAATCGAACTCTGACCTTCCGACCGCGATTCTTATATACACTGCGGTGACTGGTGCAACTCCAGTCCTTAAATTCCACGGATGGTGGTTTAAAGGCAACGCCAGTAACAACACGCAGATCGCGACGGCGCTAAGAAGCTTAGTCATACAGTACGTAACGAGTGGAGTCTCATGTGGATGCAATGCGACCTTCAGTTGCAATATTAGGACGAAGCGCATACAGTGGAACTGCCAGCTAATCCCACTGCTGTTGTATTTCTATTATTTCTCACCTGATTGCAATCATACGCACACTTCCTGTTCCGGTTTGTGAAACACCGTACCACGCGATGCTTCCTACGCCGTCATTCTGTATTGCGAGTAGGAAATAGTGACGACATCTTATTCAAATGAAATGGCACAAGCGAATGCAAATACCATAGCACAAGAGGAAAAGAGACAAGATTGTGCAGTGGCATATCTCATCATCAGACTTACACATCTAACGTGAATAAAATATTGAATTGCATAATGATAAGTCATTCATAAGCAAGAGGCAGCTACTTTGTTACACAGGTACCTAAACAGAGGCAAAGTGGAATGAAATGGAATGGAATGCTATCACTGCACAGACGGAGTGGTTTCTGGATCTGTTCAGGAATTACTCATTAAGTTTCTGCTTTGTTCCCTGAAAGAAAGGGAGTTCAGTCATGTGTGTCTGTTCACCTCCATTAAATGCTTCAGAGTGATATTAATTAAACGAAATTCTTGCAGCTGGAATCGTATGCATATGCACACCAGTGCTTTACATGTACAGCATCATCAAATAGCAGCATCATTTCAAAACAAGATTTGAACCTTTAACAACGAAACGTAATCTGTTTTTATTGACAGACCCGGTTCGTACCGAGCAGTAAACGCTCTACATCTCGGTTATACAAACCAATCACTTAATGTCGTAGACAGCAAAAATCGCTGTTTGTTCTGAGATACATCCTACATACATAAACACCTTCTGTCAGCAAAGCGTAGAATCTTTAATGCTAAGCGCTGGGTTTGAAAGGTCACATATAATCTTATTCTTTTCACTAGGAACAGAGTGTTACTGTCCACGCCCAGATGTTTATACTGTGACTATTGCTATGACTTTCCTTTCATTCACTATACATTCTTTTGTCTTTGTCCTCCCGTGATGGTGATCTCACTGTTGAATTTTACCACTCATTATTTATTTTCCTAAAGTTACGTAGAAATGCATATTTATTTTCTGTACTAGATGGAGGTTCAGTTTCAAGTCTCTGCCGCTTTATTCTGGGGAAAGAACTTCCAGTACCATTTGAATAGGACGTTGGATGGGCCCCAGAACCGGCCAAAATGGATGACGCAAAAAAAATTTCAGTCATTTAGACTATAACCATATCAGAATAACAATACGCCATGTTTTGGATCCTAATTACTGAATTTTCACTTTAAAGTACTTAAAACATTCATGCCCATGTTCAGTGTGCATAGAAACTTTCCATACAAGGACGCTCATGTGTCACCAGCGCTTCCAGCTAGCCCTTCCCCCAAGCAAAGCATCATCTTTGTTTGCGTCGTTTGTTGTGAGAGAAATTTTTATGAGTCATTTCTCAAACAATCGTAATGAGGACTTTTCATTGCAGGAATACTAAGTACACGTATGCGCACTGCCTCTTCACATTACTTACACAGGCGTCCGCATGTAGTGTTATCCAGTCACTCCTTATGTTTAATTATTCCCTTTCAGCTAACGTAATATTTTTTCTCTCATCGTATTTTTACTTAATGAATGACTAAGAAGGAATTTATTCATTTTATAAAATGAGGAGTGTGTGTACCGATTATTATGCAAAACTGAAGCAGCAATACAAATGTTCTCAATGAACCTACAAAGAAATAATCTATATTCAGATAAAAACTCAGATCTGACGCTTTAAAGCGGACAACTGGTGCAGCGTTTATCTACTGTATGTCATAACAGACACGAAGACAGAGGAGAAAAGTACAATACTTATGTTGTAATAAAAACTAGATAAAACACCGGTTTTGAGTGGTAAGTTACGTTACATTTACAATACAGTTTTACGCTTCGCGTGCTTTTTATTCAAATGCCGCATTACCAAATTCTTCAGCTGACAAATGTTAATACGTATTAAACACCTACAAGGGCGGGCGTGGGTGCAGTTATTATCATGTCTGTCCCAAAAATATTTACCACCTGCTGACTTTCTCAAAGCCTTCATTCATTCCTCTCATGAGACAGCGTAAGTTACGGCTTTAACGTTAACATTAATCTACGGGCGTTGCCGTGTTTGTACATTTCGCTCGGCAGTTTTGTTGCTCTAATGTCTGTTTTTGTTTGTTTTAACTGAATGAGTACGAAAGGAGTAAATATATCGAAGTTGAAAGGGGACAGAACAATTCAGAGCTGAGCACGGAAGTAATTTCCTAAAGATTAGCCTGTGAAATTCGATTATCGATACCATTTTGAAGACGGGTTTCTTATTGTACAGAAGTGTCTTTAAGGAACCGCCTTTTGCGTGTTCTGTTGCGACAAGGAAAGAAAAAACAAGATTCTGAAGGAAAGGAACGTAGAATATTCCAGTCTTCTCCAACGTTACACAATGTCGACTGGTGAATAATTACGAACGTACTTGAGGCACTATGTTCTTCCGAAACGTCTGTAACTATTTATTACTCGACAAGGGCTTCACATAGCAGAACATTTGAATCTTCGTCAACACCGCTGTGCGAACCTCAAATCTCGCATCACGAGTAATGCTAATTGACAGCTTTCAAAAGCTATAAGCGTAGACAAATTATCATTCATTGGATGATTTCGGTTAATGCGTCATAAGTAGAATCAGAGGTGAAAAAGTAAAGTTGTCACTGCCCAGGCCATGCAGGCATATGGGTTGAGAAGAAGTGTAGCCCCAGATGGAAGTGAGTAGTGAATTCCTGCCCCGGCCAATTTACCCCCTTGAAAAAAAAACGCCGATTCGCATTGAATAAGACGCTGGTTGGGCCCCACAGGCAGTCTAGACGATTTGGAGAAAAGAGAAATCTCCTGCCTTTGTCGGGATTCGAAATGCGGGTCATCCAGCCATAGTCACAAAACTGAGTATGAGCACTGGATGTACAGGAAATTAAAATATACTTTTTCAGGTTAAATTATTCCTTGTGCACACCATAAAACTTATATGAAACTGAAAGTTTCTTACGTAACTACGATGTAAATTATTAGGATTACATAGTGTCTGTGGTATATAAAAGAAATAGCAGCACGGGACGATGGTAAAGTGACAGTGAGAGTGGAAAACTTGGAGAGGAACTTGTCCTGGTGCCACTTTGTCCACATGGAATGACCCGGCATAGTGGGGAGTAGGCCTATAGGTATCGTTTCAGGCATTATTAACCTCTGCACTAGATGGAGGTAAGTGATTAGCCTCACGTGCCGGCCGTCTTACCCCTGGCGGAAAAGCTGCCGGTCCCTTTTGAAACGGACGATGGGTAAGCGCCAGTGCCCGTCTCTACGTTATGGAGAACAGAAAATCTCTTGTTCCTGCCAGGAATCGAACCCCTTTCCGTCGGTCGCCTAGCCTTTGTTCACTCGCTACACCAGCTGCACTTTCCCGACGCCGAACCACGGACTGTAAAAAAGTAGGTACAAATCTGGAGAAGTCATTTGCAAAGCAGTTTTAGAGCGATCCGGGCACCGTTGAGAATAACTGGCCGAAGATACAACAAACGTAGCCGACACCAGTGACCGCGCGGTCTAAGGCGTGGGCCTGCGCCCTCTCTCTTGCTGGGATCGCGGGTTCGATTCCCGCCGCATGCATGGAAGTCTGTCTCTTGTGAGTGTTCTGTGTTTTGAGGGACAGGTCTCTGCATCGGGCTGATCACTCGTCTAGAGGAGTCATACCTAGTGGGGCGTGTCTCATTGTGATCATGAAGCCTCGACAGTGAGGAGGCCGTGGCTCACTAGGGGCTGTTACGCCATGAAAAGAAAATAGTACGAGTAAGATGCGAACATACTTTACGTTAACTGTTTTATACAGCCACATAATGTAGTGAAAAAGATTTCAAGTCTTTTAGGATACCATTTGTAGCTGAAAACGACTATAAAAGATTAAGAAGAATAGGACCTACAAAGGGAAATCAACTTTGAAGGAGGAACTGAAGACTGAGAACAAATCCTTTTTCTTCAATCAACGTTCTCAGCGAGGCTAGTATGGGCACGCTCTAGGAGCTGCCTACAAGCGGAGCTTAGTGTAATTACTGGGATACTAACCGCCTACTCTTGTCGTTCCCATGCAGCACATTTGACGCGGGACCGTGCCGCGACTGGGGGGCCCTGACCATAATTTTGTTCGCTTTAAAAGGCGCCGCTGATGCAGTCATCTACCTTGTGTCTGGATGGGAGTGAGGCCAGCCTGCCAAAATGGTGCTGCTGCAGACTTCACATTCAAACATTCTGACAATCAACACAAATGTACAATTTTACTGACACATATGGAAGGTACATTTGTCCTCCAAAGATCTTGACATGAAGGAGGTGTGTGGGAAGAAGGTGTTTAGAACTGTGGCTCTGACGGCGTTGACTATGAAGGTATAATATATCTACACTGTAACGCCGTGCATTGTGGTATAAACTGACGTACGTAACGGAGAAACGTGCTGCTTCCGTCTTCAGGAAAGCAGAGCCCTCTCACTTACTCTTCTGCTTTGAACACTGAAGCACAGCATTCCTCCGGCCGTCGATAAATACCTGCCACACTACACGGCGTCAAATTCAAGAAGAAATATTCTAAATGAACCTGTTGATGAGCTAAACACTTCAGCCCATTTACAGACTAAGAAACAGCCCACCCCATACTCACCGGACAAAAGCCTGCGCGGGTCTCACAGGCGGTCTGGATGTGGCGGAAAAGAGAATTTTGTCAATACCGTGGCTACCACCGTAGTAACTCGACTAAAAACAAAAAATGCTGGAGATTTTTGACGTTCTCACGCCTGTCACTATGAAGAATACTGAAGATGGAGGCAAAACTTCCTTCTGAAAGTCTGTAGATTTCTACAAGACCACACTGCATTGCATCCCTAAAGACAGTCTTGTTCGGAAGATGTTAAAGAATTTTACTTTTGAATTTTAGGTTAAGCATCCCGTTGTGTTATACTGGACTATAAAGGGACAGATACCGTCAACATAACTTTTATTTGATGTGTTTTCAATAAATGTTGGCCGAATAATAATTTATTGAAGGTACGCGAAATTAAAGTTGTGCTGACAGTATTAATTCCTCTATAATTTTAATTTTGTAAACCGTTACATTGTATTACCCAGCTGGGTCTAGACAGACTTTCATAAATGTGTACAGAGCCACTTAGAAAACCAAATTAACTTACAGCCTCTAAGTAGTATTGAACTGAAGATACGGGCAAAAGTAGGGCTGTGAAAATAACGTTAACATTAAAAGTACGTTTAGAACCGAATTACCCTCCCCCCTTCCACTGATCAAACTCCATTTGGAATCGCAACAAGGAATCTAAAGTTATGTTCATTTATAGCGTCCTGGTTTCAGTCAGTGAAAGAGTGAAAGTAGTGTTGGGGGAGCCGTTGATCGAAAGACCCTAATAACGAAGTGTTGAGTTTGTTAAATACAAGGTCTCCTTTTTACGCTCCTCGCCTGTGCTTAATAATTAATTATAAATATATCTTTATGCTTTAATGTTGCACTAGGACAGAGAAATCCTGCAGAAGTGCTGCCGTCACGAGATGTGTTACACTTTGACGTACTGGTGTCTCATGACTACGTTAGCAAACGAAATTTGAACCCACAGCAATACGTTAGTTCACACTGAAACAAAAATACCATCCCGGAGTGGGTACAAACTTTATTACCTGTGAGTGGATTACAGGGCCTCTTGCAAGGTTTAGGTGACCTTAGAATCACCACAATTCCACGATAGGTGTTTAGCTAATAAAACGTTTGAAACTGCGGTTTTAATTTTTATATTAAACAAAGAAGCCGTTCTGTTTCACATGTTTAGATACCACAGTCAAATTAACAGTTATTTTTAAAAGTAACAGTTTTAAATTCCGCAGTAATGCGAGTATTAAGCTTGTGAATTTAATACTATGAAAGGACAGTAGGTACAACAAAGATTGCATGGCTGCAATTCAATTGTTTTTCATATTTTTAAATGTAACAAATTTTGAGAGAGGATTGTTTCCATACGCAATACACGCACGTACACCTAAATTTTGCACACATGATATTTAAATTAGCGAGCTGAGTCCACAGTTTGCTTTCGTTTCTGCCTGTCACAGGGTATAAGTCCTCAGCCCCTAAGAATTCTCCGTTAATTTCGAGCCTCTGTTGTGAGTACATAAAGTAAGAAAGTGTATGGACTGAGTCACGACTTATCTCACTACATATTTTCAACTGTATGCTTTATATCGCCCCGAATGTCAGTGCCATTTTGAGTAACGATTTGGGAAGGATGGCGAGGGGCATGATCTCTGTTTTGAAATACTATCCAAAGAGAATCGAATAAAAAAACAAAGCACATTACCCAGGGGAGCTACTCTGAACAGAGATTTTCAGCCCACATTTCTTCAAAGGAAGGAGTTTTAAATGTAGGGTATATAGATTGCCTGAGTGGTGAGCTTCACGTCCTGGCCGCTTAACCCCGTGAAAAGTCCCCTACTTCCATTTAACAGGAGACTGAGTGGGTCCCATAACCAGTCTGGACGCTTTGAAGAAGGGACAGATGTCTCGCCTCTGCACTGAACTAATATGTTTAATTGGGCTGCCTAAAAAATGAATCAATTCAGACAAATCCTAACACATTCCTTTCTAATGTGCGTGTGTGGTTTCACCTTGCCAAACAACATTCAGAAAATAATAAATAATTTGAATCGGTTTCAAACGGTAGGTGGGCATTTTAACAGATATTTGAAGTTTTTACGGCAGTGACTGTGAAATTGACTGTATTCTGGAAAATGACGCCGTGTATTCTATCCTGAATTTGAAGGAAACAGGCTTCTCTGAAACGTTGGTACATTTATACCAGATTAGCTACATGGCGTCACTTTTCCGAAGACAGCTTCACAGGCCTGTGAATTGTGTCCTTGCTTCACAGTTCTTTACCACGTACTGCCTAGAGCAGTAAAACCTCCATTCATTGACGACATTCGAAACCACAGTTTGGGCATACAGACTATAATTTAGATCTCATATATAATGACATCATAATCAGTATTTGAGACATGAGATCAGAATATGACTGATGTCAGGGTGCAAGATGGGTGCAGTGCGACAGACCTTTAACTATGCGTATGAGACATAAAATGTATGCCATATAACTGAGGGGCCCGGCATACCTCTCCCCATGGTACCGCCCACCTTAGGATTTCGTAATGAAATGTTATCTAATTCGGTAGCGCACATGCATTAGGCGGCCAGTAGAGAAGAGTCAGTGTGTTAAACACTCTGTCTTGATAAAAACTGATCCGCGATTGTCACTGAGTAAAATACGACCGTGAACTTCGGTACGAATGACGTTGATTAAATTTCTTTTTTGAACGGCTTTTGTGTTACTGTTACAAATACATATTCCTGAACGTCTAACAGCTGTACTCCAACACTGTCATGAGAAAAAAAGTCATATAGGTGGCATACACATATGGCATTCTAATTATGTAGCCAACTGTTTAAAAACCTCGGACGCCACTGTCCTGTAGTTTACATATTGTCTCTAAATGGAAAACCCCAGCCCTTGTTTTATGTCCCAGTTGTGTTCCTAGAAAATGAAGCGTACACAAAAAATAATATTCCCAAAAGAAATACTGGAAAAGGTATGGTTTATCGTAACAGAGCGCAGCCAGCCAAATGTCGTTAAACCGAAAATGAGGAGGCGTGAATTAAGAAGTGGTGTATATTTGCAAGGGGCGTAAAAAAAGCGTAAAACAAACGATCGTAAAACAATGGCTATGTATATTGTGTTACAATGTCACCACATCCTGCACGGAATAATTTAAAGAGCATGTTCAGTTGATATGCACTGTCCATACAAAGTACCACAAAGTGCACAGACGGTGCAGCGTGTTAGCCTGCAGTTCAGCATGTTTAATCCGAAAATATTCAATCGTATTTCCATTAAAGGTGGCAATAGGTATCTATGAGCCTGCAGTCAATTTTGGCAAAAATTAATTTGTCTTATATCGGTTCAGCAAGAATTCCAGTTTTACCTTATTTTCAAACACAACATTTGGAATTTCGTCAGAAAAGGCAGAACGATTAAAAATGTAACTTTTCGGGAGTTCGATCTCCTTCCGTCTTTAGGTGTTGTGGGAAAGAAGGACCTGCTTTGTTGGGCCCCTTTGAAGTAGCTAGTCTCTACTCCATGGATTAAGACTAGAGGATTTAGCCACGGAAACGTTGCGCGACTTTAGCCTGGCACGATGGACAATGTCCAAAATTTCAGTCACGAAATATCAAAAATTAAAATTCTGTGTCTTTTAGTCTTCACGCTCTTAGACAGCAGACATGAAGACAAAAGGCTTTGTAGTCTAATGGTAGAAAGCATTCGTGTAATTCAATTATTTTATTAAATTCCTTAGTGAATGCAATTCTAGTTTGTCAGTGTCGTTCCAAAGAATGCAAAATCACAAAGAACACTTTTAAAATTCTGCGTACTGCACTGCAGCACAGTCTGCTACCCACGTGCCTGTTCGGAATTTCACTGTGGCTCTCTCTCTCTCGCTCTCTCTCTCTCTCTCTGCCTTATCGGTATTTTCCGTAACGCTCGGTAGTTACATCGCTCTGATTGTCACCCACAGCACTGCTTCGACGGTAAGCTACAATATTGCGCGGCTGCATGACTAGCGGCTTCAGCTATTTTGTAAGACCTATATAAACGCATTTCTCATTCCCTAATCACTCGACCTACGCATTTTAGGCTTTCTTTTCACTAGTAAGAAAGTATAATTGTTAGATATATATAGTGGAAACACAGTGTCCGTCTCTTCATCCATTAACCCGCATGTTCAGCATCAAAAACAGTTTTCATTCAACGTGATTTGACATTAAGGATCTATATAAGAGTTCATGGAAAAATTTCATATTTGTAAACAATGGTCCAACATAAAGTCTACGCTGCGTGAAAGTTAATTATATATGTAGAACTTAAAAAAAAAAAAGCAAAGTGAAGTTCACCTTAGAATAGGCCATGAAGGCCCAGAGGGGGAGTAGAAGTATAGCTGTACTCTTTCAGTAACCTCGGCATTAGATCGGGATGGGTGGTCAACGCCACACCCCGGCCGCTTTACCCCCCGGGAAAGAGACCTGGTACCCATTTTACAGAAGGCTGGGGGGGTCTCAAGGACGGTCTGGACGGATGCGCAACACCTCGCCGGATTCAATCCCCGGACCGTCCAGCCTGCAGCGAGTTGCTATACCGACTACGCTATCCCGGCTCACTTTAAAAAAAAGTTTCCTTCCAAAAATGAGTACGTGGTGGGGGTGGAGGCTTTATTTTGAAAACTTGCCTGGGGAGCACAAAAGCCTCACTCCAGGTGTACACGATAGCCGTCACTAACCAGTCCCGCCGCATCAGAACTTAGCTTTAGAAAGGACACAGATTTAGCGCTACTGTTTTTGTGGGCGCATGCTTTGGAGACGGGGGCATCACCGTAAGGGCAAAAGCACGTGCAAAATTTCGTGGCCACACTGCGAACCGTCCGAAAGGTTTGGTCAAGACAGAAAGGTGATGTTGTAAGACGCAAGTCTGTCCCTTAAACTTTAACACTTCCCGTATTACGAAAGAGATTTCTCGCCCAGTCATTTCCGCTGAAATAATTTTCGGTGTTTAACAATGTGAATAAAGGAGACATTTCTGTCTTCTCTTTGTTAATTCAAGTTATACGTGACGTTTCAATAGGACTGTTTCTAAGTTACCATGAAAGCTACGTGCAAACAAAACAAGGCACGAAGACTACTTCCCGCTGTGATGTGACGCCGTGTAATTTGGTAGGAAGGTACCAGCATGTCTGAGGAACGTGCTACATCCATATTCAAAACAGAAAAGTCGAGCGTGCAAGAAAGTGATTCGGATAAGAGTTTATGGAAGGGAAGACCAGTTATGAGCTCTGGGCGAACCAACAAGAAGAAATGGCACAGTTATACAGTGGCGGCTGGTTCACTGTACGTGTAGAAAAAATGTATGAGGAAGGGAAGGCGGTGGGTAAGAGTGAATTAACAACAGAACTACTCTTCTATCCTGAAGATGGAGGCGGCACACTCCTCCGAAACTCTGGCACCTACTACCACTCAACATGTTGTCATATCCGAGAAAATATTATCCTTTATTGCCGCAGCTATGAGAAGCCAGCAAATAAAGTGAATTGATAAATAAATCTTTAACGAACGAGTATGTATACATGAACATATTGTAGATTATGCTGTAAAATATGCATTTCCAATTTCACAGATATTACAGGATTTTTTTTACTTAATGTTATTATAAGAGACACCGTTATAGTTTTAAAATATGTTGGCCCTAGCCACATTTTATGTCACACTTCGTACGAAACTGCTACGGTTCCGATTACTGACTGATTACCAAGTAATTAACATACGCTGCAGAAAGACAGATCAAAGCCGTGAAGAAATGTCGGTATGTTCATTGTCTGCAGCATCCATTACTTCCCATAGACCTTCTCAAAAACAAAAACAAAAATTCCGGCCGGCCTACCTTTTGTGTTTCGAAGAAGACACTGTCGAATCCATGTAATATTGTGCGCTGTTACGGCGGCAGAAACTGGGCGTCCTGAAACAATGGAAACAAACAATAAGTGAGACAAAAGAATGGCGGATGCTGGTGGCGGGGAAGGGGGTACTAGGAAGTATACCGCTGTACGCATAAAATTACCCCATTTGTGATACCCCTTTAGGAGAAAAGGCGGATAAGTGAGTACGTCCCCGCTATTCAGAGCTGACACACTGATATTTTGATTCTCGTCCATGTGTTTGTAATAAAATAAAATTGGACGTTATCTAAGTAAATTTCATATACAAGATGTTTTGATAGTTCGTTCCATTGATTCTTCGTGAGACTGATTAGAGACAACGGTGGAATCATTTTAACGCCGCACAAGAACTCGTAGGCTCCGAAACGACTATTTTACTCTAAAAGTGGAAGCCGTTCGAAAACGAAGCACCAAAATCAATATATTGATTCAAATACCAATTAAGAGGCTGACAGAGAAAATTACAGTGAGGATTTCGTATTTATAGAACGCTCTGTACTGAATTTTGTTTACGTTGGACGTCAACGCTTGCCTGACGGGTAGAGATAAAACATTCGACTCCTGGGAAAGGAAATTCCCGTCAGCGCCGTTCGTGTCATGTCTTTGTTAGTCACAGAACAACAGGCAGTGTAAGACCCTTAAGGAGGCTACTTATGTACACATATAGTGATAGCGTAGGACTGGTTTAATGTCAGTACGAGAGTGACTGGAGGATAATATTATTAAAGACATTTCAGAATTTTGAAGTTTCTTTGTTGCAGCTGTCAGCTCGTTGTGAACTTCTTCCACTTGGTATAACCAACGTCTTATGCATGCGTGTTATCCCTAAAGAACCCGTCAATGCGAAAGGACTTCACAGTGCAGAATTCTTCTTCATATGCTACTATTCAGCTGGTGTAGAAATTCCGTTTTGTAACTCAGGTTCACCACAAATCATTAGCCACATAAACTTCATAGGATATACAGAGTTTGTTTCTCCGATACTTGTTTTAATATTGTCTTTCCTTATACAGCTTGTGCTCCGAAGGATTTTCTTCCTGTTAAGATCCTACAAACACATATTGCATAACTTGCTTTTGTCCTCACGTCTAGCTACGTTTTTCGCGTATATCCTACTTTCATATATGTCTGTCACCCCAAGTTAATAAAGTATGCATAATATCAAAAGCGCAGAACATCGTCAGCCCCATGAGTCCCAGTAATTATGTAATTTTCTTCCGTGCTTTGTCACTTCATAGAGATTTAAATCTTCCGAAATATGATGCCGTGTAGACCGGTTAGTATTTACGTACATTTTGGAGGTACTAGCTGCCTCCATCTACAGGGTCCAAGTAGACTTGACACTTCAACACTGCTGTGGGAACCGCAGATACTGCATTGTTACTTCGGGCTCCTGCGTGCGTGTCCCTTCATTAGCTCCTTATTGTCAGACGTTCTTAGAATAACACACCAATTTAGGCATTGCATATGACGGTACATTTTCACAAGACATGATTTTTCCACGACGGTATAAGTTCGGATTGTGCTGTTTGCGCTATGACACCTTGTAGTCCGGCAGGTGGTTACATAAAAGATTATGCAGTACCATAGTCCAGACCACAACCAGAGTATATGTAAAGTTACAATCTGCCACTGTAAACGAAAACGAAAAGTAAACAAAAAGTGGACAAAAGTAGACAGTAAACGAAAAATAGACAAGAGTACACGTACTTTTGTTCCTAACGTTGTATGTATACGTTGCATTTGGGGAGGAGGGCAAAATACGTAGGTGAAGAAACCCCAGACTGAAACAAAAGCGTCCACAAATTCTTTCCAGGGTTGGTAGCAAGAACATTGGATCTCGTAAGGACAAGTGTATGACTTCGTCATGTTGGTAGCTCTCAGAACACGGCCGCGGCAGCAGTGCCAACAACTACGTGCAGCATTCCACTACTTTGTGTGGGATGCTGATCCCTCCACACTCCGGTCCTTGTAAGGACAGTGTCTACGTAGACAAGTGAAAGCTGACAGTGTTCTCAGACTTCAATAAAGGCGTACACTCAACCACGGCCCCCGAACTGCTACATTAAGTCGTGTTTAGTAACAGTGCGTTTGCGACTAACAATTGACGATGCACCACTCGACTCCTGCTGTACCGGTCTGCTTGGTCAAGAACACAGCATTCACAGCACTTCTTCACCGTCATTCTCTCCAATACTACAATAGTGCAACAAGTATAATTACACACGCACACAGTAGCTTAGCTGTAAATTTAGGCGAAATATGACGCCGGATGTGGGCAGGATCTTGCAAGACACACGATAAGTTTAGGAGCGGTGTAATAAACAGTCTGCTGCAGTGTTCCAAGAAATGTAATTATAAGAAAAGCAAAACCTACATAGAAAAATATTTAGACATGCCCAAATCTGATGGGAGGGGACAGTAAGAGATGGAAGGGGTATTAATTAACTCCACTGAAAAGCGTCATTCTTGAGAAGCTAACAGTTCCTCAGCTAGAGAAATTCCCGTTACTTTAAGGAAACCGCAGGTGCATTACCGTGATCAGAAGAGTCCCGCCATGTGTCCATATCGTCAACCAGATGAATCAAGTTCACGCCATTCCATCCTCTTGCTTTAAGATCCATTTTAATACTAATTTCCCATCTACGCCTAGGTATTCCAGTTGCTCTCTTTCCTTCAGGTTTCTCCACAAAAAGCTCTTATGCATTCCTCTTCTTCCCATACGTGACAGGAATTATTACGTGCGCGTAAAATGCTTAGCCTAATTAAGATACGAGTTCCTCACAACGGTGGTTATGAAGATGTCTGTTTTCTGTGATGCGATACCGCTTCTCCTGAAGATGGAAGCAGCACGTTTGACCTAAATGTTGTTAAATATCTACCAGATTATACGGCGTCACATTCAGGAGGACAGTAAACTGCTTAGACCAGTTACTGAATTTAGCATTCCATATACGAGTTAATTTATCGGTACAGCTACTGAGACGCAACCACATTCATCACATAACAATAACTTGTTCACAATCAGCTGCGTATTTCGGGCCGAGAGGGCCATCGCCGGGTTTTATATGGAAATATAAATGGAAGTAAATGAGTTTATTACTATATATGTGTCCTCAGTGTGAATGTCACCTTAAAATAATTCATTGAGAACTGTTAATTGTATTCAAAACCGCTTCTTTTTGGAGATTAGATTTGTATTGCTTGTGCTTTAGGGGATTAATTTTCTCCGCAAAATCTCTAGTTTTTGTATAATTCCGTATGAGGCCTAAATTAAAACTCAAAAAATTAAGATAAAACAAAATCGTTCTGCATTTGTCTGTTGTTATCTAAGATCCTTTAAGGTGCATTTTTAATCTTAATACACATTCTTTCTGTTTTCCACATGTAAACTATTGGCGTTACAGGAGACTTGTTTTTATTTTTAGTGCCTTATACACTGTTAACTCTGTAACAACATCGTTATAAAATTTGATAAATTCATATAAAAATATAATTAAAATAGCATAATTCACTAAAAGAGCATTCGCCATAATCCTGCTACTAAGGTAGTTAATCGAAACATAATATTTAATTACTGGGTAATTTAATGACGCCTTTTCACGATCACGTGTTACATCACGTCGAATGGTAAGATAATCGTGGATGATGAATTCCTTAGGGTGGTGAAGACAACATTCAGATCCGTTTTACGGTTACTGTCACAGCAGTCATAAAGGTACTGAGAAAGCAATATGGAAACCAACACAGCAGATCTCCAGCCTTATTCTCGAACTCAGGGCCTCCAAATTATAAAGAAGCGTGGTGACTAGTCGGGAAGAGGTGGAGCAGTGAAACCGAGCAATAAAATTGCAAGCCAGACACAAAAGGAGTGGAAACGCTGAAGCCGATCAGATCATGCTGCAGCGCGAAGCATCATCAATTCCATGTCCAGCATTCCAGGGTAGGACGTTCCGTTACACTGCGTGTTCACCCTCAGCTGTTCCGCTCTGTGGTTCAGTCACTCGCAATATTCTGCTCTGCTGATGCTGCAGTAATCAGACGCTATCAGATGACTGTAGTTATAATTCACGCCACGCGCATTAAAGACCGAAATTTACCTGAATTATATGTAAATATTCAATTCGTATCGTGCAGTAAACACACTGCGCCTGGGTTTTAAAGACCAATAAATTAAGGATGTG
Organism: Coptotermes formosanus; assembly: GCA_013340265.1. NCBI lineage: Eukaryota > Metazoa > Arthropoda > Insecta > Blattodea > Rhinotermitidae > Coptotermes > Coptotermes formosanus. The sequence goes on along the minus strand of BLKM01000477.1, from coordinate 485,428 downwards.
TAGCTTCTGGTTTATGCTGATGATGTTAACATACTGGGCGGAAACATATATAGTATAAAGAAAAACGCAGAAGATTTAGTGAATGCTTGTAAAGAGATTGGTCTAGAAGTAAATGCTGAGAAAACTAAGTACATTGTCATGTCTCGAAATCAGACTGCAGGACACAAACACAACATAGAGATAGATAATAAATCCTTTGAATGGGTGGAAGAATTCAAATATTTGGGAGCAACCCTAACGAATCAAAACTCCATTCATGAAAAAATTAAGAGCAGACTGAAGTCGGGGAATGCTGGCTATCATTCGGTGCAGAAACTTTTGTCTTCCAGGTTGCTATCCAAAAACACAAAGATTAGGGTACACAGAACTGTAGTTTTACCTGTTATTTTGTATGAGCGTGAAACTTGGTCTCTCACGCTGAGGGAGGAACAAAGACTGAGGGTGTGCGAGAATAGGGTGCTGAGGAAGATATTTGGGCCTAAGAGGGACGAGGTGGCAGGGGAGTGGAGAAGGCTACATAACGTGGAACGTAATGACCTGTACTCATCACCAAATATTATTCGGGTAATCAAATCGAGAAGAATGAGATGGGCGGGGCATGTAGCACGTATGGAGGAAAACAGCGGTGCATACAGGATTTTGGTGGCGAGACCTGAGGGAAGGCGACCACTTGGGAGACCCAGGCGTAGATGGGAGGAGAAGATTAAAATGGATCTTCAAGAAGTGGGATGGTGGCATGAACTGGATTGAGCTGGCTCTGGATAAGGACAAGTGGTGGGCTGTTGTGAATGCGGTAATGAACCTCCGGGTTCCATAAAATGCGGGGAATTTCTTGACTACCTGAGAAATTGTTATTTTCTCAAGAAGGCCTCTGCTCCATGGAGTTATTTAGTTAGTTAGTTAGTTAGTTAGTTAGTTAGTTAGTTAGTTAGTTAGTAGGAAAACAATGGCCTCTCACCGCGGAGACCCGGTTTCGATCCTGAGCCAGTCCACGTGAGATTTGTGGTGGACAATGTAGCATAAGAACAGGCTTTTTTATCCGAGTACATGGATTTTCCCTTGTCAATATAATCCCACCATTGCTCCAGACTCACCTTAATCTACATATTGCTCATACCAGTAGGACAAATAAGCGAAGCCTTAGAAATTTCCAAAAAGCAATGCCCTATCAGTAAAAGGGGAGCATTAGATAGAACAGTGCTTTCACTTTTTATAGGGAAATAACGGTTGTTTTGTATGAGATCCATATAAAATCCATAAATACACGCTGGGCAGAAAGTTGAACTTTATTAATACTAAAACTGGTTATGTTCAAAGTAACCCATGGGCTATAACGTAGTACTTCCACCATTTGAAAATTTTACAAAACAGCCGCAAAAAACGCAGTCTAAAAATACTGTTGGTGTACTTAAATTTAGCAACATTTAAAGTGATCTTTGAAAATTTTGCCCTAAATAAAAGAAGTCCGAAAAATTAACGCAAGTTGAGTTAGAGTACACGAAGAAGCATGCTGTTTTTCGGTCACACTGAAAAATGTGACAGACAAAAGACAGGAAAAGAAATGTCTGTCCAAATTTTCGTGATGCTCTCAGCGGCCAAATTCCTTGCTACTTCTCTTTCATATACAAGTCAGACGGAAATACACCTTTTGTTTTGCATTAAAGAGCAAAGAAGAAGTAAGGGGAAGTAAAGGTAAAGCTCCATGCATTTTTGGCGTCGACGTCGATGAGTGGTCTGCTTCTGTCTCTGTCCACTGTATTCCAGGGGAAAGAACACACGAAACGAACTAGACCTAAATATTAAGGTCTGCATGTCCGTCAGAGTGACTGGCGCGGAGTTGGACGCTTTGTGTTCATTTCCCGGTATGGTCAGGAATGCCTTTCCATGCCACATCCAGACAGAATGTTGTGGTCCACCCAACCTCACATACGAAGACCGAAGCATGAAGCTGTTAGCTCACCTCCTGCGGGTGCCGAGATTAAAAAGTGGTTACATTTTACCTCCACGTCCTCGCCATCTTCATGGCGTGGTGCTGAAGCAAAGGAAGTTTGTGTTAGCGTGCCTGTGCTAACAGAGATAATTCAGGCCCTAGATTTTACTCGCCGATCCCATTGGCCGCACGGTCTAAACCGTGGGTCTGCGGCCAAGCGTTTGCCGGGATTGTGGGTTCGAATACCGCCGGAGGCATGGATGCCTGTCTCTTGTGATTGTTCTGTGTTTTGAGGTACAAGTCTCTGCGTTCGGCTTATCACTCGTCCAGAGGAGTCCTACCGAAAGTGATGTGTACAACTGTGTATGATCGTGAAGCCTCGATAATGAGGAGGCTCTGGACCAATAGGGAGTGCCGCTCCATTGGAAAAAGAAGTCATTTTAGCGTCAGGGACCAAAGATTCTATTCGTAAAGTGAAAACATTGCTCGAATATAATCCAAGTGATTATGCAAATCACGGCACACACGATGTCAGAAAAAAACACAAAGGCGGAAACCGTGTTCTGCTTACTCCTCCTATAAGTATGATGAGACAGATAAGCTAGTTTAACATTGGAGGTCGCAGCATTTCTTTCAGCATGCAATTTGCACCCTTTTGGTTTAGTCATGGCATTTGCAGTGACTCACATCGTGTGACGACAATTGGCAGGATGAGTGACGAACTGAAAAGAATTTGGAACGAAACGGTCGTGGCCTAGTCAAGGTACCACCCCAGCAACTGTCTGAAAGCGAAACCAAGAGAATTCTCAGTCAGCCAAGTCGACGGGTGGGCACTGAATTTCATACAACAGATCTCCAGAATACAAGTGGAGAGTTCCACTGCCACACAAATACGTTTGGTGGAGTATGCATGTGCGTGCTTCACGTTTTGAATGTATAATAGAATGCACTGCATGCATTGGACACAGGGTCACCTTGTATCCTTTGAAATGTATTGGTTTCTACTCGTATGTGCAGTATAAGACTTAACATTTAAAAACTCCGTTGTTTGCCAAAAGATGACATTTATGTGTTGTGCATAAAAAGTCGCCTTTGTCCACGCCATCAAGGCATAGAAGAGAAGCAGAAGTATAGAACCTCTCACTCGTAACTTCAGCACTAGATGGAAGCGAGTGATTGACTTCACGCCCCAGCTGCTTTACCCCCGAGAAAGAACCAGGGTACCTACTGAATACGAGGTTGGTGAGCCCCACAGCCGGTATGGGTGGTTTTGAAGAAGAGAACATCTCTGGCGCCTGCCAGGATTCGAAACCAGAACCGTCCACCTCGTCACTACTGACTACATGCTTCGTACAACTCTTACAATAAACAGTCCTTTCTCTCCTCCCTGATATTCTTAGGCGACATAACGTTCGTTGTGAAGTATAACCTGAATTTTTAAACACCGTATAGCTGAATTAAAGCACCAAAATTCAGTGCCACGGCTCAAGCGTTTAGTCGCCAGCATGTCACCGCAACGACCCTGGTTCTTAGCCGGGTTACACCACGTGTGATTTGTGGTGGATAATGCGGCACTGGGACAGGTTTTTCTTCGAGTCTTTCGTTTTCCCCGGTCACTATTTCATTCCACCAATGCTTCACATTCGTCTTCACCTACAAAGGTGATCGCCACAGACGAACGGGTGAAACCGAGTGTCCTTCCAACAAAAGTGATGCTGTTTCGAAATCGAGGAGCATCAAGAAAGAAAGGCAACTTCTATTGTTTAAGTTTACAAGACTTAATAATTTCACAATCACCCATTATTGCCTCCCGATTGTTTGACTTCGGCATTTCAACATATCGGTCTGTAGAACACCTGTACGGTACACTACTTCGAAAAGCTGTAGTCTGCACTCAAAGGAATCCACGGAAACCCGGCCTTGTAAGCAAACACTTCGAGCACTTCCTTAGTCTGCCAGACGTACGATAAAATTAAACACGGAGGGGTTTCTATTTAATTTATTCTGCTGGACAGTCCAAGTCATTAACATTTTATCTGTCGGGCACTCGTCCCCACTGCACTTTATATACATCTTGAAAAATTATTTTCTTTGAACTTTTTTATTTCTCGGGCACATCATTTAATCGACCTTTTTATACCTTGGTCGATTCTCACAGGCAATTTCTTTTGAGGGATCCTTGTCCCTCATTATCTGGCATCTTTACCTCTTGTACGATATCTGTCACTGAATTATTTTAACCTGGACACTTTATCTCGTTTGGACACTGACAGCATTACCGACACTTCAACATATTGGTCGTTACTGGCTAGGATTCTTAGTCCTGGAAGTGATATAGTGTCTTGATCCAGCACCGCAGGGCCACTATGACTTGACAGTAGGATCACGGGTTCAGATTCTGTAGCCTGTGACCAATTGTTAGGAGTTATTACGTGGAAGTTCCTTGTCAGTAAATATTCCTAACTGTAGCCCATACCCTTCCTAACACTACTGCCTTACAGATGAAGATTCGTAACTAAATAAAAATTTGATCCAGAAACCACAGTCCTTCAGAATTTAGAGCGAATATTCGCTTGGCCAGTAAAGAAATTCTTCATATTTCACGTAACCCGAAGATTTATTACCGTGTTTACAAAAGCCAGTGTTAACTTTCTGTAACACTCTGGTTTTCTCCCGTTTAAACAGGAAAACATCCCTTGTCAGCTGTCCACTACTGCTTATTCAACGTATTCGCGGCCACCCGCCGTATCTTGAAAACGTCTCCACCTTCCGCCACTTAAGCACGCGCCAAGCAATTGAAACAACGGGACCCAAATAACATAGGAACATAGTTTTTGATGTTCAGATTACGAGCACGAGAAGCGAGTCAATTACTGCAGCCCACAGACAACGGTACTGCCGATAATGCCAACTTATATGAAACAAAGAAAGATCTGGGTGGAGATTACACCGAGACTGGCCGCGTCGAGCCGGTTAACTGAACCATTTCATAATGCACATCGCTTGTTTCGAGGTTACAGAAGGTCAGTTGCCCAGTTATGCTCAACACAGTGGCGCACAGCGAAGCCGCTTTGTAGCTTGGCTGTTTGTACTGTAGGCTCTACAATAACTGCAAAATTGTGCAGGACACTGAAAGTAGCCTTACTTGGGCGTGGTCTTAAAAATAGTAGAACAATGGTCCTCAACCTTTTGATGCTGGCGGCGCATTCGGGATATCGGTGTCTTTTTTCGCGGCACACCAGAGTTAGAATAGAGAAATACAGTTGACAATAGGAAGGCATATGCTTTCATGTAATGTTACATATTGTATAAAAACATGATCCTCTTAAAGCAGAAATGCAATAAAATTTTTATAAGCTGTTAATTTAAGAGGCTTAATTAAATGCAGTTGCCTGTAGATTTTATATAGTAGTGTCCCTCAGTTTAGCAAAACCTTATCCACCTTCCCACAACTTTCCTAATTTTGGGTACGTGCCGCTATATAAGGAATTTCTTTTCGGCTGTTCGTTTTAAAAAGTACAATTTCCATATTTGTTTTTAATATAATCGTGCTTCCATTGAAACCAATGTTGTGGAGAATGGACAGCATAGGCCAAGTTGCAGCCTCAAAACAACTACCTACGCCTGGAAACTTGAAAGGTACAAGGAGTTAATTAAGAAACTAACTGTTGACAGACAATAGATTCTTTCTTGGGATGCCAAGAGTCAATCAGCTTGTCAGGAAAAAAAAAAGCTGCCGTTTACGAAATATAAAAGTTCATTGCCGTGTTTACAAAAGACCACCAATGGTCACTATCCTCAACTAGTCTTATTCAGTCCGCATCCTTATATACTGTCCAGACCAGCTTTGCGGCCCACCCAGTCTCCTCTACAGTGGGTACCGTGTCTCTTTTCCGGGTGTAAAGCAGCCGAGGCGTAGCGTTACCTACCCTCCCCAATCTAGGGCAAAGGTTAAAGAAAGAGTACAGCTATGCCCCTACTCTCCCTATGGGCCTTCACGGTCTGTTATACGGTGAAATCTACCTTTACCTTTAGCCCTGTATGCTACGTTTGATCCATTATGTTATGAAACTCCAGTCTACGCGTAGATTTCTCTGCTGGTCTGTTACTTTTAGGTTTTCCAAATAGAATTACGCACACACGTTTCTCTCTCATGTGTGATGCATGACCCACACATCATCCTCTTAGATTTGAACACCTTGATAATAGTGGAGGGGGAGTGAAAATTGTGAAGTTGATGATTTTGCAGTTTTTCACCAGCTTCCTGCTGCATCCTCCTAGATACAAATATTGTCCATAGAATCCTGCTATCAAATACTGTTCTGTCAAGATGGCAGACCAAGATTCGTGCACACACAAAACAGTTGTATTTCTCGTTATTTATTAATGAATTAACTAAGAAAGAAAGAACAGGGGAAGACGCATATATATATATACACACACACACATATATATATATACATAAAACCCGTGTGTGTGTGTGTGTGTGTGTGTGTGTGTGTGTGTGTGTGTGTGTGTGTGTGTGTGTGTGTGTGTGTGTGTGTGTGTGTGTGTGTGTGTGTGTGTGTGTGTGTGTGACTGGCCAACAGAAAAATCGTGTTTCTATTGCCGGTAGAAGTAATAAGTGTTCCTCTTCTCCAACACAAGAAGACCGGTGCTGCTGCCCAGCCAGCCTCGTACTCAATCGGTATTGGACGCTCTTTCCAGGGTGGTAAAGCGGTCGATGTGTGAAACTAACGACTCACATGCATCTAGTACAGCAGGCCAGAATGCGTGAAGCCATACTTCCACTCCCTCCGCACACCTTTATCATGGCTTGCACAGGAACAAATTCATATTGTACTATATGGTATACATAATTACAGTCATTGCTTTTTGTGACGGTACGCAACGGTACGCTGTACCAGCGCCTTTACTGACGGTGTCGCATTGCGTGAATATTATACAGTCAGAATTCGTGACAAATAGACCTGTTTGTTGTTTTCATTCCAACAACATGCGAATACGAAACCACAAGAAATTCTTTTAGGTTGGAGATAAGGGGTGCTTCAGCCTGTGAGTATCAGAAGTTTTTTTTTTTAAAAAAAGAGCATTGGTTGTACTTATAAAAGACACAGATGAAGAGAAAACAAGGAAAGAACTAAGGAAGAAAGGAAGGAGCACAACAAGATAAAGGCGCAGACTTTCCCCACTTTGTCTTCTTGTTAAATGGAATGCAGAACTGGTAACTGAAAAGTCTGCAGCAAGACGTGCTACAGTTCTGCACGTTAGCGACAGCATATGGTGAAAGTTCGACAAGTAGAACGAACAGCAACAGTAAATGCCTCTTGGTATTGGCGTTCAGCGATACGAACAATATGGGACAGCAGAAGGTCAGTTTTCACCGTTTCTACGTACAAGACACTACGCCAGATCTTGCATTCCGAGTGAGCGGCTGAATGGCCTCTATACACACTTTGATTTCGCCTCTATACCAATTGTGACGTCACATAGCGTAGTATGTAAAAGCATTCGGCTCAAAGTGCGGCGCGAGACAGCTTGTGTTCATTATATGGTGGAATCATGATGGAGACTTAATGGACAGTTAGTAAGTGACGCTATGTCGTAAGCTAATAATCACAATTGCACCGAATAATAACAAATGGAATTATTTTGGAAGATAAAGAACTTACGCTGGATAATTTATAAATTAAATTGTGTTCGACGGTTAATGAATTAAATTATATTAGTATTAATTCATTCTGTAGTCTGTCCTACGACATGTCCATAGCCTCTTCCAAAGCAAGCTCTTCAAAGAGTGCGATCTAGGGCTTCCTCTTTCAATTTCCAGTATCCTCTCTTTTCCTTAATGTCATCCAGTAGCTGCTTGCGACTTCTACCTCGTCTTCCTGTCACTTCTATCCTACCCTCTATATTTCCTCCAATAAGTGACAATGTGACCACTCAGCCAAATGCCAACGTGGGCTGGACACCATTCCGAGCCAGTTCCATTCACCTCCTACTCTCGTAACGTATCTTAAGCTCCATGTTAAACGGAGATTTTGTTGCGCAGTTGGTAAAAAGCATTATATTTGACACCCGACAAATTACGCGATAAGGAAACTTCTGTTGGACAGGCAACCTTTTAAAGTACAATTCCTGCTTTACGTACCATTAGTTTTAGTATCCAAGAATATAACACTGTCCCCATACAGCGTATATCTGTGTTTTGTACGGATATCAGAACAAACTGTGCTTATTTCTCCAAACGCCATTATTGCATAGTTGTTTTTACCACGAAGATACCGTTTTCTAATGTCTGGTACGAGGTGAGTCTATAAATATAATTTAGGTTAAATTTCCTCTGCAAAGGGTTAATAAACGACCTACTGAATTAAGCAATTACACATTATTCAAAGCACGGGAGATTATTCACATAAACATTCTGAATTTCAGTATTACTACAAAATTCAAGGACAACGAATTATACACGAAAGCTTATAGAAAGGGATTCCGGCGCGCGAACACAAGACATGCTTTGATCAATTACTAATTTTATGGATAATATTAATGATCTTAAACCGACTTCGGGCTTACCGATTCTTCACTTACAATTTACGGACTTGTAACCAAAAATAAAAGAACAGGTTGAATTATTATGGAATCATTAGCTAGCCTGTTTTTCGCAAACTACAATGGTAACGGGATCTGGGCGACGCCTAATATTAGCTTACATATGTCACAGTACTGTAGGCTAACAGGCGTAACATGCGACTTGTCAGCCTTCAATACAAGGCTGAGATTCCCACTCAAATACGTAACTACCACAGACCGACCTTCTAATGGGCTGTACAAACACCATGTTTGGTTTTTGGTTATGCAGTCACATTTTCTGCGAGAAAGTCTTCGTTGTTACTGCAATATTGGCACATATATTCTCCAAACAGAACTCTGTTAAAGGAAAGGCAAATTCAATACTTGTGGTTCGCGCAGTGGTGTTGCTGAAAATTCAAGTCTTTTGGGATGTGACGCCGTGTCGACTTGTAAATATTTGCCTACGTTGCGAAGGATCGTAGTGCCTTGGAAACGTCGGTGAATATCTGCCAGTCCACAGGGCGTGACATTCCAATGTATTTGAATCTTCAATGGCAAAGTTTCCAGTTAAATGAATAGGAAGTAACTTAAACACCGTCAAAGGCTCAGAATATTTTCATTTACTCAATAATTACAACAGCCGTACACGTTACGATGCTAAATACAGAATGATTATGGAGGCTAGACTACGACAGATTCATACATCGTTGTCACATTTATACGCTATCAGGAAATTATTTAACTTTACAAATTATCGAGTTGCCGATAGCGTTGTTCAGTCACTGCTACTACCACTACTACTACTACTACTACTACTACTACTAATAATAATAATAATAATAATAATAATAATACAACCACTAAAACTGCCACCACTAATTTTTCATTGACATAATCCTTCCGGCCGCACTATGGCCCTGGGAACGAGTCAGCCTCTAACAGAAATAAGTACCAAGAATATTTCCTGGGGGTAAAGGCGGCCGTTGCGTGGGACTGACAAGCTTACTACCTTCATGTGCCGACTGCCTTGAAATCTGTGAGCCTCAGCCTCCTGGAGCTCTCAGGGCCTGTACGGGCCTGTATAGGGATTGCTTTACTTTTACTACCACCCCTACGCTACACCACCACCACTGCTGCTACTACTACTACTACTACTACTACTACTACTACAAGGACTAATAATTCAGGTCCAATTCTTGTTAATATATGTGCTGACTCAGTCTAATGGTCAGTCACAAATAATTATAGTTGATTTACAGTTGTTGATTGGTGGTGAAGTATGTTGCAGCAGCAGCAGCAGCAGTAGTAGTAGTAGTAGTAGTAGTAGTAGTAGTAGTTTTTTACTGAATGTCCAATTCCGGCTCGCTTGCTAAACCAAATGACACCGGCACACGCCCTTTCTAAAATGATGTACAAGCTAGCGAGTTTCTCAGATGAATGCTTGCATGAACCTGAACCAAATTCAATCACCTTGAAGACTACGTAGCAAATTCCTGCCAAAGCGTCAGAACAAACATCAAACACCTCAAGAGACCAGAATTTCAGCAGAAACGCGGCATGAAAGCACGTAAAACTTCCATTTACCGTTCATATTCACATCTGTGTAAGGCACGTCAAGGATTCAGTCAGTACCTACTAGCAGTTTGTTACTGTATCTGTACACGTGTTTTACTGTACAAATTAACTGTTAACAACTGTCGTAATGTAAGGACGGATACTCAGCTGATAAGGACAGACGGATTACTTTAGACGCATTATCTGGCAGTTTAGCTGGCGCAGTGTGACATGTTTGAGCACCCGTATTACCCGGTGGTTCGGTGTAACATGTTTACAACTTGCCGCCACATACGTTGAATGTTGCAGTGCCAGGTTTGAGACACGGCCGCGGCAGTGCCTATAGTGACTGAAGCTCAGTGGTAACGTTGAAGACATTACGAATGCTTAATTTTGAAGGAAAGGAAAGTCTGACTCCATGGAGAATGCATTATTGAGAAGCTCACTGTCTGCCGACTAGTAGAGGAATAATCCGTCTTTATATACAACCTCAAGATTCATGATAGTATTCAAAAAACCTTATCCTGAATGATATGAAGCCAGTCTGTATCCTCAGGCCACATTTCGTTAATATCAATTTCAATACTGTCATTCCTATTAAGGGTGGATCTTCCATGTGGTCCCTTCCCCTAAAGTTTTCAACTAGAATTCTGTATACAAGCGCAGTCCATTCCATGCTCTCTCCATCATCCTTCGTTTCATCACCTTAATAACATTCGTTGAAGAGTACGAATTTTTAACGTGCTTGCTTCCCACTAACCTCGTGAGACTTCCTCTATCTTACAAATATCCTCTTCGTCACTCGGCAAACATCCTGTGTCTGCGTGCTTCATTTCTTGTGATCAAGTTTCACACACACACACACACACACACACACACACACACACACACACACACACACAACAGCTGAAATTATAGTTTTGTGTATTTTAAGCTGTAAGTTTATAGCCAGAGGCGGAAACACAAAACATTCTGAACTCAACGGCAACAAGCATTGCCCAGATTTGTATCACTCTTCATTTCTTCGTCATTGCAATTTTCGTACGTTACTCTTGAGCTCTTCGCTCTTCTTGGGTTTTACGCAGCGTATATTGGTAGTTAGTTATCGACGTTTCGGGACAACCTGTCGGTCCCATCTTTAAGGGTAACGCAGTCTTTGACAGCTTTACCCTTAAAGATGGTACCGAAAGGTTGTCCCGAAACCTCAATAACTAACTACCAATCTGCGCTTCGCAAAATGCCAGAAGAATAAATATTTCATTTACACTGCGGCTGAAGCTTGAAGTCACGCATACGTTACTCTTGTTCCCAATAATTTGTACTTCATTCGTAATGACTGTATTATGATTTTGTCTTTTATTCTGGGAAGGGGGCACGAACACGCAGGAAAACATAGTTTGATTCTAAAGTTCTTAAAAACTGCCCAATACACTGCATATAAATTGTCATCTTCGGTTCATGAATTACGCAGATTCAATGCCTAAGAGTGTTGAACAGGACGAAGATGAGGGGAAACGTGAGAAACATTTTCAGATATTTTTGGGCACTTTGTTGTGGCCGTCCCATGAACTAAGCTGGAGAATGTTGCTACCTGCCTAGCTAAAATTTCGTCTCTCATACACCCCCAAAAGGCAGAAAACCATATGCCTTGTTTGAAAAACGACGTTACTGTGAAAAGTCAAACCTTATCGGATGTTACACTGTCGAGTGGTGAAAAGTTATCAGTGTTTCGGAAGAAATTAATGACTTCATATTCAGGGTCAAGCAGTCCACGAAGGCTCTACTGTCCTTGGAAACATCGATAAGTATGTACCAATCGACACGGCGCAACATCCTAGAAGGCTTGAGTCTTCCGCAACACCGCTGTAAAATCCCTTCAAATCTCGCCAACTACAGAGTACTTTATGCCCGTAAGTGGCGTGTCATGTCGCACGTGGTCTTCTGGGTCAGGGTGAAATCAAACGAAAGGGAAACAAGCTAAACGATGTCAAGAAATCGAAAGTCCGACGAAAGTTCTATCATTAGAGCATTTGCTCCCACTCGTCTGTTGATATAACCACATATTCCAACACAGCTGTCTCTCTATAGTCCTCCGATGGGTCCATAATTACCCGTAACAGTTTCGTCACCCCACTCTGCATCGTCATGGTCTACTGGAACAGTAAACAGACGCCACAAACACGTGAAGCCTGCAAGTATGTAACATAATATTTCAATGCGATGTTTTGTGGGTGTAAATAAAATTAAAAAAAGAATTTGTGGGTTTAACTTCATAAAGAATGGCAGCTTGAAACTATAGGCAAGAAGAGAAAACAGCAATAAACAGAGGTTAGATCTTATATTCTTTTTACTGAGATGTATCAGGAATGAAACCGTGCCAGAAAACCAGCTATGAAGGTGCAGCCCTCAGTTTTTCCTGCATTTTCCCTCGGCTTTGGAAACCAGCTCCCCTGACTTAGCTTCACCAAGTTTTTTTTCAGTCTCCCAGTCCTGATGCTGGTATAGTAAACTGTAAGTGAAAATACGCCACTCATAACTACTTACACACCCCTCACTGTGCATGACTGTATTAAATTTAAAGTCTTGGTATAAATATGTCTCTTTACACAAATCAGTGATTATCCACTATGAAGATTACTTTCCAGTACAATGTTTTGCACGCAAGAGTGTCGTATATCAAACACTACATACCTAAGAATTATTATTCCAGTTAAATTTTCATCAGGTAAGAATACTTCCACATTCTCCCATGAAGGACACTGTGGCATGGAAGATCCAAGTCCTGCGGGATATGACGCCAAGCAACCCTTCTTAGATTACTTCGACCTTGCAGATAGAAGCCCGCGGCTCCTTCGAAACTTTGGTATATATTTGGGCAATCGACAAAGTGACATCCCCCGACGACTTGAGTCTTAGACACCGCTGTGAGAAGCTCAAGCCGGGTCCTTAAGGAAGGGCCAGAATGAGAGATATAAGACCCTCTAATAGCCGCCCAACTTTCCCTTTTGTTGGGTCTGTCCTTTTTATGAAACCTAATGTTACAGCCGTAACTACAAAGTTGCCTTAAAGAGGCAAGAGTCTGGACCGCGGTGGCACGACCACTTTCACGTTCAGTTTGCCCACGGCCTACATGAATCCCCCTTCACAATTACGTGAGTCGGGCATCCGTCTTTCCGGTTTCCACTTACGTAAATTAGTAATTACCACATTATTTTAGCCTTGTACTAGCCTGGCTCTTATCCAGGAAGGCTGAGGATTTAATCCAGAAGCTGACTACCTAAATTTTCTTGTCTGTTACCTAACGTAACTACGGAGAACTAAGCAAAACATCGCAGTGTATCGCACACCTGCTTCTTACTCGGAAGCTCAGATTTCGATCGTCGATAATACTGCTGTCTACCTGATCGTCTTTTATGATTCTCTTCAGAACTTCCAGGCAAATAATTCGACAGAATATTAAAATGCATTAGGCGACTGCCTTTTAAGTATACATTTCCCCCATCTCATCGGCCACACCTGTCTTCCAAACTAACGACATGGAGCACACGCGTTCTTGAGAACCTAACAGTTGTTCATCTGGTCACAAAATTCTCCATCTTTTGTGGCGCCTGAAGCTACACTGCCGCCGTCACAAAAACCCGTTAATAGTTTCCGTTCCCTTCTAGCTTACTGTTTTCTGTATTCTGTCTCGCCGTTTTCATAGCTGATGTAGGGTCACTAAACAACGCTAATGCGCGTGTTCATACGCGTATTTCTCAAAATTTTGTTCTTGTAACTACTGAAACAAAAACACTGATTCAAACAAAATATTTTCCTTCAATTACTTTTTCCATCATCATTTCCTAATTAGATCGATTAGGAATCTGTAAAGCAGGTGTGCAGAAGTTGAAGGTTAGGACTGGCAATCCATACTAACATGGCAAGTACAAAATTAATGTAAAGCTTCCAGATGGTTGTAATTCAATACAGAAAACCTTGGTTCACCTGCAGGTGAATGTTTATTTTGTCTCCGACCGCCTTGAACAATTATTCTAGCAGCAAGATATCTTGAGACGGATAAGCTCAAATTATTTTTTCAGAAGCCACTTTGTTTCCACAGCAGCACAAACGGCAGAAATATTGTTGTGTTGGGTTTTGACATTTAACATTAATATCAGTTTGTGTTGGGAACACTATGTTAATTGACAGAAATTAAATTAGTGACTAATAGATTTTGAATATATTTGCGTTTACAGACAGAAAACCAGGGCAATTATTTCAGTACGGCTTTGTCCATAGAAAATTTCTGCATGATTAAAATATTCTCTCGCTATTAAGATATTCGACCATAACTGAGGGCGCGATAAAATAATTACGAATACAGCCACTAAATAATCCGACAGATAGCAAATTTTATAATTAAATCTTCAAAACTTTAAGATACGAACTACAAATATGTTTACCGATACGTACTGGGCACGTATATAGACGTACGTGCGTTAAAGGTATGTTTGTGTGCACATGTATGAAATCAATCATTAAATCAAAATCAACTGCGGATTAATATGGAGCAACTGCACGATCTAGTCTACAAAATAAGCGGAGGTTTATGTGGATGTTGCTCACAGCACAAAATTGTAGCACGGGTTGTCTTCTACCCTCTCACCTGGAACAAATTACGGAATAAAAGGTGTTAAGGTTTTGCCTTCTTTAATTCAGCGCCACGTTATAGATAAGTATAGTGAGCTGGAGATACACTTCCATGCATTCTTGATTTCAGTATCGTATGTAGGTGTGTGATCAGCTTCGCGCCCTAGCCGCTTTAATCTCTGATGAGCGTTCCAGTACACTCTAAATTTGTGCCTCAGAGCAGGGGAGGGGGGGGGGGGGTGTCTGAAGATACGCAGTAGAACACACTACTTATTCTGGGATTTGAAGTGCTCATAACGGTGTCGACAATTCAAGTACTCTGAAATATGACGTCGTATATATTGACAAGTGGTTACCGATATTTCAGAGAACTTCACTGCCTCCATCTTCAAAAGAGTCGAACGGTTGGCTGGCTACGGCTATCGCCTAATCATCTCTTTCTCTATATAACGCAACCAATTCTCACAGCAGTTATTCTTCTGTTACCTTGAAGATGTAGGCAGCAAATGCCTCCAGAACACCAGCAACAAATTCTCAGTATTTACGGCGTTATTTCCGAGAAGACGGGCGTGTTCCGAAAGTGACAGCTTGGTTATTCTTTTCCATTACTGGCCTACAGAATTGTCTTTACTAAAATTAACCAACGCAGTAAGGAATAGTTAATGTAATAAATCGTTCCTGTCATAAACAGATCAACCGTTTTGAGACCAAAAGTGTTAGCGCAGTAAAATGCAGTTCAAGTCGCAGTTTCCTGTGCAATATTTTTGTCAATTTGATCTATAGTTCATTGACAATGTATGAATTCATTTCTTGTCCCATTTGTAAATACAGAGCAGAATAGGCCTGCTCGTTTATTTTTCTGTTGTCCTCAATGGTGGATTTTTCATTTACCGGTATTTTAAAAATTGACGTTGATGACATTAATAATTTCCATTACCTACCTTTCCGTACTTTTTTCAAAGTATTTAAAATTAGTCCTGGTTCAGAAACAAAATAATTAACCCAAGAAACAAGCACTAAAATTCCAGTCGGATAATAAAGGCTCGCCTTCAGTGGCCTACCTGACTGTAATTCTGTGAAAATCTGTGTAACATCACTGAAAAAAGAAAGTGTGTAGTTTTCATGACCCCTGAGGTGCACCCCACAAAAAGAAAGAATTTATAGCCGGTGTCGTCAGAAAGCAGCGTTGCGAAACGACAGTGAATCTCATCTTGGCCATGTCCTCAATAAATAAAGAGCATGCAAATAAAGAACATAATGTTGAGCTTCACAATGTAGTCGCACCGTGTAGAGTTCGTTAAACAGTCGCGAGGAGGCATTTGCCTTGTCAGTCCAGCAGACCGACGTGACCAGCATCTAAAGATGGTGTGCTTGTTGCAAGAGGAATTTCCTGCCGTGTTCTTGCATAAGATACAAGTATGTGTAGCTGTTGACTGTTCTCTGCCGCAGCCATTCTAAGGAGTTCTCTGTCCCAAAAATACCCTCAGGCGACGTCTCGGCAGCACTGAATAAAGGAAACTGTTTTCTGAGCCAGGAAATTATTACCATGATAAAGGTCAAGAAAAACTTATTTCTGTGCACCTGATGAAGTCATATGGCGGAACATAGGTGTGGCTCCACGCACTCTTAACCTCGGAACTAGGAGGTTCATAGCTTCACGCTCTGGCCGCTTTCCTCCGGGAAAATATCTCCTGCACCTATTAAATAGAAGGCTGGGTGTGCTCTATATCCTTTCTGGACGCTTTAAGAGAGCAGGTAAATATCTTATCCCTGCCTGGAACAGAATTATGATTCCATGGCTGTCCAGCCCGTGGTCTAGCAACTTTTTATTAGGAGAATGAAGACGTGTCGACTATGTACGAATTTTTTAGGAATTCTGACCAATCGGAGCTGCGGAAAACAGAATAGGTGGTAGGGCTTTCACCGAGCAAATCACTTCACCATCCACCTGAAAGAAGTTCAGGCAGCCGAAAGAAGGAGGCAGTGGGTTCCTCCGAAAAGTCTGACTTTAATTTTCTTACGTATCAAATCTGCAGTTACAAATCGGCAGTGCAAAACTTAAGTTCGGGTAATTTAACTACCTTTATTGCGAATGTCCGCTAAGCCATAACAGGAAGTACACATAGAAATTTACCACCGAACTCTGTCATTATTATTAATTTTTACTACTTCTTGCTTACCTCTGAATGAAAACCGAAGAAGCATTTTGACGGAAAGCAGCGGTCATAAGTTTTCCGCAACTGTAATCTATGTACCTACAACTCTGCATATTTGCCTTCCTGCGAGCGTCTCCAAACTGTGGATACGGTCACGCTCAGCATAAGGTACGCCCACGGTCACGGATTTTGGGGAGCATACACACTGAACGCTGCTGCGGCACTCGGGCGCAGTTAGTTCTGCTTTAAACATGTTCTAAAACTTAACCAGGCGGCAGTCGGTGTAACTGTGGGCGAAACTCTCTCTCGCAGGCTAACCGCACTCACTTGAGCGTCCCGTGACGTGAGTGTTTGTGACCGCTGGCACGAACAGATGATTTTAGACACAGGCAAAGAACATTTTTTCTAACGGTGGGCTGACCGTGAGCCAACCGTACGCGTACCTTTAGCGTGAATCAAACTTGAATAATCGTATCGCTTTAACCTCTTTATGTAATAATTGTTTAAAATTACTTGTAGTCACGGCAAATACGCAATTTGTTAGAGATGTAATAGTTGGTAGGGGCAATTACTATTGAATTCTTATATCGACAGTAGCAATCAAACTGACCTTCACCTAATTTTGAGACGGTAGCAAGTATAAAGCGTTAAGGTTGTCTACATCTGATTATGGTGAAAAACTAATTTTAAGCTGAGTATTTGTTATATTATTTTGCATTTTAGGGGCCGCTATTTGCTTTTATTTCATTGCATCAGTGCGCATTTCTGTAACGACTGTACACAAACGTCTTAAATATGACCCCCCTGTCTCACGTGAACCAAAGACTTTTTATGTTCGCTGTAGACCAGTGGCGAGCAACGTTTGAGAACACGGGCCAAAGAAAGCGGGAAAAAATGCTGGCGGGCCATATTATAAATGACACCTATATTTTCACTTATGTTTCATTAGTGATAGTACACTGCCGTCAGTAGTGCCTGTATTGGGGCGGTAAAACTAATTTGAAATTAATCATAAGAAATATGAACTAATCGTAGAAAATTAGAAAGCCGTACACTACGGTTGAGAAAACAATATGAATGAAGGAGACAGAGACTTCTACGACAGCAGCACCTCGAGACACGCTCTGCTGTCAAGTACTTGCATTTAGCCATCACTTTACTTCCCGATTCCTAAACCTATAAGCAGCGATCCCAAGTAGCCCGACGGAGATGGAATTTATATTTATATTTCTATGTGAAATTGTATTGTGTCGCCGAAAATGCAAGATATAAGTGACAAACATTTTTGTATGAAAGCGGATGAAATAATCACTCATCCAGTTCCACAACTTTCCGTTTCGTGTTTCTGAAGTTAGGTCTCGAGCCACATTTTGCTCATCGCTGCTGCAGAAAAATTTATCGTGATTCGTATAAAGAGATACACTGTTAATAATCTTTATTATCTTACAGAAGTAGCAGCAGGAGTAAGGAATCTATATCCTTTCAGAAACTGAGAAATATTTTCAAGGTTTGATTAGCCTCGGACAATTTTATCTGCACGCGCTGCAAACCCACGACGTAACGCCTACACACGCGTGCCTTGCACAGCACAGCACAACCCACGCGCGAGTTAGCCCATATCTCCAAAGAAACACAAACCAGCGGCTCTCCGAACACAGGATAGCACAAAACTTTCAAACAAATCAAATCGCAGGAGGACCATACGCCCTAACAACAGGTTTTCCGGGGTTGAGGAACTTAACCAGCTTATATAATTCAGACTAAGTGGGAATGAAGCAGGTATAAGACGCAGTACTGTCCGACATGTTATGATTACCAGCACGTCAAGGCTGCAAATGCAGCATTACAAGAACAGTCTTCAACATGTCGCTAAATACATGAATACACAAACTGGTATCACACAATTAGTTCAGCCATCATGCCACTGGACAAAAAGACCGTGACAAAGTGTCGCTAAGCAATCCAAGAAGTCAGGGCCACAAAACATTGGCTTTCGTAAGTCCTGCGCGCTATCGTCTGAAAGGCTGGCAGGTGGCTTTGCAGAAACCACCACAGATAACGCAGTTAGTCCTAAAATATCTGCATTCATGAAAATCTTGATTCCAAGTATTTGTCATGATTACAGATTTCGGTAATATTCATTAGGTACATGACAGAATAGACAAAGAAAAACATGTCTGTGTTATTAATGTATGTCTTTAGCATGAAAGTCTCACAGTATGACGAATTAATAATGATAAGAAAGTGCAGTGGGTTTTACCAGAAATTATTTAACAGTTTATTCTTAATAATTTTCAGATAAGCACCAGCAGTAGTAGTAGTAGTAGTACAAATAAGGTACGTCACTTGCGGGCATAATTTGCGCCTTTGAAAGTATGATTTCCACAAAATATTGTTCTGAAAGTAATTCATTTTAAACCTTCAAAGTCCGGTGGTTACGCTACTATCCCCACCTGCTTCAGCACTGAAAATCACTGCAATTAGCCAGCAGGGTTTATCCGCGTGGTTCGTGTAATTGTCACAACAAAGCGTAAATATTTCCCCCAACAGTTCAGCTTGCTCATCTTTCTCATGGAGATGCAGTACAGTAGGGCCTGGATTTGTGTATACCATTTAGAAAGTATTCATACTTGGGAGGGTTTAAAGTCGTTAGCTAAATGGAAGTAGTTCGATTTTCCCATCTCACTAACATTTTGCTCTTGCTTCACACCGCTCTTCATCTTGATGCTTCTCTTATCGGGAGGAGAGGAATGTGAAGCGTGGGAACCTTCAAATAAACCGATGCTGTTTTGAAAATCGGAAGCATTGCAAAGAAAAATGCTTTCATTTTCAAAGTAAAGGGGAGGAAAGGAAACAAACACACTTATCTGTGAGTGTTGCTGCTAAGAACGTACCTTTAAAAAGTGTTAAATTTGCCTTGATGATTGTAATTTCGACACACTTAGCCAGTCCAGTGTCTGATTAAAAGGCTAATAAATTGGACATCCGGGTGCAGTAATAGCCAAGAATGTGGCCTGAAGTGTTACAAGTGTTGAAAATGCCGGCGTACTTTGCTATATAATGGACAACACCCGGAAAGCTTACTACAGCCGAAACATCACAAGTAGCATTAGCAAGTGGTTATTCACCCCGGAATAGGCCCGCGCGCGCGCGAGTGTGTGTGTGTGTGTGCGCGCGCGCGCGCGCGCGTGCGTGCGTGCGTGTGTGTGTGTTCATTGCTGAGGCGTTTACAGTCTCTTGTTCCCTCCGTACTAGTCGGAAAGAGAATTGCCACAGATGTGCACAGCGCTTCACTTTCGTGTGCAAGGGTGAATATTTTCCATCGCAATATGCATGTGTTAAATACGATAGAAACCAATTTATGACATCACTAGGTGATCCAACGCACAGTGTCAAAATGCCTACACGGTAGTACCCACTTACTTGATCATAAATAATTTGATAGGAAAATACTGCCCAAGATTTCGAAAACCCACGTCTCATATCGATTTATGGAAGACACTTGACACGCTATAATGTGATTATTATATCGTATGATATCTTGTAGGTCCACGACATACGTACACAGACAGGAATCTCGTCTGTTAAGAAACAAAGAATATCCGAATGGCATCCGATACGTGAATAGCATCATACAGCAGTGGATACGCCTCGACAAGATGCCGTATATGGGTTGGCCTCTCTAACAGCAGGCTCATTTCCATATCAAACACGGTATTGAAAGTAAAAGTATTGTAAGCGTTGATACGTAAACTCTAAATAACATGTCTGGATATACAATCTCTGCGAACCTTGCGCGATGCAAAATTGCTCCATTCCGTGTCTACAAAATAGCAGCCTAAGCAATATCATTAAACTGCACGTAATTTTGCCACAGGTAACTAATTACGCTTGCTTATCACACATCCCAACAATCTTAGGGTCTGCAACAGTGGCAGTAATAATTTGTTATTAATATTTCAACTACAACATTGGCACACATAAAAGTTCTTATATTTTATTCCACCTTTTCGGATGCGGAAAACAAAACATTAAAAATATATGCAACATATGTACAACGTAACATCCTGGTACTTTTTTAACCTTTATACCTCCTAGGTTATCGTAAGAGTATGATACCATTTCATTCTCGAAGACTGCTTTGATCGCGATGTAATGACACTGGTAACAATAAAATATACTTGAGTCTTCATGTAAAGTGTCCGACATAATTTCCGATACTAACCAAATTTGAATTTTAGACACAATTTCATAAAAGTCTCCAGTATCAAATTTCATGAAAATTTGTCCTGTGGCACCACGCTGATACATGCGGACAGACAGAAATGACGAAGAATTATAGTCGATTTATTGTACCAACTAAGTGCACACATTGTTCACGTATATTACATACGAGTATATCGGTCCGACATATTTCCCCGTTCAGAACACCATCTTCAGGGAGCACGTAATGCCGAGTTTAAAACCAACTGTCAAAAGACAAGCCACTTATTTATGGTTCCACTTTCGGCAGGCAACATTGGTGATATCGTCACATAACACTTATATTGTTGGCACCAATACACAACACACAACACTACGCAACAGGGACCAGATCCACTTTGGACCATACATAAAATGCCACATTACTGGTTTTCCACTATCTACGACTTAACTGTAACTGTAATGTTATTCACTCATAAGATATATTTTAATCACATTTTAGTGTTTTATACGTAAGCATTAAATTAATGTAAGTGTTATATGATGACATCACTGATGCTGCATACCGACTGTGGAACCGTAAATAAGTGGCTTGTCTTTTAACAACTGGTTTTAAACTTTGCATTCTATGCTCCCTGAAGATGGTGTTCTGAACGCCGAAACATGTCGGAGCGATGTATGTAATATACACGAACACTGTGTGTATTTAGTTGGTACAATAAATGACTATATTTCTTCATAATAATGCACGGAATATACAGCCTTAGAATAACGTAATGACGAAGTTAATGAACGTTTCTCATTACTATCCGAAAGCGCCTGAAGACGTACAAAATGCCAAACTTCATTTATTTATGGCTTATTTAAGGACGCAATCAATATCGAAAAGTGATTATCTTAATGTACCTAGTTATGGAGTGCAATTTTTTCAACATGGTTCGCTGGATAAATCGGTTCAAGCTGACAGTTAAGCGAGCCGACTTTAGCCTTCTCATTTACATTGCATAACCCGACCTTGTAGGCAGAAAGAAAAGGCAAGGTCGAACAAGAGGACCGCAAAGAATTAGAATTTCAAGACCCACTGTGCGTTGTTTCGGCACATGGTCCATACTTTAGTGCCCCTGGGCTATTTAACGACGATAAATCGAAAGACTAGAGGAGATGTACTGATAATTGCTGAATCCACACAGACAGGGGACACAGAATAGTGGTCTGTCTTAATGTACTCTCACAATACCATTTAGGAAGGGCTGTATAAATTGCGAGAAACTTCGAACAGACGGACACCTGCCGAGGTTCAAACCCAGTTCTTACTGACTGAGATGCTGGATACGTTAGACCTATGGATATGATAACCCATGGCCTGTATTAACGAGTCGTTAATTTTGTACCCTTAAGTTCACTGATCACGTATTAATGAGAATTAACCGTTAATTTTACATGCTGGGTTACCTTATGCATTGAGATCATAGCGGTGATTAGTATTATCATTATGATCGTCTGCAATGTGACACCATGTACTATGACAAGTATCAAAGTTCCGGAGGAGTCACATACATTCACTTTAAACCATAACGTTGGAGGCACAAAGTTTCTACGAAAAGCTGGTCTTACCAACCGCACTACACAGCATCACACTCCACAATGCCATTAATCTTTTAAAACGCCTTACACAAATACTTGGGTCCTCCTTTTCGATGACTTGAAGTACCCCCTATTTCATTTAAATTGTTAATATCTGGAAGGTTCTTTCAGTGGAGCGTCGGACGATTTTCAACCCAACAGGAAAATTTAAACCCAGTTCAAGCAAAGGAAACTTCATAAACATGCTGACGTAGAGTAATGAACCAAGCGGGATTCGAACTCACGATTTCAGTACTGAAGGCCGACCAATGAGTCATACAGTACAATATGTTTAACCTTCACGCACAACACATCAGTGAATAATACTGTCATTTATCGTGATTTGTGCGATGTGTTATTTACGCCCTTCATCACCACGCTATTTACATGGGTGTTAACGCCTGAACACACAGACCACGTAGCATGCCTCCTCAAGCTCACGTCTGTTATATTCTCATTTAAGAAAGTTCATGCATTTTTGCACATTTCTCACTGTAGCAAGTCTAACGTAAATGGCTTACAAGTCAAAGATTTGCACGTACGATTATGACTGTTTAACTAACTGTTTTCTACACGAGTAGCTGTGTCCCCTGCTATCCCTATTACTTGTGGTACACACAGCATATCTGTCGCTGCGCTGCGTGTGGACTGTCGCTTGCAGTTCAACCGGAAACATAATAATGTTAATGCGTGGTATATAGTGATGCTGACTATACGTACTATTCCTATTATAACTACTAATATTTTGCGCTGCTCTCTTGTGATCTTATCTGTCGCTAATATATGTATGTTATTACTGCCAATGCCCGTCTTATCAAAATCTTTGTTCGGTTGTATTAATCTCCAGTGTAGGTGTACAGTGATCTAGTGAGGGAAGAACATAATCGCAATAAGCAATAATAACATTCACTGGCGCGTTGTGCTCAAGTGACGGATAAATAAATGTACCCCGTTGACAAGGAAACACTGGAACATTAACATGGGTCTTAAATAAACATGATGTGAGGGTGTTGACTGAATTCATGTTGCTCAAGGTAGGGGAAACTGGTGGGCTGGGTATTTGAGAGTGTCTTGTACGGTAAGACTTAGGCTCTATGTCATGTTTAGGTGCCATAAGTCACTGACGCCTTGTACCCCCAGAAAAGTGGTCGCCGATATCGAGGGGCAACAGGGTGGGCCCCAGAGAAGTTGAGGGCAGACAGAAGTATCCTGCATCTTCGACGAACAGGGCTCAGGCTGTCCACGTTGTAGCGGGTTATATACCGACAGAGCTATCCCAAGCGTTCGCTCACTATGAAATTCAAATGTTTCTGTAGAGAGTACACACTGCATCACCAAATTATATGTCTCACTGACATAACCGCATGGAGCACAGTCTTGCCTAAGGAGCCAGTAGTCCTTCAGATGGTCAACAAATCATGGAACCTGAAGATTCATTGCTGCATTCAAAACAGCGTTCCAATTCTCCTTATCATAAGTCAGATTAATGCAGTCCATGCCTTCCCATCGTATCACCATTTTATAGGCATCCGTGAAACGCACTGCCAGCAACACACGAACTTAAGCAAGCGTGTGCGGCGACTCAACATGCACTGATAAGTGACATGTGCTTCACTTACTGAATAGCCTTGCTGTAAGGTCATTTGAAAAAACAAGCCCGTTATGCAATTCCTAGCTAATATTATCCTGTTATCTGCTTTTGTAATGATTACAGTATGGGTTACTGTCACTGAGCTTAGGAGAAAGTACTTTTTACGTAATAACATTATTTCGCCCTTCGCACCACCCTACTGCAAAGCGTATATATTAATTTTTTAATATTCATACCGTGCATTGTCGATAATCAAATCAGAAAATATTCAGTCCAGCAACATGCACTCTATTGTTTTCAGATATTTTATATTACAATGCCTTATAAATTAATCGAACATGTTTCGATCCCTCATGGTATTATCATCAAGGATTCGTATCAAAGTACGATTTCACAAAAAGAAACTAGCAATGTATACACATATTAAAAAGATATAAAATGTATAAAAATACTATCAGTTAAGATGTAGGTGATTTTATAGTGGATCCCTGGTATACTGTGTTACTGAAGACTGGCTGCGTACGTGCAGAGGGATGATACAGTACCGTATTGCCACACTAACGATGGCGCAAGCTGGTCAGGCTGAGGGCCATAAATGGTAGAAATTTATAAGAAACGCTTATCATGTAGAATTGTTGGGCAGTCAGAAAGGTGACTGGAGCTGTAAGCGTTTGTAAGCCGTAATTGTGGTTCTTCAATTTTATTGAAGTAGATTACGAAAAGTAACGTATTTCTTAAAAGAGGTACACTATAATTAGCGGCAGTTAATACAAACTGCAACAATGATATGAACGACTTTACTTATAAAAGTAAAAATTAAAATATTTAGGTCAGTTTAGTTCGTAGAAACACCGGTAAGGGATCAGTATTTCTTCGCTGTTCGTGATTTAAACCAAATTTCCATTCAATTCCAAAATACTGCGGAGCATCCAAGACCCTTACGTAACAAGCAGATCCGTTTCTCACGCTGCTTTCAGCACGCGCGTCATTGATTCTTCCCTCCGCAATATATTGGCCTGTGTCTTTTTAACAGTTTTATCAGTTCTTTTAAAACGCGTGTCCTTTTTTATTTGTCCCTTTCATTTGTTGCGTATGCAGTCTGTACTAGAGCGATAATGAAACTTATTACTGTCTACTGAAAGAATTGCATCACCAAAAAAAAAAAGATTTGCTCCAGCACTATGTGGATGTCGTCACATATGATATTTAGTGCTTCAGTTCTTCGCATGATCTTGTGTGAGGATGTTCTGAGAGGCGTAGACAGGGCAGGTGTTGCGTGTCCGATATCGCCTCGTAACTCTGACTTCATATGTGTCATGGATGAAAGGAATCCGTAACGAGCTGGCAGAAGTAAAGATTTCCTGCGCAAGCCGTGACGGCGTATGATGGACGAAACCTGTAGGTCCAATGCATTCTTGACTTCTGCCTTATATGGAGGTTGTAGGCGTTACGTACCATCCGATTTAACAACGGGGAGGTACCCGGTATTCCTTGAATATGAGGTTTGACGGAACCCAGAAACGGTCTGAAAGCTGTGGAGAGAAATAACTTACTTGTCCCTGCCAGATATCGAAATACGAACTCTCGGTGAGCCAGCCCACAGCCCAGTCACAATGCTGACAACGCTACCCCGGTTCCAGTAATAATATGTATTGAAAGGACAACACAAGGTCTTGCGCTGTAGCTATTTCTATCCGCGGAAATATAGTATCAGACAGAAGCATAAAATACGAGAAATTTAAATTCGAGAGACGCATTCCAGTCTGCCACCACGTACGGAAATATTTCCTCTCAGAATATCAAACATATATGGTATAAAAAAGACTTGGTATAGGATGTTTCATTTTCCAGGCGCCAGTGGACAAGCCTTTATGATAACTCCTTGCCCTGCTGCTAGTATCAGGCCAGCACATTGCTATGTATTTCACAGATGTTTCAAAGATGCGATCATTGTCATCTAACGCAGCTGACCTAGCCATTAATTAGAGTCGTGTTCGTAACATGCATTGAAATCTCCAATGTAAAACTCATCGACTGTTTTAAAGGATGAACAATTATGCTCGTTTCAGTTTAGAAAGTCTACTTACTAGCCTCAAAGTATGAGATGTGGCAGACACCCGATCTTCTACCACCCCTCATCCATCACTTTGCAAAATCCATCTACTTGCCACACACATAAACCACTGTCCCTTTAGTCTTATGTAGGTTTCCTTATAGCTTACGCACTTCAGCTTCATCTCACATAATAAGAGCTGTTGCTATGCAGTCTTTAAGATACAAAAACGTAACCACAATGTAGTAAACGATCACACATTACTTCAGTAGTTTCTTTAGTTTGTTGGGGACTTTAAAAATCTTAGTTACAGAAAGCTGCACTGAAATAGGACAACACATATCACAAGGTACATCTCTGACATAAATGCTAAAGCATTTATTACCGAACACTCTTTCTCTAAAAATTATCGTCTTACTGCGAAGTAAAGCTGTGTATTGCACTCCTAAGTTGATGCAGATGTTTCTTCAGCAAAGTTGATAATTAACTACCAGGCTACACGGCATCACACCCTATATAGCAATATACATCTTCATAGTCACCTCTGCGATAACTCAAATCACACGTTCCTTCTGTAGCCTAATTAAATTTCGCCACAAAAAGCCATGTTTCACATCGTCACCCGGGGTTCACAAAGTTACAAACGTCACTGCGCTGTGTGGACAGGGAAATGGACACAAAAAAATTACATATATGTCATGTCACTGGCACACACTAGCAATACAACGAACTCCTACCACGTGATACAATAACGTTTATTGTCAGGAAAACATAGAGCAAGAACAATGAAAGTAAAACGTGCAATAATTACGACATAACAGCCAGAAACATCAGGTTACCACGCAAACACACACAAGTAAAAGAAAACCAGTCTTATGATGCCAGTGACTACAGACATATAGACGGCCTATTGGTCTCGAAATTTAAAATTTAACCTGAATGTTATGTGTTTATCATTTTACTGGTAAAATGTAACCTGATGCAGATTTCGTTGCAAAAACAGGACCCATTCATGGATATGAGACGCCATAATGCATTGTCTAATAGCTAGTAACGAAGACAACTGTAGTGCCAAAGTTGTGTGTGTGTGTGTGTGTGTGTGTGTGTGTGTGTGTGTGTGTGTGTGTGTGTGTGTGTGTTAATGTGTAGAAGAGACGTAGACGGGGACAGCCTTGTACAGACGGAGAAAGCAACTCACTATTGAATGATCAGATTTCCACAGTTTACATTTTCACCTCAAATCGTAAACAGCGTGAATGGTACTTGGTTTTCTCTCGGTGCAAGTCCAGTTTCTTCATTCGTATAAAAGCGCTGGAGGATACATTTGAAATTCAGGATATCTCCTGTACACGTTCCCTAAAGGCGCTCAATTATTCATATCCATCTCCCCCCCCCCCCCGGCATTATAACTGTATAACTTCTCTCACAGCCACCGTACGATGATAGGTATATTATAGCTCCCAGCAGGAATGATGTTATCGGCATGACAACTCGGAAGTGGAATATTAAAAAGTGTCACGCTTAACATTTGTACAATGGAAACCAGAACACACTGGATACATCGGTGACAGCAGCACGCGTCCCTTTGTCAATTGCTCCGTTAAACAAATCTGTGGGTTTCATTTGAGATTTTATCTATCAAAGCATGTATATGAATTTTGGTTAACAATCAGAATAGTGTTTAAACCAATATAGGGCGCTTTCAGCATAGTTGAAAGCAGCTGACGGTGTGTGAATTGTGAACGTATCGCGTGCCATAGAAACTTCTCATTTCCCGCCGGTACCATGTCATCACTAAAGGAACGCATCCTTAGCAGTGTTCTTTTTCAGCCAACTGTAAAATGTAGGACAAGAAGGGGCATCTTATTAAAGAAGAAGAAAAATGTAAACCAATTTCTTTGTGAAGTTATATGGCGTTAAGCATGGTTCTAATTTCGTTCATTCTCTTCTCTTTTCCCTCAGCAAGACAACGTTTAAGAGAAGATGTTATATTACGTTATGTTATGCTACGCTATGTTATGTTAAGCAATTCTGGTTGAAACATTCCGAATGCGAAATTCTGAATTTAAAAGCAGAATATTAGTAAAATATGAACAACTTATTAATCCATTTTTATTGTTGGCCTGCATGTTGTGTTGCTGAATGAAACGCCTCCCTTAACAAACAGCAGCGGAATATATTTTCCAACGCTTTCTTTAGGATTCTGAATTACATTTACAAACTCTGTTTCTTACGCACACGGTGTATTTATGTGCTACATACGCTTCCCAGTACAAACAGCAATTATTTCCCTAAATATAATTAACTGAGCGGTCTACCAAATAGAGTCCAACTGTGTTCTTTTTGAGGTACAAATTTATGTGCAATATACAATTCACATGAATACGATACAATTGAAAGACAATAAATTACTTTGACATACAGGGTCATTACGCTATCTTAACAACTATCAGTGCTTCACTTCCTGTAGGTCCGGGTATCACACTAAAGTAATGCGCCCACATACGCAGCGAAGAAGCGGCGACACGCGACAAACAATAGTTGTCAGATAAAATAATGACTCTGTACTATTCATATAATCGGCTCACTGTATTTAAATGCAGTTTAAATGATCACTAGTGCAGCAACACGCCGATCAGGAAAGCTGTGGGGATTTTAACTTTGTTTGCTGGACTGCTCGCTAGAAGGCAGCATCCGGAAAGTTGTGTTTCCTGTCATGTCAACACACGCTTTCTTGGTTTCACTGTGTCTTCAAGCAAATTCTGAGATAGTTCCCAGATTCCAAGTTTCTACTGAGTGCCTCTTACGCAACCCTACAAATTTAAGGTCATCAAAAACAGTCCCCAACAAATTATCTTTCCAAATTTCGTACGACACTATTAACTCAAAATTTCGCGGCCTTTATTTATCACCACTCTAACATCGTCATTGTAATTCCTGCGTCTGTCCCTCTCTTTCAGTTTCTAAATTGTTATTAAAGCCCAAAGAACATACCATAACAGCCACAACCTTATTCTATTAAGGACCGACCTGTGTCGATCCTATCCCTGTATTTTCCTAGAATCACTAAAGAAAACTGCGAAAATCTCAACCAGGAAATTTGACGTTAGGGCAAATAATCTAAATAGGAACTCCGTAGAAACGAAGAAGTAGCCTATGCGAAACGACGGCGTTCATATATATTGGAAGTTGAAAGAGGAAGCACTACGTGGCACTCTCTGGAGAACTCGCTTAGGAAGTGGCCACGGACCTGTCGTAAGACTACGTGATGAGGATCATGGCGACAACGAACTGACTACATGTTTAAGTTTCTGCTAGCCTAAATGTCCAAGTTATATAGCTGCTTAATAAAAGTAGGATTTGTGTCACTATTGTCTAGATCAGCAATATATTTGCATACTAACTGTCCATGTGCAATGGAGCAAGAGTAAGATACCGTTTTATTTATTTCCTAATGATTATAACGGTCCCCTGACACTAACTTCAGTGATCACATAGCATAAAATCTTAGTAAACAGAACTGGCTACTTAGGTGCTTGTGTGTGTCTATGTGACTGTGGCAGCAGAGAAGCGTGGTCTGGACATAATATTTGCAAGTCTACGGTACAGCCGTATGCAGTTATAAGCCTTCCAGTTATGGTTGGGTGCACTGACTACGCGCGAAGTTTCGAATAGCATTCATTGCATAACACCGGGGGGGTTTATAGCTGTGACTGTCCATGTAGGGACCAAGTGTGAGGCTTCTGAACATCACAGCAGGCCCTGTCTTTGCTTCTATGGCCCTTAACCATTTTAATGCCTAGCGCTTCGTGTATGTACCGTTTTCATGACATGTTCTGGGACAAAAGCAACTTAATACGGAAACTCGCCTATGGACAAAACCTTTGAGCAACATGTACCCAATCTCCACCCTCACAACCTACCCGTTAAGATCTACAGATATAGTACAGTGACCACTGACAGAGACTGTTATAGACTTCATACAAGACAGCTCGTATGTACGCTTATGTGCTGTTTATAAGTAGATAATGAAACAACAGCAGAAGGTTTCAGTACGATTACGGCAAGACTACACTTCCATTAATAACCCTTAACTCGGTTGAATGTATTTCTTAGGTTTAAAATGGTAATTAATGACACATTTGCAACAGTTCATAAGGAATATGTAGATTGAAAATCATTCTGCAGATCCCAGCTAAATCCTACACAATCTAAGTTTTAACGAATGACATGTCCGTATGTTCTTCTGTCCATATAAATGTTACAATAGCACTCACAATTTCCTACCAGCAATTTGTCTTACTTTGTGTCACTGCGATTGTCATGGTGGTCATTCTTAACGTTAATGAATGTGACTCAAAGGTACCCACACAGAAAACAACTAAATTAAAATCAATTGTCTCGTATGCCATGTAAGAGCCTGCACAAAACGCAGTTAAACAAGTGATGCACAGTCACGTTTAGTATACGTAACCCATTTAAACGTTGACTTTGCAATTTACTTTCTCCATTTAATGATACTAGAATCCCGACTTTACAAGAGTTCTTAATCCAACAACATATAGCTATCGTTCCTCCCTATCAGAAACTGGCAGATATGCGAGTTTTGAGGTTATCGCAGCGCTGTTGCTGAGGATCCCTTCTTTCTGGTGTATGACGTTGCTTCAATGGGTAATAGGATTCCGAATAATTCTTCTCTATTCTTCTGCGACCTACCTCTATCCAGAGGAGGGCACTACAGCCCTCGAAACGTCGAGATCCGATTATCATTTCACGCAGGGTCTTATCAGATAAGAATGGAATTTTTAGTAAATATATTTTATTTTCTATCCTTACATACTTTATAGTAAAAAGTAAACAAATAGCATGAAGACTGCTTTGTCTACAGCATAGACCTTCGTCAAGACTGGCATGTGATTGCGAGGCCAAGCATTCCGAAAAATGGACTGTCCTACCCTGAAAGTGAAACTACAATGATACTCCGAAACGTCGTAAACTACTCGGCCAACGACATAGGGAGACTTGCATCCTCAGCACCACTCTTGTGAGAAGTTCAAACCCAGCATGACGAGTGCCTTTACATAACAGCAAATACGCTTACTGTCGTGTATTTAGACATAAAATGAGAAACTGCACAAAGGAAACAGCCATCATTTTTTTCAGTATAAGTGCATTGAGTAAACATAGAAACAGGACATCCATATCAGAAGTCTGGTGCGTACTATTGAAGTCCGAGGATGACAAGTGTCTATAACCTGGCATTTCAACACTCGCAAAAACCTTCCTAAGAAATAACGACTGTCCTATGTTTGTTGTGTGAAACTCTTAAACAAACGCTTTGAATAACACAACGAATGTACATCTGGACCTACTTTGGCTTACCAGCAAGTGTTGTCACACACGAGTTTCATAAAAGTAAACAGAAAGGCACTGAACAATGTTAAACAGCATGTCCTACTTGAAAATCAAGACGACAGCGCACTTTCGAAAAGGTTAAAAATATCAAGCTCCCTTTCAAGAATTGTTCAAATCTATGACGTGCCTATTCAGTGAAATTATGATAGTATGGTATCCTTTCCTCCCTTGACAACTGATGACGAAGACCAGACTCAGTCGTCGAAATTTTGTTTTTGAATAAATACAAGTGATGGACAATGTTCAAAACAATATCAAGATTTATCAAACACATAAACTGGCCTCCAACAGTGTCACGTGTACCGAAAAATAAGATACGAATATCTGTCATCATTTTATGTGTAAAATGCGAATATATAAACTGGAGGACCTGGCGATTGGTACAGGTGGCTATTGTCGATCAGGAAATAAGTTTACACGACGTAGAATTTCGTAATTAAAATACATAAGAACATCATGCATACAAAACCTGATCTGGCTCCGAGAGATTACCAAGTTTACACAGCCGATGCAAAATCTTAGCGGCCATCTTGTTTAAGATGGTCACGGTAGAGGCCACTACACGCTGTGATAACCACACACATAGACTCACACACCCTGCAGGTTTCTGGATCTTGTATCCCGATCAACATGTACCATAGCCGACTTTGTGATGTGTAATCTGCCAGCTTGCTGTGAATTAACAAAGCAGGGTGTTACAATGTGTTCTTTCTGTTGCAGAATTGCCACGCTTTGGTGGACCAGGACTTCACCCCTATAGTTACGGCAACCTGCAAGGCGGGATACATGACCATAAATGTCAAAACGAACCAGTCATTTTACGGTAAGAACTAAACACCGTATCATTATACCAGCTGCATTATCTTTTGTTCTTCTTTAGAATTAAGCCTTAACTTAATTTTATGGGCTACCTGCGAGATGCTGTGTCATTATGGAACATTAAGTTTTCATTTAAGCTGGGAACGTAGCGGTCACAATCATTGTTCGAGCTAATTATTGTAACGTTCTGCGATTGAGTCAGGCAAACAAGATTCTTGTACTCTGCAACAAATAATGGTAGGGTGACCACATCAAGGAGGATAAGGTGAAAGGGGGATGTAGCAGGCATGAAGGAATGCGAAATGCATAACTTGCGGCCTCTGTCATCAGTGTGAGGACTGTATATTCTTAGACGCTGTAATTATACGGGGAAGGAATTCGACAGGTTGCAAGGAATGTGACCAATCAGAATCACGGAAACGTAAAGGTGGATAGACTTAGCCCCTATGATCCAGACCCATATCCCTTCCTTCAGTACACCTAAACCCACGGCGGGGTAGTTATTTAAAACAGGCCAGAATGCTTCCCTTCCAATCTGCGAAATCAATGTGTACCCATATAAAGCGTCTACCGTAAAGTTCGACCTACAAATACATATGCACCTTGTTCAAGCGTCGTTAAATAACCTACTCGAAAACCCGGAAAATGTGACGATTGCTGCCTTAAATATTTTCAACTATGCGAGTATGTGGATATCGAGACTAGAAAATTACCTAAATTGAGAAATGTATGTATGCAGATGACCGACCTGCTTCTGAGTACGTCAGCGAGTACAGACTTCCACTGTTTTAAAAGTTACCAAGCAGCGTCGAAGTTTTGAGCAGTCAATAGAAAATAAAACATCAGTTCCGCAGGGTTATTTATTAATTTACATTTAAGATTGAAGCCTTCCGGGATATGACGCCGTGTCGATACTTAAATACTGAACGTGACTATTTATACACAAATCGACACGGCGTCCTATCCCGGGACGCTTGAATCTTCACCAGTACGGTTGTGAGAACTTCATATCTGGAATTAATTTAGGTTGTTAGCAAGAAGGAAGTCCTGTGAACAGCTGACTGCAATTACTTTCGCTCATATGCTTCCGTGCACCTACAGAAGCTATCAGGAATAGCCGATTTAAAATTATACAATTTAATAATTTATTCGTGGCCATAATTTCCACTTTTACAAATTTCGACTGCATTAAATTTGTCAGATATAAAATGTCAGTATTTCTCAATCTGTTCGTATGTGGCGCACCCTGTGTAACTGTTACGCAGAATATACAGGCATGCACCTTTATACTTCATGTAATATTCAAACGTTTTCCTCCGACTTTTTGTTACTGTATCACCATCACTAGGAAAGATAAATACTCGTATATTTCTTGCGATAATTGTTGGTTTACTTTTTAATACTGAAGTCCTCCCCACTGTATCTATTAAAAATGTTTTAATGACTTTCTCCATCAAATGCCACTAAAACTTATCTACCTGCCCCCGGAAAGTGGCCGAATGACAGAAATTTGTTAACCATATATTTTAGTTTTATTGACAATAATGAAAATACGTTGTAGTTTTGTAGTCTACAGCAAAAATTTCTTTAAGAAATGTTCCTCATTATTCAAAGGCCTGTTACCAAAATATTTCAGGACTTGATTCCATATGCCAGTTGTTTCCATTCTCAGAAATTCTCATGCCTACCATTTGAAAATTATTCATTGCCAAGTTTAAAGAAAATCATCAGTTGGCAAAAAATTTCCTGGGATAGAGAGAAAGATGGAGACAAAGGCAAAAGCTAAGTTACAGACGTGGGTTAAAATTATGGTGGTGCTCTTTGTTAAATGCTGATATTAGTTGCATTTTATTTGGCTTCAGTAAAGCTCGTTATATTCAGGGTTGTTAAGGGTGCATATAAAAGGTAAATTTGTCCCTGTCCATGCCATGAAGGGAGAGCAGAAGTATAGCTCTACTCATTTGTAAACTTGGTGCTAGATGGAAGTGAGTGTTCAGCATCAAGCCCCGGGCGCTTTACCCCCAGGAAAAAACCCGGTACTCACTGAATAGGCGGCTACTTGGTCCCCAGTGCTGGCCTAGATGATTGAGATGATTTAGTGAGGAAAAAATCGCTTACCCCTGTCAGGCTTCGAACCTCGGTTCGTCCAGCCCATACGCTTGTCACTATACCGACTATGTTATGCCGGCACGATATTCCGTTTTGAGTCGAGGAAATCACTACTGGCGATCCAGGGTGTTTTCGTTATCCTCATACCAAAAGCGGGCCAGCCTAGCACTGATCCCCATCCACAAATTTGTTTTGTAATTTTTCTCCTTCAGTGCAGTTAGTTACAAATGCAGTAGTCACATAAAAGCCAACAGACACGGGTTACATTCCTGGTGGATTACTCTTTATTTACGTATCATATATGGGACAAGTATCCCACTAGGTATTACTCTTATTCTTCTAGGTTGATCATGGAGGCAGGCATAAGCGTAAACTGGCTATAACATTAAGCAGGGGGAAATGACCATGGGTGTTAGGAACTTTATTTTACAAAGGAGTCAGATTTGAAAGAGGGGAAAATTGGTCCCATAAAACGCAAGTCTTTAATTTTTTCTGTGTATTTTTATTTGTCATTATTCAGTTCAGTAACCAAAAAATTATTGCTAAGTTGAAAAAATATTGGGAGCATTTGCCCCCCCCCCGCTCCACCCTCCCCCAAGTTACGCCTATAGAGGCAGCGTTTTCTAACGAAATATTGGTATCCATTTACAAAATGAAATGTTGTAGCAACTCCGAAGACAGCAATTCTCAGGCATCTTCGTGAGAACTCCCAGCTTAAAAATTGTCTTACTTGACATCTGCAATGCAGTTGACGTGAAAAAAGTAGTTCGTATGCAGTAATAAAGCAACTAGATCAATGGGCAAGCATTCAGCCGAAAATAAATAGGCCGGAGAGACACACACAAATGTCCCATTCTAGATCTGAACTCTCGGTGCCAGTGCTCTGCGAGGCTAAAGGTACTGACGCTTACTCGTTGATTTTTTAACCATATTTGGAATAACCTGCAAGCTACATTTGTCACGACGTCAGTGCGAGCAGTTTATTCGTGAAAAACTTTCACAGATGTAAAATTTGCTTGTCAATGCCTTTCTTTTTTCTTTTTTAAAAGAAAATGAAAGTGACAGTCGACATCTCCGAAGGCAACAGGACGAGTTCTTGCATCGAGTCAGACTCGAGTGAATTTTAATTGGAATTAACTGGAGCAGTTCCCGTCACTTTGCGTCGACAGTGACCCGATTATAGCTGATTCATGGCTTCATGAAAACGTACTTCAGAAATCGTGACGTTTGACGAGCAATTTACCGATGAGTGTCAATTACAGCACTGACATGCACTCTTTGCTCGCCTTCACACTCACTTTTATGTTACCAAATTACCCACTCATCTTGCTTTCTGCGGAAGCGAAAAGGTGGGTGGGAAGAGCAGCAGATCCCATGTGGCGCGAAAATAGTGGGGTGTAATTGTAACAGGGCCTTGTTTTACGGCCGTTTGTACTGCTTTCTCTCTGCGTATGTTAGTACAGACGGTAGTTCTTTAATCTCCCTTTGTTTGTTCAGTTCCAGTTCCTGCTGTGTATTTTCCATTATCATGGTGATCTATTATGAAATAAAATCAAAAAGCCATTGCGATAAAGCACCAAAATCAGATAGAAGAAACTGTAATTAGGATATTTCACTGTAGGACTTAAGCACGTGCTCAATAATTAATTTAAAGGTAAAGCAACCCCATTACAGGACTGTACAGGCCCTGAAGGCTCCATGAGGTTGAGGCTCCCGGATTTCAAGATAATCGGCACGTGAAGGTAGTAGGTTGTCAGCCGTACGCACCGGCCGCCTTCATCGCCCAGGATATATCCCTGGTACTCATTTCTGTTAGAGGCTGAGTCGACCCCAGGGCCATAGTGCGGCCGGAAGAATTATGTCAATGAAAAATTCCAATGACATAATCGGGAATCGAACCCGCGACCTGCCGGCTTGTAGCGCAGTGCCTCAACCAGCTGCGGTACCTCATGCCCCCCAATAATTAATATGCTTACTTGTTTTTGCATACAAAATTCAATTGCATTGTCCTCAAATCCAGAGAGATTTTTGTGTGTCTAAAAGAAACTAATGTAAAGTAATACCATACCCCCATGTTGCTTGTAAGCACCGATTTTAAGCCGCCTCACCAATTATGTGAGATAATCACCGTTCATTACAAAGTTTTACCGTAATTTTAACTTAATGTCATATTTAGAATTCCATAAGTGTTTCTGGAGGATGCGGTATCATCACCATGATCATCACAAGCATTACTGGTTATCGCCTGTGATCCGTTATTCAGAATGTGAAGGATTCAAGGCATCAGTCGAGACTGGGAATAACGTATGACGTCACGCAAGAGGCCACGACAAGGGTTTCGGAATTCTTTACTATAACGCTGCATTTTACTCACAGTGGCCACTTTGAAATACAGAACCCAACATCGTGCAGAGTTTTGAAATACATTTTTCTGACGTGGTCTCAGGTGAAAATCAGCAAATAAAAGAAGTACGTGGCGCTCAAAAGCCTTGAAACAAACTGCCCTGGCCATTATATTACTGCTTGTTTTCTATCATAATTGGTTTTAGAACTGCGTACTCTCTAGAAACTATACACAGTATTACAGTTAACTGAAACAAAAAATTGGGTAGAAATTTACAATTACGAAAAACCTTATTTTGTCTTACAATTATTTACCTGAAGGTTATAAAAAAAGTATTATGGGGAGTGATATCCGTCTGTACTACTGCCCACATGTTTCTTGCCAGAAAATAATACACGAGTTTCGGTTAAATTACGTGTTGCGTGATTATACAGCTGCTACATGTTTTTGGCTTTTCAGGTCCACCATAACTCCTCCTTTACATAAAACTCAAAACGAATTTGTCCACAACACGTTTCAAGGTGGTCTCAAGGCTTTTAGATGTGCATCAATCCGTGCCTCGAGTAAGCCACCCCTCCCCGAGTAAGCTTATAGTAAGTTCAAATCGTAAGCCCTGACTCTTAAAGTCTTGCTGTTAACAACACCCCAGCATTGCCCCAGGGCAATTAGCCAACTAGGAAACACGTAGAAAAGTTTGATTGGAATTCGAACTGAGTACGAAGCAAGATCAGTAAGATAAATGCAGAATGATTGATGAAGCTACGCTATGCAGTCCAAAGTAACGACAGTTTTTAATTTTCTTCAAAACTAATGATAAATATGTCAGATAGATACAGTGCATGAACTTTCACTCATCTGCACTTCTGTGATTTCAGTCGTTTTCTCAGCAGCAATAGGAATGTGATGCATTTAACACACCTCATACACTGATAGAATGCACGAAAGGTAACGATCTACGAGACGTTTTTTATTGTCAGAATGTACGAAAACAAGTGAAACTGCAGAAGGATGTGCCTAATTACATGCGTCAGGGGAAAGTATGCGAATGGCTGGAAATATTAGAAGGCGGACGGACAAGTGCTGATGCGCGTTCTGGGTGGCCAACTACTGTAACGTGTATTTACATTAAGGAGCAGCTCGACCAGCCTATCTGGAACAACCGGGGAGTCGGCATTCACAGAATTTCATACAAAATGAGAACGAAGACGTACATGAAGCTGTGCGGGAGTGGCCCTCTGAATTTTTGGACTGTTGCGTATGTATTTACAGTGGGATAATTGCGTAGCAGTGTAATATACGTCTACGTATTATGAGATTATATTGCCAAACCTTATAATAAAATTACTTTTAATTTTTCAGTTACCTGGGTAGATTACACTAACTTTTTCCCCCGAATCCCACATTACTGACTGACAAACATTGCCCAATCCGAATTTTTTGCTTTACCATAGGGCCAGTCCCGCTCCCAGTTTTTTAGACCGTGTGTACAAGCCTTAACCAACTTCACTGTCTTTCCTGC
This sequence comes from Coptotermes formosanus, assembly GCA_013340265.1. NCBI lineage: Eukaryota > Metazoa > Arthropoda > Insecta > Blattodea > Rhinotermitidae > Coptotermes > Coptotermes formosanus. The sequence goes on along the minus strand of BLKM01000477.1, from coordinate 446,910 downwards.
AGCAGAATTCCGATCCCAGTGGATGCGCATTTTAAGGCAGGCGAAACCGTAAGGTCACCGAATGCAGTTTTCATTTCCGTCTAGTTCCCTAAGATTTTTAAATTCTGTTATGGTTAGTAACGGACCAGCCCCTTTCGCGAAGACTAAAGGCGCCTTTAAGGATGCTGGAAAGTGGGAGTGATAATTCCTCAGTCGTTAAACTGTGCTTTTAGAACCACACAGATCATAGACGGTAAAAACTGGGTACAAGGTGAAAATAAAGTATGGACAGATCATAACTTTTATGTAAAGGGCTGTGGATTGTTTGAGCGTACTCTATTCGCAGGAAGAGACTGAGGAAACCAAGAACTCTTTCCAGTAAGATTGCTGGAAAATATCCAGATATTTGAACAATTCATCTTTAAATAATACATTTATACAGCCTTCGTGTTTCATTTCACGGCTACACCGACGTTTTTTGTCTCTAGTATAGGAATTCCAGGATTGTACAGAATTGAGATTTTCGAGAAGGGGAGAATCCGTAGTGTAAGAAATTGTAGACTGAAGCTTTGTTTCTGCTTTCTTCAGACGATTCGCTTTATAAACTTAACGTACTCTTCGTTATGGCTACCACACAGATTTGTAAAGCGCGTGATATCTTTTTGTGAATAGATGACAACACCTGCAGCCTAACTGCTGGCAAGAATGCTAACACCTGGGCATGAAAATGGAGTTAGCTTGCATAATAACTGTAGTACATATTACATTCATAACACAGAGGCCCGCATCTAGTGTCTGGATTTGTGAATTGATGCGTCATGTTGCAGTACACTGTGTCTCAAACCGAGAAAGGCGAGCGTCGAAGTGGAACGGAATTTGCTTGTATGACCGTACAGAGCAGTCACTCTGATGTGCTGTGCATGAACGAAATTGGTGTGCCATTCTGTGTTGCACATCTCCTTTCGTGCTGTGGTGGAAAACTCTCATGTAATTAATCAAAACACAATATACAGAAAAACAATAAGCAAAATGCGAGATTTGAAGTTCTCACAGCGATGTCGTTGAAGGTTCATGTCTTATGGGATATTACGCTGTGTTGTTACGTGAGTAGCTGCGAATATTTCGAAGCACAGTAGCGCCTACGAAACGTCAAGAACTACTCACAATTCATGACCATTAATATGAGAGATTCAAAACCTTGGGAACTTATCTCCGAACGACACAATGTAAAGTTCTATAGGGTCTAATAATGAGCAAAATATTTCAAACATCTGTAGCAGGTCTCCACGAAGAATGCCTTAAATATTGCTTCCGTTGAATTATAAAATGAACTGAGAGTCTTATACCGTGTATCAGGCCATGATATGCAGTTATATCTAACGTTATTTTGAAGTAAATATAAGCTACAAATTTGTCCGACACTGTACCTAGAGTATGTAAAATTTATTCCCGAATCTAGTCCACAAAAGTCACTTTGGTGTGCACTAATAGTGTATAGTGTTTACCGCCTACTCTTCCTCATGGCCCTTATATCAGATATGTCCCATAATGCTGACAAATCTGACCGTCTCATCCTGCAGATTATACACCCGTGATTTACACAATGCTTTGTATGCCCGCTCCTTCACGCATTGTTGTAACCCGTTGTTTTGTCCCCTGGCGGATAATAAACACAGTACACATAAAAGCATGCTACAAATACGTACAGCAAGCCTGCTAGTCACGCAATGATGGGCAAAATATATCACGTTTACTTTCAGTGGCTATAGAGCTGTCACGTTATTTGCGCATTGTAACATAAGCCGAAACCTTGGAAGAATTTCAACACGCGACAAAGCCAAATCCCGAAACCCGAATTTACAGAAACAGTATTATCCTCCTGCACGCTTTTCATCTTTATTCGTGTCTCCCCTTTGAATTCATAACGATGTACTCATGTTCATCTTTCCAGTTTAAAAATAATATTACGGATAATGGGTTATTTATTAATCCGATAAAATAAAATAAATAATTTAAGGGATTTAAATGCATATGAATAACTGTCTTTAAAACAAATAACATAAAGCAGTAAATCATCCTTACGGGTGCCAGACTTGAGGTTCCGGCAGCGGTTTTTCCGAGCATTCAAGTCTTCTGGGGTGTGGCGATGTGTCGACAGCTAAATATTTACCGACGTTTCGGAAAAAATGTAGTGCAATTAGCATCAGGCCCAGTCTTCTTGGACTGCGTATGAAGGCACTAAAATTCTTCGAAACACTGAAAACTATTTACCCCAAAACACATCTTAATATTCCAGAAGACTTAGATCTTAATTTTTATAATTAATAGTCAAACGAAGACAAAATTAATATTACCTTAATAATAATATCATAATCATCATCGAATGTCCCCACCCAAGGACTATTTAATAATAAGGCGGTGGGAAAGATTTTGTGCGTCTTTGGGCAATCGAATACACTGAAGTTGACCAGGACCCTCCATATTTAATCTTGCTTTTTATTTCCGCCTCCTCCCCATGTTCCTTTGGGCTTATTATTAGAGCAAAGGGGAAGCTTTGTTTTACCTCGGTACCAGGTTTACTAACGTGTCTAATTATCGATACAATTATATGCTATTAACTCTATATTAAAAACCTTCTTGAAGCAACTTAGATTTTGCCAAAAATAAGATACATGGTGCTTGATGGAAACCAAAAATTTATATAATCCACCCCCGGACACTATCCTGAACCAGATTAATTTACTTCACCTAGTTATTCCAAGTTCTTCTTGGATTTCTTGACCCTTGAAGATGGGACCGATACGTTGTCCCGAAACGTCGGTAAAGGATTACCACTCGACGCTACGTAATACCCCAGAAGAGCGCAGATCTCAGGCTCAGATTTGTGTCTACCAAAAGCAGCCAAATTTATATGGACACTGCTTAACGAAGTACCACGTTCTACTGGTCCATCTGTGTTTCAGGTGCGGTGCAAGCACGGGACTACAGATCCCCAGGTTGCATGACCTACGGAAACGGAAGTCACGTGACCACACTGGGAATCAATTTACTCGCCAATAACGGAGCTCCGGATTACTGCGGAGTCCTCGTCAACAACGTGAGTGCATTTGTCACCTTGACCGCATTTAGCCTCTAGTTACAGTGAATGCAGGTGTTTTCATTTGTGGAATTACATCGTAGTATAACCTGAACCGTGAACAGACTTCTTTGTCTCAAAGTTTATGCTATAATGTCGGACAGGGTTTAATTTCCCGCTAAAAACCCTTACTGGCAGGCTGACTTCGTGACAATTAGCGGGATGCTTAAATGCCGTGGAAAAGACACTGGGAACGTATCAAGGCAATAGTTCAAATACAGTATTTGATTTGAAAAATTTATTTTATGTATTTTTGGCTACACGTTCTCGCCTGTGAAGATCAAGAAACACGCAATTTTCAGATTATTATTATTATTATTATTATTATTTACTGTTTTGACATTCTATTAGAGACATACAATTTAATGTATATCTCTATGGGTAATAACTACTATAATTCATATAAAATTAATTATTTTACACATAAGATGAGTTAATATTAAACTAGCTTTTAACATTGCTAAAATATGTCTCACGCCGATATTCAACAGGCCATACAACGCAATCGAAAAGGCTCGGCTGTATCTCCTTTTTTACTAGATTTATTGCGATTTTAGTTTTAACTTCTTGTTCGGTTTAGCTTGCTCTTGGAAGCACAAAGGTATTTATTTTAAGCTACTTTATGCAATAGCTACGAAGAATTAAAATAAATTATAATATTCAGAAAGAAATATTCAACGAAACACCCATAGATTTAATAATCCAAGAAAGCGAATGGCTAAGATGGTAGGCGTGTCACTGAGAAAACCTTCCTTTTCAGTTATTTAGCACTAAAAGTTTGTTTCATATACCTTTAGAAAAGAATGATATAAAAAGAAAGAAAGGAACAAAGAAAAAGACAATAAAATAACCTGTGACCTTTAGTTGCTCAGTAAGTGCACAGTTATGGAATGCCACGACTACAGAACTGGTTTGAATTCTATACTCACTGTAGAAACTTCGAGCAAGGATGTACTTAATTAATGCCATGTGATACGCGTTAATTTTGCATGGAAAGAAACAGGGTAATTTAGAAACATGTATCTACTTCCGTGCGTTGTAAGCATTAATCAATATAATTAACGCTATTATACCTTCATGAGATATTAAAGAGCGATTACTACATATCTCAGTCCCTGGTTCGAAGCTAGCTAAGGGCAATAACTTTATTCGATATAACCTTGCTTCTTATCTGAATACCATGGCTTCATTTCTTGTAAGCTGTAATACAAGCTTTGGTGCCAGGGCAAGAAAAATGCTTAGATTCCAACGATGACTACGTGAAATTTTAATTTGTAATATTTGCTGCCTACTCGCCACGCACACACTGAAGCCCGAATAAAGTTCTCGGCATTTGAGTGTTGCCTCACTTTTTGAAAATCCTTTGTCATTTGTCATTCATAATGACCACGAATATGTGAGGTCATACCGGACAGCGTAAAATAACTACAATCTATATACCTACTAGCGGAAATTAAGCCCTGACATGGGTCACTAAATTAAGGAATTAGAAATTAAAGATGCCAGTTGTTCACTTCCATGTCTAAAAATCAAATCATAATGAAGAAAGGAATCGTAAACTATAAGATTCTTGTTTATCACGCGTCCGACTCGAGACACGTTAGTGAATAAATCAAGTTGCTATAGGTTGAACATGTCTAGTTTTCGATCCCCAGTACCAAAAATTATTTTCTTTTGGTAAACACGCCCAGACTAGCTTTATCGTCCACTCTCTCTTTTTGGGTAGAAAAAATTTGGCGTAGCGTCAATCTAATCACTGTTATACATCTGATGCCGAGATTATGAACTTATGGCACTTCAACACCCCTTCTGTTTTTACCCTAGTGATGTGATGTTCAAAATTTCTTACTTCCACCTTCACTCTTCTGAATCGTTAGGCGTGCGTTGAGTTGAGTTGTCACTGAAGGAAATACGGAGCTGCTACGGCGCTGTGCGCATGCCTGGATCCTATTGTCAGAAGAAATGTATAGTAGCCGGCACGAATCTGTGAGATTGGCATCTTACCAGTGTGTGGGGGCAAGCAGAAGGGTGCGAGAGGGGACAACATTATGTTACTACTAGACTTAACAGTTGTCAGTCGGAAGCCCTTGCTAACGACGTGGAAGTGAACAGTAGTGTGCCAGGCTCGATGTTTTCAGATAAGTCGGCATTCACTACATCTGAAAAGGCGTACAATGAAAGTTGCAAATCTGTACCGACTAATACACGCACTGTAGTTCATCTAACAGGAATGAGTTAAGGAGCCCCGGGACAATGTTTTCTGTTTGGCGAACACATTTTATACAGTACTGAGATGTGAACTACAGCGAAACACAAGACTGAAGGAAAATGACGCGGACAGTTGAACTATGTTAATAAGGGCGGCGGGTCAGAACTGGCGGTAAACAACAAACTACTGGAAGGGAGAACAGTAACTAGTTCATAATTAAAGAACCGTGACGTTTAAGATAAAAACTATTAATCTAAAATCCTATGTTTTGCTTCAACTGAAAGAATTCCTTTAACGCATTGTTCCAAAAATAACTGTGTCATCTTTAAACTTTATGGTCTCCTTGTCGGAAGCAAAACAGCTGCGTTTATTCTCCGAACGCAGATTTCACTTTATCCGTGAATATTCAAAACTGAGTGGTTGCTCCTTTCAGTTCCTTTTCCCTCGACGGCGGAATTTTAATACTTCACGACCCCTCGAGTCATGCTACCTTTGCCGTCGTGTGGTCAACAGACTGTGAAAAGTGAACACTGTGCAGTACACCTCAGCAGTGACAGAAAATGTGCACTTATTATCGCAACGCACAGTGACACGAACCTGGTCAGCAACTGGGTTGCTAGGTTATTGTATCAGCAAACGGTGGCAAAGAAAAGGCCTCTGCAGACGAGGCGGCGCGAGCGGCCACATGGGTCACGAGGACCCCAAAACATACACAACACGAAAATTTGTGTGGGTTTTTGGGGGGGGGGGGGGATTGTATTCTGTTATTCTAACAGAAGGCAGCCTTATGGATTCCTGTTAATGAGATTGGGCTAACTTCGCTGATAATTATGGTGGGTGCCGAATGTCTAGTTGCTGGGGGGGGGGGGGCTGATTGTCATGTCGCAAGGGGCCCCCGACAGAATACTTACGCTACTGTTAGCCAGTGTTTTACAGTACCGCGCACTACAATAACTAAACAAACTCAGAATCCGACTGCTAAATACCGTTACCTTCAACTCATTCTTTTCACATATTTATACCCTTATTTGTCTAGGTTGCCTTTAGTATTATTTCCACCGAGATTTTGCCACAGATCTGACCACATTAGAAGCCTCTTATGAGCATTATTTAAGAGACTTCATTCAGTTCGTGGCGACTGAGGCTCACGTAAACGCAAGCGAGGCAAGTAGTATAAAACGACTGCTGTCTGTTGGCAGACTGTCCAGGAGGCTTCCACAGGCTAGCTACGGTTCACGGCAGTATTCCTGTATCTTATCGCTTAACAGACGCAGGAAATCTGTAATGGAATTCGCTTATATTGGTAGAGTAACAGTTTACCGTGACTGCGGAGCCTGACAACGTAAACTGAACGTTAAAGGACGCTGATGATGGCATAATATTTCAATACTGGTGACCGATATTTTGAAAAGTGACCACAGTCTGCTACTAAAAGACCCGCAAGGTTTCGGAGACAGAGTCACTCTCCAGAATGTTTCGGGTTTTCTTTAGCCTAAGACGCCGGAAAATGTGCACAGATCGGTACCTCTATAATAACTGCCTTCACAACTTCGTACCACTTCTAGAACAACTGTTAATCTGTTAACCAGATTCTCCACACATCACCATGCGTTATCTTGTCTGTGTTATATCTTACACGTAGACATCGTGGAAGAAATATACATCTGTGGATTTCGTTCATCAGGGATGTGACCCTGCGTAATGTTCCAAAAGAACGTAACCTGCATCTACACCGCTGCGAAAACCTCAAAACTCGCAAGTATAAATTTTCTTACGGTGAAAATTCAGCCCCACGTGAACCAACCCTTACCCAGCCATCCATTCCATGACTGCTTATTTAACGTATTTTCGGTCATGTTTCATGGATGGGACTGAAGATCAGATTATACGTCGTCGTAATATGAGAAAAAAAGACTAAGCACAAATGGCAGGGACGTGAAACCAGAAGAACTCCTTAACGGGTTCTCAGAGATACTAAGTATCTACCCCTCTCGCACAGGTTTATTTTAATGCAGGTATTTGCTTCGATGTACAGACGGAATTTTATACACATTCGCCGCCTCCATTGTGATTCAAAAGGCACATTTCACTTAAGATTACTGCATTTCTCGAGACTCTATCAGACGTGTGATATTCGGAAAAGAACACGACGGTTCGGGACCTGGGTTGTTCCCGCCCTCGTTGGACCAGTGACTGAGAACAGCCCGACTGAGTTGGTGCGTCGCCACCCAACCGGGTTAGGACGGAAACAAATCCAGTTCTCAAACCGCTGGGTTCCCTTTCGGATACTAGACGATTGATAAAACCCAGGAAGCAAGTAATACAGTGTGCAATACATCATTGTCAGAACCTTACAAAATTCACGCTGCAAAATTTCATGTTACAGCGTACGAGCTGCAATCATATTACACAGCATGCTGACATAGTTCAGTCTTCTTCTTTGCTTCCTTTCTTTCGTTCATTCTCTCCTTCCAGTCTCTAATATTCATTCCCAGTTTTTAAATTTTTATTTTGGCCATATAAATTTGACAGTCTTGTCCTTATTTTAACAACAGTCTGACTTAAATTCTTCTCCATTTATGGCACGACAGTTCTCCCTCAGATAAAATTCAGGACGCACAAAAGGCGAAAACAAATTACGGTACGACCAGAAAACATTAAACATTTAACCACAACAAGTTCCTTTAGATTCCTGTTTTTCCTTCTCATTCCGCTTTAAACACGTGAGTTTATAATATGTAATGTCACATGTTTTAATTTTAGTTCACAATATTTGATTATTAATTACGCAGTTTAACCAAGCAAAATTGACTTTATGTAACACTGATCAGGCATAATAACATCATAAATTTACACACAGTGTTTTGATTGGTTTGAGAGATCATAAAACTATACAAATCCGAAACAACCCGACACAGTCAAAACGTGTAACAAATAAAATATATATTGCTTGTAGACTGCGTACCACGTTGTTTGTATGTAATGACCGAGAAATAAGTCCTAGTAGTCCACATAGTGGCAACAAGAGGCTGGTGTGTAGTACTGAATTTTATACTGTATGTATAAAACTAATTATGCGACGAAGTGTGGAAGTCTCGTGTAGAGAGGTTACTGTACGAAGCACAGAGGTGACGAGGGAACGCGAGTCCGACGTCAGCAGCCTCGTGTCGCAACCTTACGTGCAGCCATCCATTCAACAGGAAACCAAGAAATGGCCTTCGTTCTGCAGTTGTTGCGACAGACCAGTGAGCACCAACAAAGTCGAACACCGGCAGGTGGAGAAAATCTAATGCCCCCTAATCAATACAGTAACTAGACTCACACCTGTCATATTTCCACGGGGAGTTTCTAATATCACATTAGCACCCTGAAGTCTTCTCGGTGCTGAATAGTCTCACCGTGTGTTCTGGGTTGTGGTGGCGTGTCCTTGTGTGATTTGTGGTTGTCAACCTGCCAATGGGACAGGTTTCAGTCCGAGTGCTTCGGTTTACTCTGTTAGTATCATTTCACCAGGTCCACACTCTCACACATTTATCTGCCATTGACGGTGTATAGTCTAGGTCAGGACTTATCAGACTTTTCTGTGGGGCGGGCAACTTCGGCAAAACATGGTCTGCATGCAGGCAACATGAAATTCAACACACAGAATAAAGGGTGAATAAGTGTACGTATAATTACATGTACAAGCTTACCTGTGCATTTTTCTGTACGTCATGTGCAATACAAAATACGCTCACAACAATACAAAATTTATTAAAAATTCGATTCAAAGCCTAGACTAGAGTGTCCACATTTGGGCACATTTTGACAAAACGACGGTTCCCCGATGACGAGGGCGGAGATGGCTCTCGAAACGTTGGCTTATTTACCATTAAACTGTTTAACACGGCTGATAATCCGAGAACATTTTATCCAGTTTAGCCGCCGTGAAATCTTCAAATTAAATATAATGTATGTCTGCATAAATAAGCAGCTCATACGTTTTTCAGAATTTGTTTGGTATTTTATCTCTGTTCTTTCAGGGAAAGAGTTAAAATATTCCTCTCATTTCAAATGTCCCCGTGGGCAGCACAAAAGTGTCGCGGGCAACATGCTGGCCGCGAGCTACGGGTTGACGGGCCTGTTCTGGGTACTGATAGCGCTAGTAAATATTAGCCCCTAAAATGAATCCTTTGCTTGATTTATAACATGTCACAAGTTGATCCATATGGGAAGGCTTTCAGTTTGTACTACGGGCGGGCCAGGTTCAAGTCTAGGAAGCAACACCGACTATTCCGAGAATATTCGTGCATTCGGCAGTCCCTCCAGGCAAGTGCCGTTTTAGCAGGACGTATTTAAGCTGGGATACCCCTGTTTCCCTCCTTATCCTCTCCAACTTATAGTTCATTACTGTCCAATTATCAAACATTTTACACTGTGAGATACTGACATTGTTGTTACATAAACTGCACCAGCAAATACGGGATCCCGAACGGAATTCAAAGCCGCTGTTACTGCCACACACACTCCTAGCATTCCACGTATGTGCACATCATTACTGATATTTTGTTTTCCTTTGTGCATAATATAAATGCCGGTGGGGGCGAGATTTTCCTCACCTGTCCTGACCGTTCATTGGGCACATCCAGCCGCCTGTACAATGGGTGCCGGGTCTCTTTCCCGGGAGTAAAGCGGCCGGGACGTGGCGCTGACTACCCACTCCCATCTAGCGCCTAGGTTAAAGAAAGATTAGAGCTTTACGCCTACTGTCCCTCTAGTCCTTCATGGAATAGTTATAGGGTGAACTTTACCTTTTTACCTTAACTTTTTATGCATAATATATTACTTAAGGACAGATTTCGGAATAGCGTTTTCGGTAGATTTACTATGCCACAGGCTGGACAACCAAGTAGACTTGGTTTAATTCCTGAATCTGGCAAGAATTTTATGTCTTGTCCAAGGTGCCCATATTCACCTTCATTTTCAATGATTACTGCGACTCCTTTTTCGAGGGTAAAGTGGCCAGTGTGTGCAGCTGACCAACAGCCTCAATTTAGTGTCACGATTAAAAACGAGAGGAACTATACTTCTGCTCATGTAACTTTATGGCCTGCGCAAGGACAAGTTCGCCTTTCAGATATTCTACGTAAAACATGTCGGACACAACTTCAAAATCTCGCATCGTCGCTGTGTGCGTAACTAGTGGCTTGCAAGCAACATTTCATACAAGATGCCATTATTTTAAACGACTCTAACGGAGCCGTGGTCACTTATGCTGTACAGCCCAGCCACATGCCGGCTCGTTCCCACGCTGCTTATCGGAGGCACTGCAAGGTAGTTATGATTGCGCTACTGTCGCTTTGCAGGCTTGCATATCATACGTCGTACATACGCTAACAACGCTTGGTATAAGAAGCGCTGCCATAACTACAGACGAAACTTTCCCGACGTGTCAGTTCCACACAGTGAAACAGTTTTATAATTATGTGAGAAGGCTTCACACAATGTGTTCCATTTTGAGCAACAAAGCGAAAAGAGGCACGTCCTGACTGAAGAATAGCTGGACAAAATTGGCGGTAGTCAGAAGAAATCTTTAAGAAAGTGTTATGAGACTTACACAACAGAGGCACATGTCGGCGTAATGAGTAGGAAATGCAACAAATCTGTCGCAAGTGCATCCGTATAAGACAGCTGTGATTAAAGTCTACGAGTGCATCGGGAAGCGTACCGTGCGTTTGTAAACTTGTACTTGCAAGGGCTGTATGCTGGAGAAACAGGTACCAGATTCGTCCTGTTTAACGACGAAACTTGCGTTCATCTATGTAGAACCGTTAAATATCACAATAACAATTAACGTTCTGCATAAAATCCCATATTAATCCACGGAGCCTCATTATATGATGCTAAGGTTCGTGTGTGGTGCGGTGCGATTGCAATTAAGACTATTGGGCGCGTTTATGTTTCTGAGACTGTAAACTCACGCTGATAAGTAACACACATGGCGACACCATTTACTGGAAGCTTGTGCGAATACGATGGAACGTACGGATTTTTCAGCAAGATAATGCAAAAGCTTGCGCTACAGACCCAGCACCTTCTTTAAATGTGATGAGTAAATGCTTTTATTAATTGTAATGCATCAAACGGAAACTTGTGGAAGAACGGCGACTGGTGCCCTGCCTTCTCTCACACAGAACGGTCATGACAGGGTCATAGCTCACGCTGATGCGTGCAGTCTTTAAGAAACTTCGCCATACATATATATATATACGTGAAATTAAATGCAGGTTTTGCCACAGCAAAGGTAGCATTCAACAAGAAGACTCTCTTCACTAGCAAATTGGACTTAAATTTAAGGAAGAAACTAATGAAATGATGTATTTCGAACACAGCTTTGTAAGGTGCTGAAACTTGGACACTTCGGAAAGTGGATAAGAAAATACCTTCAAAGTTTGAAATACTATACTGCAGAAGGAAGGAGAAGTTCAGTTGGACAAGTCGTGTAAAAAATGAATTATTAAACAGAGTCAAGGAGGACAGGGATATGCTACATAAATAAAAAGACGGAATGCTAACTGGATTGGTCACATCCGGCGTAGGAACTACTGCCTAAAACACGTTATTGAAGGAAAGACAGAACGAAGAAGTGACTGGAAGATGGGGGAGAAGACGTAAGCAGCTACTGGATGATCGTAAGGAAAGGACAGGGTACTGTAAATTGAAAGAGGAAGCACTAGATCGCATTCTGTGGAGAACTCGGTTTGGAAGAGGCTGTGGACCTGTCGTAAGACAGCCTACGAAATGTTACTTACTTACATACATACATATATACATACATACATACATACATACATACATACATACATACATACATACATACACACACACACACACACACACATACACACACGTAATGTGTAGGTATGTGTATGATATGTGTCTGTACAAAATTTATAGTTCCAGCGTTTCGTTAGTTATCAGCATCGACCTGAAAGCGAAATAAAATATTCTCACAGCCACTATCTTGTCACATAAAATACCTCAAAAATGTTACTGTAAAGAAAGTCGCACATTTTCGGGGTCCATTACCGTTCATCATTACAGACCTCAAAGTGAATGCCGCTAATTTCTCTTCCACCTCAAAAGTTCGCGCGCCCGCCACGGTGTTATAACAGGATGTAGAAAATTAAAGGCTATGGTGCTGGATGCCCTGCAGTAACATATTTCGCAGCGTGTTATGTCAAAACAGACACCTAATGCCAATGTTCCAATGGTGCCCCCCCCCCCCCCACACACACACACACACGACATGGTGATCTCTCCTCTCCTGACTGGTTGGGAAAGTTCGGTAGGAAATGCTAAACATGTCTTGTAACTTTTGAATGGCACAAAACAGTGGTGTACTTGAGACTTGAGCCACGGACTTAGGAAGTTGAAGGCAGACACACTGCCTGCAGTTTGTGACAGTGCTCTACAAACTACACAAGACAAGTCTTCCATGCTGACTGTAATCGTAATTGTAACCAAGGAGTTGTGAAACACTAGCTTCTCATGCGTGTTTGGCGAACTGCTGTTTAGTGTTTTCACAATAAAGATGGGACAGTTCACAGCGCCGAGTTCTCGGTTTCTGTGTGGTCTGTATTATGAAATCACAAAACGCTACACTATATTAAGTAATACAGTTTGTCTGCTTATTTAATTTTTAAGCAACGTTTTGGGAGATGTTGAAGTATATTCATTCTGTGTGATTTATAAAAGACGCCTTTGAAATCGTTGGGAAATAAAAGAGTTGGCGTGTAAAATTCGTTTCTATTCACACGGAGGTAATGGGAATTTAACACTATGGATGACGTAAGCAAGAAGACGCACCTTTATGCCCAAGGTGGAGGCTGTAAACACTTGGAAGTTCTTAGTGAATTTGTATTCCTCGCTGATGGCATTCATTTAATGCAAGATACAAACACTTCTTCCTTTCAGTCTTTCCACGTGTGCTGAAATCAGGTGGCAGAAATGAAAGCCAAAACTCATGTACGCAGGACAGAATTTAAGGGCATCCTTTCCGTAACTTTTTTTTTTTTTGCTTGTGTCTCTTACTTCCTCTGTTTGAGACCTGCCTTTTACTCTTCCTTTCCATCTCATTCCTTTCCATATTTTTACATACACTTATTTTCACCGTCGATCGCTACAGTGCCCCAAGGCTTGTTCCTGCCATTACCTCTGCACGATAGGTCTTGCCATGTATGATCAGCCTTAGTTGCCCTCCCACTTCATGGCCAATCATGCAGAACGTGGGACAGATTCTCAGCGTGTACCATTCTCCATTATCCAATTCTCCTTGTGAAATGTAATGACAGAATTCTTGGGAGAACATTGAGCTTTCATTACTTCCGCTTTCAAGATATTTCGTGGGAGGGCGAAGGACAGCCCTGGTCATTGTTTATTGAACTTTATGGTGTCGAACTCGTTCGTGCCCAGATGGCGCCAGAATACATTCGAACGTTGTAAAACATGCTTTCTGTATAGCCCTATATCAGAGCGGGAATGTTACAGACTTGATCCCGGAGGTTCAAACTTTGAATCACAGCTGAAATATCTGCTGTCTTGACTTTTCGTGGTTTTTCTCAGTATTTTCGAATAAACGCCAAGATATTACTTTCAACTAGATCATCATGCCCTCTTCCTCTTCTTAGACCACCTATTTTTAGTTGATCATCATGTTCCCGTCTTATATGACGCTTGTATATCTGTCTTCTAACTTCGTTTATTTAGTTTAGAATATCCACATTTCCGGAAACTTAAATGTGCATTAAGAAGATGTAACTTCGTAGGCAAGTTCCTTTAAATTATAATTTTTTAGACCAGATGTGTTCTCATTGTAGGCTTAATAACACGGATTGTTATCTCTTCGAAGGTTTCCTTTGATATCTGCATGTCTCATTCTTCACGGTACCATGCATATAAATAACCCCTAAGAACAATGGACCATCAGCAAATGCATGCAGTTATTAATATCCTCAAAGAAGCGGAAGTCTGGAGTTTCCACTGCGTGTCACCGTGTGAATACACAAGATAAATCTGTCCATGTGGAGCCACGTCACAACGGCTTGCAGTCGCTATGTAGATAAAGCTGTATGCTTAAGTGACTTCAGCACAACATGGAGGCAGTCGGTCAGCTTCAGGATCCGACAGCATTACCTCTGCATCCATCAGATCTTAGGAGATGATCTGGATGCACTGACGAAGATTATAAAGTGAACCGTGCCGCCAGTCAAGCTTGTAGCTAGTCAATGGCACCCCAAGATTTGGATGTTGTGAGCAACAGTACGAAAAGATTTCCAAAAGTTTCGACTTTTATTATATTGTGTGCCAAAAATGTTTCAGATATTACACCTGTTTAATTAAATGAGGTGTCTGTCTGAGGCAGCCGTAACTCATAAGGAAAAGGAGACAGGAGATTAACATTTTGGTAGTTGAAGACGATTATAGGATTTTCAGTGCCCGATATAATCAAATTCTGTCCCCAGGATCGCGGCACATCCCCAGCTTACCGTGTTGCAAAAGAACAGTTGAGCACCGCGCAATACGTACCGCAACCCGAGGTCCTCTCCCCAGTAGACGAGATTAACGCTTGATTTGGGCTTAGGAATAAAGGCAGGGCAGAGGAAAGAAGCCGTGGAGTGGCACGTGGTGGTAATAGCCGACAGTAATGTGTTTTTAAATATCTGTAGATGGGTTACACATTGTATTTGCACCCAAAATGTGATTCGATGCTAGCCTCAGTGGGGGGGGGGGGGGGGGGAGACGGTGACGTGACTAGTCAAAATTAAATTCTCGCCGCTGCTTTTCCGTTACTCTAAATTCAAGTAAGCTCTCAGACCTTTTCTGATTCAAAATTTATCCTGAAAACACTTTTCTAGACATTCAGCAGACCTACTTCTACACAGACCAACATAATACAGAGAAATACTGACGTATTTCACAAACTAAAGTCAGTGTGAAGGTCATCTATCAGTTCCAGTGCATACAATTTTGTTTGACGTGACACATACAACAAATGCAATGTAGGTTACGTGTCAACTCCATAACACACCGTCGTCACAAACCGCTTTCTTTGTTTTGTACGTCCTACAACTAAAGCAAATAAATAAAATTTATGCTACAGTATTTTGCGGGAACTTCCATGGCTGTCTATTGACAGAATTTGGATTCACGCTTTCTGCAAGATATTAATGAAAGATCACAAGTACAAAAATATCTGTTAGCATAGTGTAAGAACAGTTTACGCTTCACAATTTATTTGTTATTCGTTACGCAAGAACTGGGATTCTTATGCGAAATATTACTCTCAGACAAACTCTTCTGGCTATTAAGGGTCTCACAGCACTTCAGAAGTAGAAGCCATACAATGCTGCGATGGTTTTTAATGTTAAATTTAACACTGAACATCCCCGTTAATTTTATGTTTATCGTGGTATAACGTATGAAGCACATACGTCCCAGACGCTTGTAAACGTCGTTTGGAATACATCATTCGCTTTCAAGTATTAGGTTACGAAGATTCCTAGAACCAGGCTAAAACATGATAATGGATATCACGAAAAAACAACAACAACAACAACAGCAGCAGCAACAACAACACTATCACCATGCATATACCACCAAACCACCTCAACCACTTGCAGAGGTCAGGACAGAGAAGGGTATTGCCACCACAATGGTAACGTACTGCCATTTTCCATGCTTCTTCGACGTTTAATCAACTCTATATATTATACAGCGTCAACTGGAAAGAAATGTTAATAATTATGAATCAGGAAACACGTAGAAGGAAGAGATCGTAAGGAAGGACTGAGGTACTTCCCCTGGCATTCGCCTGGACTATTTCTTGAGTTACATAACGAAGTTATTTCAACTGCTGAAGTTACAGAGTGGCATTCGTCTGGTGAGAAAGGGGAAATGGGAGATTAAACAGGCAGGTTGTCTCTGGCCGGGTTTCGAACTGACCGCGTCGCTTATATTAATGTTACACCAAGCTGGTGTGCTTTAAAGATGCCACGCAATTCTTAGGTTAATGGTGCTGCAGGAAGCATTCGGTAAACTAGAAGTCCGACAATTAAGTAAACGGTCTGCTGTGTGTGTAGCTTCTGCCAGTACATGTTGGAACACCTGACTGCTCCACTCACGCTGCGTCAAAAATACATGGGGATTTGGTGTGTTTTGGAGCGGTTAAGTGTTTTATTGGTTTCTTCAACATAGGTTTCCTCAGCAAATTCCGCACGTTTTTTTAAAAAAAACCTTGACCTATCTACAAAAAGATGGTGGCTTGTGATGAGAATTGGTGTTGCAATGCGGCTAAGTAATGCTGTGCTTCTTCTCAGTCCTGAATTTCTGAGCCTGGAAATGTGGGCGGATGTATAAATTAAATTTCGAAACCATGTATATTAGAGAAACCTCATATTATGAATTTGCTCCCTCAAACGAAGCATTCCTCTTCCCGCATCAAAACAACAACTCCAGTGCTTTTTTCGACATATCATATATTGGCGAGAGTCCGCCAGGGCAGAATAAAACGGCACAACGGAAGTAAACCCTGGAGAAAGTTAACAAACACAGAAATATTTAAAACGAAAAATTTTCACTTTTCAGCCGGACAGAAAAGAAACCCAGGAAGAATATTATAACATCCTGCACAATCTAAAACAAGTGTAGAAAAATCCGAATTCTCTTCTTCCTGCAACGGGACATAACAACTAGGAGGTTTTCTCCTCATTTGTGACCAATCAGGGAAGTATACTTCCTCGTGAATTTCCAGTGGAGCCATTATTAGGCGACATACTCGTGTTCGTCACATACAGCTGAAGTAACACAGGCAACTGCAGGATAGTTTTCTGTAATATCGGACGGTCTTAAGCATGACACAGTCGCTGTTTAGAGAAGGTAATATTTCATACATTCAACAACAGAAGGTAAGAATATATTAGATATAATTTATTACTTGAGCAATGTGGCAGCTGGGCAATACAGACACGACAGCAAATATACGTGTAACGTAACATTAAGGCTTGTCCGGATCTTTTGTGTCCTGGACTCTTCTTAGGCACTGACACTTCTTAATTCACTGACGTCACATTTTTATCGTTATGTGCACATACACGTAATATTTTGACTACTGTGAGGGTACGCTGCATTTCTTTTAAAAACTTTACCTTCTCTCTACTTTGATCTTTTTGTTGTTAAATTTATCGGTCATGTATAACCTCAAAAATTCAACCCGAATTTTTCGCTGTTATCTCGCAAATGGCGTGACTTTCGGACAACATGTGTTTCACAAGAAATGTTTAGGTATACTTTAACTTTCTGTACAAATTTTATCTGATTTCTTACTTTGGGAAGAACTTAGTGAGGCACTACAATAAACTGACTTGGCTTATAATGTAAAGTGCCTGATATATTTGTTCCACTTTAATCAAACTTGGACTTTCCAAACCAATTTTAATAAATGAACGTAATGCAAAATTTCACGAAAATTCGTCCACTGGGAGCTCAGTCGTTCTATGGGGGCGGAAGGACAGATATTACAAAGCTAACGGTCACGTTCCTCAACTTCGGGAACTCGCCTAAAAATGGAAAAAAGGGAGACTCCGTGCAGTCACAAAGAGCGCTTCGTTAAAAGAGCAGAATGACGTGTGTTCACGATATCACACGGTTAAGAGCCATGCGATGATGTCGCGGGAACAGTTAAGGGACGCGCTGCAAGAAAGAGCACTTAGCACCCAACGTACATCCAGACTTTACCGCAAACATAAAAGTGGACAAAAGTAATTTCAATGAAATCTTATTCTGCTCTACAGCAGCACATGACCGTACAAAGGAAAACTTTTCTAAAACACACATTCTATCGTTCTCACACGGTGGCCGATACTGTTACAGCACAGGCCTTTGTTCCTACATCGAAAAGGAAACTTAAAAGTTATTTTCCTATTTTCGGACAGTTACGATGCAATCTTGTAAAATAAATAAACACAGAGCTTTTCTAAGGGAACACTTTAATACTGGCTTGAAGTTTTCCTCCACATATTCCTCTTTTTCTGCCTTTTCCGATTTTAAACTTTCCCATCATCAGATCTCATAAAAGCATATATGCAACTGAAAATGCCCGTTTGTAAATAGAGTTTCCAGGAAACACTGAGGTTTAATATGTTCCCTGGTGTCGAATAAAGGGAAGGGAATGAAAAGCAAAATCAGAATTTAAGTACCAAATCGCTCGTAAAATAGCAATTTGCCGTATCCCACACATTTCGTCACACTGGGATTCCTCCCTTACCAGTTGGGTTACAAACACACCTTCTATCAAAGTGTTGTGTCCACAAAATAATTGCTTGTCCTTATATTTTCGTAAAAACATAACTTGCTTAAGTGTTAGTCTACTGAGGATCGGTAAAGTTTTTTGTTTCCTGTAAAACTGTGCATCAGTAGGTTAAGACGAACTGCTACTTCATGAGAGAAAAGCCTTTAATTTTATATGAAACCACACTTACAGCGTAGAGCTCTAAATGGCGTGACATCAGCTGTACAGAGCTCTCTACCTTAAAAACCTCTGGCAATAATGTGTTCAAAATAGATGCGGGCGGGAAGAAATTTGTCAGATTATGAAAAAGCTGATATTCCATATATCGACGACTGATTGAGCAAGGAGGCTCAAGCTACGTGAGGATAAGATTCTTCTGTTGAAAAACAAGTACACGGGATTAGAAACTGAAGGAAATAAAAGTTCACTTTTCCTTGTTTTCTGTGCAGTGCGACTTGGGATCGCCAATAGCTAGCAATTGGCTGAATAATCAGAGAACAACCGCAAGCTTTAGTCTGGATAACTGGTCTCCGGACCAGAATTAAAACATGAGCTATCAGACTTATGAAACAGGAGTGTCAACCACAGCAACAATCAGTATAAACGCAGTGAAAGTAACAACGCCTTCGGAAGGATTCCTCTAACAATGCATTATGTATGCCGGTCCTGCAACCACAGCCGTAGGTGCCATCAGATATTCTGTTGTCGTCTCTTTATAAAAAGCTTTGTTTAGTACAGGAACAAAAGTTTGACGTAAATACCTAACAGAATATCAGGCAAAGGAAAGGGAGAGGCTTGCATTCCTCACCGTACAATAGCGACAATGTAAGGAGAGAGTGCTAAGCGTGAAGAAGGGCATATGTTGAGGAACGCCATGAATAATAAAATATCTTTGCATTATAAAGAAAATATCTGACAAGACTTTGCGACGTCGACGTGCCGAAAGTGAAACTAGCAGGAACTGCAATTTCTTCACTTCTTTAGATTGCGCATGTGAATGCATTGGAATTTGCTGACATACCAACTGGTATTCTATCTCTTGTCCAACAAAATTTCTTTTTACTAAGTGTTCCAAGATTTTTATCGTTGAGTTCTGTAGCAATAAAGGAGTCGAATTTCCTCCGTTTCACTGGAAAACGGATGCGTGAGAGAACATCAAAGTTGATGGAAGACAAATCGGGAGCAATCACTGTCAGACAGCAATCACTGTCAGGGAGCAGTCACTGTCAAGGAGCAATCACTGTCAGGGAGCAAAATGTGTAACAGGTTTGAAGACTCAAGTTTTCTTGGGAGACGCTTACAGCCTCCTCCTCCTCCAGGTATAAGAACCCAAAGAAGAGGCATCTATTGGGCTTTTAAATGAAGAATAACGAAAACGTTCTCTAAAGATAATGATTGAGCAGATCCTATTTGCTATTAGTAGCATCTAATTTAGCAAGAATTTAACTGATTGGTATTAAACTAAAATCGCCAGCATGTATGTAGGCAAGCATGGGTGAACACCAGGTCTTAAACTGCTGTGTATCTCTGTTACGGATTTCAAAAAGACAGCTGTAGGCAATCCAAAAAGTAAGGGTAAAGTTGTTTTACCTATTTTGCAGGAAAGAAATCGGGAACTTGTGAATATTTCTGGTTATAGAAAAGTCTTTTTTGCTTACAGTTTCCCCCTTCAATCCTAATGCAATGCAAGCCGTCCTTGTGTAAAGTTCCCTCAAAAAACGGTGTTTCGCGTTGATGTTGACACATCACAGTCACCAAAGGTTTCTCTGGCAGTTGGTGGTGTCTTCAACAACCAGACTCGCGGTTACCTCATTTATAATGTTACGTTGTACTTTGTTCCACACTAAGTTGCTATTTTCAATTACGTAAACCGAAGTTAAAATATTACTTACTATTAGTGGAAGAAAGTACGTTGACACAGATGTCCACAATTTGTTTAAAAAATCTAGAAGACACCTCAAAAGCCTAGGCACCAAGTGCGCGACGTGCGGCGAGTTCCGTACTGAGGACCCACAAATATTAGGCGCCACCACACAGAATTTGGCCACCCGGGCGACCTGCGCCCGGGATTTGTACTCTTCCTTCAGAATAAATTATTTTACCACCAGAGGGCTAAGAAAATTACCAAAAAACCTACACACATTAAGCGAAATAAGGAAAACGAAAGAACTCACCATTCTTCTTGGTCATTCAGATGCAGGACTCGATTATAACACGGACCTGATATCACTTCAGAAACACTGTGCTTTTCTGCAAACAATGGGAAAAGATAATTAGAATAATTCTTGTGTAAAAAGATCACTGAAGGCACATAATTCGCACAAGGTCCGATAACATCTTCTTAAACTGACAGACTTTAGTAAATAATTCAACGTACTGTTAGAAGTATCGAATTCAGTGTTTTAAAAACGTGGCCATCTTATTTAAGGCCAGAAGAGACTGCAGTACAAAGTATTGTGTGTGGGTATCCTTCGGTGGTGTACCTTACATACTACATTTCTGTTCGCGAGGTGTGAGGTTCTCACAGCGGTATTGCTAACTATTCAAGACTTTCACAACATTACGCAGTGTCGAATGGTAAAACGCAGTTACCGTCAGTGGACTAATTGGGCCTGAAAATGAAAAATGGTTTATCCTTCGAAATATCTGTAACTGTTGACCAGCTGACACCACATAACTACCCAGAATACCTGAATTTACAATTCCTCTCCTTTCTTACAGCATTTACCAGGAAAAGCCAAACATTTCCGTTTATAAAATGTTTTCCTTTGAGAAAAGAAACTAACAGCGTCCATATCAGGAAGTAAGAGCGGTATTACTTGCTTCCGTGATAAATTTTGTTCTCAACAGTACATTTCCTGGCAGTGATTCAACTCTCAAATGAATTTTCTTCTTCCTATACGCCCTCTAATTAAGCGCCTATTTCTTGATCACTCCAAAACCATAATGTATCTTGCCTTCCCAGAGAGGAGTGAAAAGGATTTTGGATGTTTAATGATTGTTCCTTACAACAATCCGAAACTGGTAAAGAGTAGAATAGACGCACATTTGCCGATGCAATTTCTTGCCAATGTGCTTGTTACACCTCATTTAGTACTACATCCATAAATCTGCAGTTTTTGTCGCTGTTATGAAAAGAATGATTCACAAAGGAAATGCCATCCTGTGTAATGTTTTTTTACGCGGCTTGTAAGTGTGGTATAGATGACCGCATGGTGTTTTGTGTTCTAAACAGAAACACAAAATCAAATAACACAGGCTGGCAATTTCGCACAAAATTATGGACTGGAAACCACAAGGAATGAGACACGTGGAAGACGTAAGCACATATCAAAGAATAACCAAAACTTGCCGGAAAAAAAGACTGCAAATTTTGGAAACAAGATGAAGTGATTCAGACTACATCCAGTGATGGGTTTTTGTGAACATATCAGTGAAAATCTGGATATGGGTTATGCACGCACGGAATATCGTGACCGGGTCAATAGTTAAGAGTCTTCCATAAAATATTTAAAAGTCCTGTCCTGTCCTGTCCTGTCCTGTCTGTAAGACTTCCGGGCGTTTAACACAGAACTAGTTCGAAGCAGCAACGACGTACCAACAAAACAAAACACAGAGCCTAAGGACGAGTGTAAATGTTAAACTTAACATGAGGAATGGCCTACAGAAAATAAGAAGGCTAGTAGCTACTAGTTCCTCAGGTAATGACGAAATTATCCGCATTTTGTGGAATCCGAAGTCTCGTTACCGTCTATACAAAAACCCGCCAACGGTCCCCGTACTGAGGCTGTTGCACCCAGCCCACACCCTTCCACCCTATTGCTTTAAGATCCATTTAAACATTATCCTCCCATCTACGCCTATGTTTTTAAAGCGGTCTTTGCCTTGCAGGTTTTCCACATACAATTTCTACTCACTTTCTTCGCTCCCCTACGTGCAACACGTCCCACCCATCTCATCCTTCTTATTTGATAAATATCGTAGCTGCTACGGAGGATTAGTACAAGCCTTGAAGCTTTCATTATGCAACTGTCTCCAACCTCCAGTTATGTCTTCCACCTTATTTCCAACGTAGATGTACTCACATTTAACTCGACTGTTGAACGATGTGCAGCGATTGAACTGGCAGGCAACGGCCTTAACTTCCAAGTTCACCTTATGACACTGCACAGAGACTGTTTCTGACGTCACAGTAGAAGAACCGCATATGGGGGAGCAAGTTGCAATAAAAAAATAAAGTGATGGAAGAAATTCTACACAGCGGCCATCGTAACGGTACAACCAGCCTGAAGCTCACACACCCTATTGCCTGCTCTTTACGGAAACAAATTCACGCACACATTATCCTGCATCTGTGTTCCGTCAGTCACAAAGAGAATCGCAAATCATTTGTGGTTTTCAAGTTGTGTGATAAATTCGTTCCACTAGCCGCGTATTGACAACCACTAATTTCCTTTGATAATCGACCGGCATGTCGTCTATGAGGTGCTATCGAAAGAATGTCCGAATTGAATGCTTCTCTTTATCCCTTTTCTGTTATTCTGTAATTTACACTTTAAAGGAATTCTGTATCGAACAATTCTGCCAATTTTGGAAGTATCTACGGAAATCCCGGAGACCACGTCACCACAACTCTTTAGTTCGTTAGTAGCTTTAGTTCTGGGAGTTGAAAAGAGTCACATGGGGCTAGATCTTGTGAACACGGAGCTTGGGGAAAACCGTAATGCCTGTCATAGCCACCTTAACCAAGCACTTACGCATAGCCAGAGTACAGAGGTCATCGTCATAGGGGAGAAACGAATTTTTTGGCGTGCCATTTTTCAAGACATTTCACTGCGTGGCTTTCAATATACGTCACCGAAATGTCACTATCACTTTGCTCTGCGGGACGAATTCGTGTCGTACACTTTAAATGGCGTACAGAAACAATTCCTTAGACTTTCAGGAGTTTCAGCACAACCTATTTCACACTTGAACTTAAAACCACTCGAATACCTGTGCTGTGCTTACTGTTTTATCTGCAAAGGTAAGCTTTAAGATGACGTAGCTAAATGTTGCATTTTTGTGTAATTTTACACAGAATTTGATGTACCTGTGTGCTATACTTAAGGTCTGTAAAACAGAATAAGTTGAGAAATGTAGGCCTACCTTAAACTTCACGGCTCTTTCTCTCCCTACGAATCCTAACGAAGCAATGTACTCCAGAGAGTTCCAGTTCTCGCTTATAGTGCTCTTAACGGGATACGTGGAGCAACAGGTTTCCATTTGCAGCACGTGGAATTTACAGCACGCGAACTTAAACTTTATTTTCCTAACACGCCTATGGATCCAAAACACAATAGCAGCTGCACGTCCGTGGAGTAAGTATGCGAACACTTCCTATGCGTAGGAATGTACGTACGTCTTTCATGTAAAGCGGGTAGTTATAAACTCCGATCTAAATAAAAGTTGAATTTGTTCAACAATTCTTCGTAACATTCTCTGGTATCATATTCCATTCAGATCCGTTGAGTGGTTCGCGATTTGTCACGTGCACGTAAACAGACGGAAGGACAGAGCGATTCTAATAGACAAGGACGCGAACGCTCCCAAAACAAAAAAGTCGTATGATCTGACTCCTACGTTTTTGAGTGATTCTTTGCTTCTGTGTAACCAGTTCTGAACACACCTCATATACGTAGCTTGGTAATCACTGTGTCTAGCAGGAAATGAAGTGTTTGGCAGTAGGTTCATTGCCATGGACAGTTTTGCTTGTAGCCATACAGAACCTACTTTAGCCTAATTTTTTCGACTTAGAATTTCCCTCCTACACAACTGTTTATTCAGCTTTTGCAAATAATCCCGAGTAATGGAACATACTTGCTGCTGCTACTTACGCAAATAAGTGATACGTAAAACTCCACATAATTATTATCTTTAACGTCTTGATCGTTTCCCACGTTGCCTTCCCCTTCGCTCGCTGAAGATGTGTCTCCTTTTTTATTTACCCCGACTTCACTGGTTTCCTATGAATATATGCGCGACGCGCCTATGAATATGACAATATTCAGCCATTACCGACAAAGCTTGAAAATCAGGACATGTGTCAGCAGATTAATGCTTTGAAAATGACTGACAGATTTATTACTCAGATGTACCACACAGAACTGTATTTACATTTATTAATTCCGCAGCGTCTGTTGTGATTATAGCTTCCGACAGTAGTTCTGAGGAGTGATCGTGCCGACTGACGAAAGGACAGACGCTGTCCCCAGACTGTAAGCTAATTTTATGCAATTTGAGTAAAGAGATCATAAATTCGTGGCTACACACTCACGCCGCAAGACATTTTCGGAACCTGCAACCCAGCGACTGAGCTGTCCACTATCTTGCGTATCTTGACCCTGTGACCTTTATGACATCTACCTACAGCATATTACACGGTGTCACATCCCAGAAGAGGAGTGTTTGTAACAACGCTCGTGAGAATTTCAACTTTCACATAAATTTGTAACTACAGCAGAATCAGGCTACTGATTTTTGAACTTTGTGTCATTTTGCAGAAAACGGAAGAACGCTCATTGCCTATAGCAGTGAGAATCCACAAGACTTTGGAGCTCGCAGACGACAAGTTTTACGTCATTACTTGCGGCAAGGCCGGCTTCAAGAACGCGAGAAATGAGACTTCTCTTGTTTCCCTCAAGTTGCTGGAAAAGGGGAAGAGAGTGCAAGAAGTCGTTTATAGCCATCCGTATACGCTACGGGCTGACATCTCGCGGCCAGACGGTAAGTATAGGATAAGAAGACTGTGCAACTTTTGTGAATATGGCTATAAACTGTGTTTGATATTATCTGATATCTGAGGTGTATTTCATATGCACGACGTTTCGGTTGTAATTCTACTCCCACCTTCCAACTGAATGTTTTTTTAAAGAGTGCCATCCAGTTGTCTTGTTAGTAGTACAAAAATTAAATCAGTATCTCTCCAAACACAACTAAATTCCATTCATCATACAGAACTACATGTTTCGACATATCTCAGGGCATCCTCAGTTTCACAGTTGGTCTTTAAAACATATTAAGGAAGAAATATACACCGTGTAAGTCCGTAAAACACAATTAAAATTATTAAAGTTGTTAAAATTGTTATGGCCACAAACAAACTCTGTGTGTGTGTGCGCGTGCGTGCGTGTGTACATATATATATAGAGAGAGACAGAGAGAGATTCCACCGCGACTGTTACAAATACTGTTTACAGATTTTACTTCCTTTGCTGTTCCAAAGTTGTCATAGCTTCATTAACCCCCACTTTCCATTCCATCAGAAAATTTTAAGGACTAACATAATATGGTTCCTTCTTCCACCTCCAATGCTTCCTGGAGCGCAGTGTTAGTATTCCTAAGATTACTGAATTAAATACTGCAATATTTATATATGCTCCAATGCCACGACATCGAAAGAGATCCACTAACCCTTTACAGACAAAGCGTGAACCATTTTATTTAAATTCTCATTTCGTACCGCGCAGTAAACACTTATCAATTCGGCTATAAAAACAATAAGTTAATGTTATATAGGCAAAAGTCGCTGTTTGTTCTGAGATAACTACAAAACACATACCTCCAGTGTTGGCAGAACGTCCTATTTTTTAATATTGAACACGTTGCTGTATCAAGTAATCAGTAGGCTTTAAAAGGTTGACAGTGGTAACTTAATTACAGTGCTTACAGGTACACAATTTTTGGTGGAGCCTGTCTATCCTAATAACATAAAAGAATTGGCTAATGACAAAAGGAAGGTAATTTTGAGACAGAAAGAGAGGGAGCGAGAACTCCTTTTCCTTATTGTGCCGTCGACTGTTTCGTTTACATTTTAAAGACGTGAAGATCAAATTTCTTCTGTCCTTGACAGAAAAACTATATATGTCCATGCAATAGTGTCAGTCACAAATGACAGACTGCATGTGAGTTGCCACGCTTAAGTTGCCAGGCCTGTTCGGCAATTTCAGTGCCAGTACACACAACTTTCCACAAGCGCAGACTCAGGGTGAAGAACCAGGCCCTCCTACTAACAAATCGGGCAGATCTATAACGCAGAGGTTTCGCTTCACATCTGCGCTGTTTAGGAAACCCATTACAGCGTATATCGACCAACAGCCCTTACAACTGAGTCTTAAAACCAGTCCGTGGTTCCCGTCGCAACACGAAAAGAGAAACGATGAAGATAGTTGATTAAGCGTCGATGCGTAACATGCCGCCAATTATGACGTCACTGGTAACAAATTTCAATTACCGCCACACCTGTTTAAAGTCTCATAAAGGAAATACGGCTAATGAATTCTACGTGTTGTATTTCACTATCGGCAGCGTTTGAGTGCTGTTGGGAAGCGGCACGTAAACACGAGCAAGTGATTCCACACTGCGGGAAGTGGACGGTGTAATGCACGCCGTATTCCACAGTGAAATTACTGTAAACTGCACACCGAATGGCACAGTGAATTTCCTATGAACTGCACACCGAATGGCACAGTGAAATTACTATGAACGTCACACCATGTGGCACTGTGAAACTACTATAAACTGTGCACCAAAAGGCACAGTGAAATTACTATGAACTGCGCACCATGTGGCACGGTGAAATTGCCATAAATTGTGCACCATGTGGCACGGTGAAATTACTGTAATGGCACACCATGTGGCACAGTGAAGTTACTATAAACTGCACACCACGTGGCACGGTGAAATCACTATAAATTCCACACCATACTACAGATGAACAGCTGCTGTCCGTGCTTAAGAAAAGAAAGTAGGCTTATGAGTTCACTATGCCCTTTGTCTGTGTGTGTGTGTGTGTGCGTGTGCGTGTCTGTCTGCCTGCCTCCCTGCCTGCCTGTCTTGTCTGTCTGTCTGTCCAATACGAGTAAAATTAAGGTAAATGTGCTCCAGCGAACGGAGCACCACCCAACCATGTATTACAAACTCACATCTACATAAAAGCGGTGGTGCTCTTTTCCCTTTCAAGCATGCAGTTTATCTAAATACCATCTAAAATTTGAACGCGTATTTCACAGAAAACACAGTGCATCTACATTACAAATAAGTCATGTACTGTTACATATTAAAATAACTGTTACTTACTTGAATATTACTACCAAATTCTGTGTACAAACAGCAGAATTTTTAGTGTTCTAGTAAGTGGTAAGTACAGCCACCAGTATATGTTCAAAGCTTAATATCGTTCAGTAACGTTTACAGAATGAACACTGATTTTGCCGGACGCGTAGATGCTGTTTCCCTGGCAGGATCACGGTAGAAACTACAAACCGTCCTTGCTGGTCCCGCAACGGCCTTATGTCTATATGTAAGCATGTGTTTTAATTCCCTTGCAAGGGTCTCCGGAAAAGCAGTAGCCAGCCTTTTCAAGATGCATGTGATTCAACTCCGAAATGAGAGTTCCGGCAAAACACAAAGCAAACACGTTTAAGACCAATAACACCTCTTGTTTTCCTGACATTACCAGGCATGGCATTGGGGTACCTACATAACGCACGAAGAATTACCGCTTACGTCTTGCTTATTTACAAACCACATGCACTGCCATGGATTTACCCCTGTTATTATTATACTTGAGTAGCTGTTTCCCTCTCACACTTTCTATTAAATTTACGCAATTGTTCGTGCAAACCTCTTCCACAAGCAGAGTGAAATGTATAATAAACTATGTGTTTTGTTTCAGGTACTTACGGCATTCGTGTCAAGTCTTGCTTCGCGTTCAGCAAGCGAAACAGCACTGTACCGCTCATAGACGATAGAGGGTAAGTAACTCTCTTACCCTGCTTGTTCAGGGGCAGAATTTACCTGAACGACCAAACCGGACGGTGTTGCCTTACGCGATGTATTCAACTACTCAGCAAAACAGTAATATGGGATCAAACATTATAACTGGCAAATAAATGTAATTACTTGGAATATAAGAAATTATACTTCAAACCGGAAGAATGTAAAAGGCACAGTAAGAGAATTTCTCAGAATGCATGACAAAGTGAACAGAATCTTAAAAGAACGCAACCCTTGCATTCAGTACAGGGAGACAAAATATCATTGTCTGTTATCTCATATGGTTAAGATATCTTGCTAATAAAAGAAAATATGGCGAAAAGGGGCTGAGTCGCTAAAACGATTTTCTGGGATCAGTAGGCTTTGCGCTCCAAAACTAAAAATGGCAGGTGAGGCCTTCGCTCTTCTGGGGTGTTAACCGGTCCCATCTTCAAGATACTGTTAGACCGTCCCGGAACGTCGGTAAAAAAAATTGAACAACTACCAACAAAAGCTGCGTAATACCCCAGCATAGACAGCCTCAGCTACGCAGCTATGGAAGCCTTAAATCTAACACAAAGGGAGCTGATAATATTAAAGAGAAATTAGAGGTAGAATTTGACAATACAGAAATAAATGGTGGGAACATATTGAGAGGATGAAAAATTATCCTAAATACCTGCCAAGAATTGTCCACGAGATAAATGGAATGTTGAAAGGTTAACAGAGAAGGAGAAACTTGTGAACTTAACTTTTAAAAAGACAGAATGGGCAAGAATGAAGATGATAACTGAAAACGGAGAAGGCCTCATATTTGTGACAGGAAGAAGTCAAAATTCCTATCTCCGCGTTGGATGTTATTTTCATAACTAAAACAACTCCAAGAGGAGTCCGTTGGCGAAACTTGCACGCTCACATCGTACCTGTCACTCCTTGCGACAATAATTGTACACTACGAAGGATACATCTGGATTGTTTTTCGTTATGAGCGCAGCAAGGCATTTAACTTATGAACCGTCCGAAAATTTAAACAGGTCGCTAACTGGCCTTGTACGCGTAATCTTTTGCGCATTCAACTGTATTTAAATGCACCTTTCACATTCTGAATTCACAGCTGTGGGAATCAGAATACTGGAGGAACAAGAGGAGCAGAAGGAGAGTAAGTGAGAATACGGAGGCAGCAGGCTTCTCTGAAACCTTGGCACCTATCTAGCTACTTACACGGCGTTGTAGTTGAGAAGACAGACACTTCCACAGAGAACCTTAAATGTTACATTTTATGAAAAAAGTTAACTTCTTGAAAACCTACGGTACTCATAAAGTTTCTAAGTTTCATAAAGTGCTCATGGCCAACAAGCTCCTGGGGGGGGGGGGGGAATATTCTTCTAGATGAAAGAAATATGTAGTTAGAAAAGTGTTTACCAACCAGAGTTCCGCAGAACATCGGGTTTCAGCGAGAATTATAAAATTTTGAAATAGTGCGAAAAATTCCAAATTAGCGAAGTACTATCCACCCGGAATGACTGAGCAAGCCCACCAGAAACCTGAGGAAGGATGACCACGACTAGGCTGTTATTCTAACGGGCATCCCAGGAATAGACGTCCACGGCCTTGCCGCTACACCGACGCGTTGTCATGCACGGTGGGATCGGACTAGTATTTAAGGGGGCAGAGACCTTTTTTGTGCTAAAAAGTTCCGACGATGGCAAATCACAAACAAACTTATTAACTTGATCGACTTTTTTATTGTCGAGTGCATTAAAATTAATACAATTAATACAACAGTACGTTTCGGGTGCTTCACGCTTGGTCCTAACATGTTATGTTATTAAATAATTATTTAGAACTTAGCCTTTACGTTCTAAGTAGGTTTTAACTTCGTGTATGCACCAACAAAAAAAAAGAAGGTATACGACAAAGCGACCATGTTAAACTCAACCTCTATACAAAATGTAAAAACGTAAGCAGAGTGTAAAAATGTTCGAAGGACATGACTAAAATAAAAATAGAAATACATACATTGTTTAAACATCGTAAGCTAGAAACGTCGATATCCATACTGGAAACTCCAGTGAACGAAAGAGAAATATACCGTACAAGCGTCCACAATGTGTTTAAGGTAACCTGGAGCAACTCAACATTCACACTATTTTAATTTTAATAACCTAGAACCCTAACATCATCCTGAGCCTCGTGGAAAATAGTTTTAACATATTTTGATTTTTAAAAAGTTTGGAATGGGTAAATTTTTAAAAACCACAAATTTAATAAGCTAAGCTACTAAACAGGAATTTAGATACGATCGATAAATTTACAAAAATAAAAAACCAGAGACCTCAGAAGAAGCAAACATTATACATTACTTTCTTAAAATGTTTATATACGGCCTGACGATGGTGCGTCAGGACCGACACATGTACACGTAGTTGACTGTTACATAATAAAGGTACAGTTGTGTTTGGCGGTTATATACTAATTGTTTAATAAAACCAAATTTTCTGGTATACACATTACTGCATCGCAACATTACATACATATACAGTGATAGATTTAACATATTATATCGTACTAAAAATCTGCAAATGTTATTTGAGATCCTTTTTTTTTCTTCTTCTTTAACGAAACACATGAAATTGTGTTTGTCTGAACAGAAAGTCGTATTTTTCCGCTATCCTAGAAATTCCGCTTTAGATTGAGTATTCAGTACAGACATACTTGATAATTACACCCGTACATGAAATTTGCTATTTACAGTTATACCGTAACACCATGGTTTCTGTCTGAAATTCTACACCATCATTTCCAGGACACGCTCTAGCATACGTATGGGCCTACTCTTGCCGTAGGCGCTACCTATGACCATAACCACATCGATAACGGCTAACAAATAACTGCAGCCTGCAATGCATTCTTACTGTTAGTAACTCCTTCATGAATTCCTTAAAACCGGAAATTCATTTTGCTGAAGGCGCGTTTCATGTGCACATTTCCATACTCACGCCCCCTCCATTGGGCACCATCTAGACATAAGCCCTACTACTAACATGCGCCGAGAAAGGTTATTGCTCCCAATCGCCAATGGGACGAACTCTGCTGATCGCTCTGAACTGCGACCGTGAGTGCTCTGGTGCCGACCTCATTTATCAGAAACAGAGGCAGATGATGCAAAAACCGTGTTACCATCTCGTTGGCCCAATAGGCTACCGCACTTTTTGTCAATTAGTTCAACTACTGCAGAAAAGCCACGACTTTCTGAGTCTCCCCAGAGTCCCTCTCAGAATGGTACACTGCATACACTAACTGAACTGTAATTAAGTGAACCATATTCTCTAGCTCCAAGCAACAGAGAACTGCGTGAAAAACGGACAGTCGCGTAGCTGATTTAATTAGATCCTCTTCTCTTACGGAAGTCAAATTTTGTTCTTCGCAAGGACCCGTCACTGAACACTATTTTAAGCCAAGTGCATTCATCTTTAACAAATTTATATACAACCCTTCCTTAAGGAACTTAACATATATAGGCCTACATATATTTAAACCCGTATTATTTCTTACGTTAACTATAATTAGATTCTGCGTGGCGTACGTGCCTGTTCTTCACCGCATTTGTAGTTTCGCTGTGTCCATACGACCCACTCATTTGTAGACTTTCTATGCAAGTAAATGGTTTTATTAAGCTTCCTGTCTTAATATTCACAAAACTTGCTATCGGATTGTGTAGTTTCTGTGGCCTTGATTCGTCATTTTACATAGACCGTTGTGTATTATTAGTACGTTATATATGTAGTAACAGTACTCTGAATTTTGGTTTTTCGGTCCCCCTTGAATAGTCAAGATTTTGTTACTTTCTTTATTTGATTACGTTCTCCTGATTCATGTGACAGATTTCCTTTCCTTGCTGTCTATTGTGTGTTGTTTTTGTAACCTAACCTTACTTATGCATCTGAAATTTAATTTCTCTTGTTAGTATAGGCTTTCTGTATGCTGAAATGCCTTTTCTTTATTTTCTTACTGTACCTACTCAATTAATCTTTTCCTCAGCACACAATCTTGTTGTTGGCATTGTCCTGTAGCTGCTTCAATGTTCGCTTTTTTGTATAACATTCTTTTTGAGCCGGGTATACACTGCACACTCGTCAACGGACGAAAAGAAGAGGCAATTTAACACGTATTCAGACAACAAAGTAAATAAGAACTCTTAAGCTAGATAAATTTAAAAATAAGTATGAAAATCAATGTCACATTGCTACATAAATAACGTACTACTAATAACAGTTGGGCCTGTAGAAATGACAAACCAAGACCATAAAAACTACAAGATTCCAACCTATTAATTATTAATACAATAGACGTAAATAAAAACTATTTACTTTCACAGAAACCTTACGCATGGTCAGGTCTAATAAACGTAGTATAAATGCAAATAAGTATTATGAAAGAAAAGGTACGTAGGACAGCCATTATGTAAATAGGTTTGACCACTACGAATATTACTGTTTTTAGTGTATACATAAATATATATACAATGTGTGTGGAAAAAGATACAGGGCTTTCATTGTTAAATCTGGCGATACGTGTAATTCCGACTAGGCCTTAAAGGGTTCCGTATGACTATTACGACACCTCATATCCTTGGCAACTCAAGTCACGTGATATCCCGAAACACGTTCATTCTGGCTGCGTCAAACTCACGATCCAATATTCTTGGAAGTCATCTGTAAGGTCTTCCTTATTGGCATAAAATTGTTGGTCTGCCGCTATAAAATTTCCAATGCGGGGCTCGTAGGTCCAAAGATAGGCATCTCGTGACGCCCATTACACGAAGCAAGTATCATAACTTGGTATTTGCTGTTATATTTTCTCCATAAATTGCACAGTAAAAAGGGGAAGAATTTTTTCGCTTCATAATCTTTCATACAAGATGAGCCAAAAGTCAGGAACGCAAAGAAGTCAGAATTTCAAACAATGATTGATTCTGTAGTGTGCGCAGGATACATGAGAAATACATACAGAATTCAGATCGGTAAATCTGAAAGGACTTGGGAGACATGAGCAAAGGTGGGGAGATAATACTGAATGTAACTTACATAAACATATGTCACGGCGGAGTCTGGATTGTACTGAATTAGATTGGAGTCCAACGGCGGGCTTCGGTGACAACGGCAATAAACACTCAGTTTAAAGAAAAACGGGGAATTTCTTGGACAGCTCAGCAACTATCAACTTCTGGAGGAAAAGCGCATCATGGAATTAGATCAGTCTCTTACAGGGATGTGCACTGCGTGGCTGGAGTTTAAATTTTGGGAAGAAACCCAAAAAATATTATTAATATTTAAAACGATTCACACAGAATATTTCAAGACATCTCCGCTGTCCTGCAATGTTACACAGTGGCAGTGACAGAAGTTTCGGGACAACATATCAGTCCCATTTTTAAGGGTCAAGCAGTCCAAGAATTATCAAGCAAAATATTTCAAAATCTAAATTATTATAGGCGTAGTAAGCCACAGTTACAATTTCTCTCAAATTGTCAAGAAGCTGGTGGCAGCCTAAATATTCTCACTGACTTTCCTTCATTTATAAAATTAGTTGTAGGAACGGTCAAACGCACGCACGTGCAATGTCATCAAAAATGCGTTGCATGCATGACTGCAGCCCCCTGCTGTATAGATACCTTGAATTTCATTGTGAGTCACCAGCTGTTACTTGCCAAACCTAACTGTGCAGGCATACTTTCGGTCGGGTTCGTTACAGAGTGTATGTATCGCTTTACAGCCCACCTGGCTAAGCAAGCCCACTGTTATCTCGCGTGTGGAACAAGCGGCAGGGCGATGATAGCTTTCACAATGTTTTCGACGTCGCAACGTCGTACTTTTAACGCCAGTTCACAAAGCAGCTGCGAAAAGCCACTATCAGCCTCGTCATGTTCGTCTGTCCGTCCGTTCTTCTGTGTGCCCTCATGCAAAAGCGCGACACTTACACGACGGACATTCGTGGAAGTTTTTGCTTGGGATTTTTATTGCCATTTGTCGACATGTGCCAGATTTGTCCGCACGAAAATAACAGATACTTCAGATAAAGTTCTACGTGCATTTATAGTATTTTGACGTGACTGGTTGTTTATATTTCACACACTCTGTTCTCTGATAAGTTCACCTTGAGGTCGAATAAATATTTAACGATCTAGACATACCACATTACCATGATCGCTTTTAAGTCTTGCCTTTACAAGATAAGTACAAGAAATACGATATCTTGATGTCGACGATATATCGATTACGATCGGTTATAAATCTGCTACTAAGATATCAAAGAAAACTTATGGTGTGTACTGTGTAGACCGTAGAAAGGCGCTTTTCAATTACTGGTTTCTTCAATATTTTTCTTGAAAGTTGTTAAGAATTTAAAGTTCCGTGAAAATAACAGAATTAACGCACCAGAAGCGTAACGCCCTTCGGGCGTTTCCTAAGTTGTTATTACACCAGCAAGCCAGAAAGCATGTGAATGATGCACAACACACGTGTACTTTATGTAATCCTGACAGAAATTTCTTTGAAGGCGTTTTCAGTAACATTAATACCATAATATAAGCAGGCCCTAAAATATAGCCTATTTACTTTCTCAAAAAGTTACATTTAACAAAACTTACATATGGTCATAACAGTAGTCGGTTATATCACGTTTAATTAAGATCCATCAAAATATTCGAAAAGTTATAGGCTAATGTTAAATTAAGCACAAGAAAAGAATAAAGGATTATGCAAACACTCAACATACTCGCGTTCGTGAGCACTCCAAATCTCTGAACAGTACTGGAATACAGAAATGAGGTCTTGCCCATTTTACGCCTCACGGTCCAACCTTGAGGCCTACGGCACGGGCCACTTAACCAGCAGGAAAAACTGCAAGGAGCAAGGTGACGACTGAGTACAGTATCTGCTCTTCACACTATTCGAGCTGAAAGGCTCGTGACTGGCATCTCGTGAATACTTGAGATGCAGAACAGTTAGCTACTACACGATACGTTACTCAGAAGGACGGACAATTTCTCTTGTCCTAGTGACGAAAGCGTAATTTCGTTACGGTCCATATATTAATATTTTCGACATTAATATACACACAACAAGCAGGAAATAAACATTTTGTGAGAAGTGGGGTTTTTACGGTGGTAGCTATGAAGAATTGTGTCTTCTGGTATGTGACGCCATGCATTCTGGTAGAAATTTTCGCAGACTGCACGTCGTCACATCCCCTAACACGGCATTCTTCAGGACAGAAGCTAATACAAGGTGGAAAATGTTGTTATTAAGGGTAGGCGAAAGAATAGTTCACATTTACCGATAAATTCACTAGTCTAAATTATATTGCAAAGAACTACTAGAACGCACATAAACTTAATTTACTAATTGCTACTTTTAAAATATTCCGTTAAACGCTGTTTAACATGTTGCTGTAATTGTCGACCATAACATGCCCGAATGTAGTTATGGGCGATAAGTTATTTCCTGGTTATCGATAGAGTATCGATAGAAGAAGCAACATATCGATAGCGTACTTAAGAGAATTTGCGCGTAGAGAAAAGCGAACTTAAATGTGTAGATATCTTGTCCTTGTATTGGTGCATGTTACGGTTCTGAAGGCCAACGCCGTAATGTGGGTCACGAATAAGAAACAAAAAATTCCAAGTCAATTTCTAGAGATTAATAAAAACCATATTCATAACGCTGATGTTGGTCCCGCACTGAAGGTATAGCTCTACTTATTCTTAACCACAGCACTAGATATAGGTGAGTTACCAGCTTCAAGCTACGGCCAATTTACCCCTGGTACTCCTTAAGTAGGAGACTCGGTAGGCCCAAGAGTAGGTGTGAAGGTTTTGAGTAGAAAATAACTCGTTCCCCTGCCTGAATTGGACCACGATTCTTCCAATGCCCAGCCGTTGGCCTAGTCACTATACCCATTAAGCTAGCCCGGCTTCTCCGAATGGAAAAATTTCCGTTTTCAAAACGTTGAAAATTATTCTGCGAGCGGTCGTAAGATACCTCTCCTTCGTAACCAAACGTTGTTTCTAATTGTTTTATCCTTTTTTTCAGCTTTCGTTCAGTCTTTTAGGTCACTGCATAACTAACTCCACGCAGCTGAGTCCTTCTTGAGAAGCTAACAGGTTCTCAGCTAGTCAAGAAGTTCCCCGCATTTTATGGAACCCGAAGGTTCATTACCGCCTTTACAAGAGCCCGCCACCTGTCCCTATCCTCAGCCAGCTCAATCCAGTCCATGCCCCCCATCCCACTTCTTGAACGTACCAAATCTCGTATTCTTTTTCGTAACTTGGTTCGTGCCAAAAATTCAGTCCAGGTCCGAGGCTTTGTAGGCTGTTTCGTAACATCTCAAGTGTTTACAGTGAGGAGTTGTTAGCGCCTCGCCTAAACCCCAAGCTGGAGGATCACCCCTTGCCTGCTGTCCGCGGCTGCTTATTCAATGTATTCGCAGCTACCCTGCATAATTGGAGGCCGTTCCTCCATCCGCAACCTGAGCACGCGCCGTGCCGTGGTGACAGGGGCCCACCTAACACGGTTTAGATCACTGCATAGTGCCCTTAATGTTTCACATGTACGGAGGCTGTAGACCTACCCATGACATAATCCCCATATTATGAGGGAGGTCATGATGAGGGACAGGACAGTAGGCGGCGAAGAGGAGTGTGCACACAGACAGTAAAATATCGTGCTCTCATATGCCGCTTTCTTTAGGATAAAATGCCAAAATTCACTCCCATATTAAACCGCAGGTGTGGGTGTACTTGTGTATATTTCAATGGTATGGCTATATAGAAGGGAAAGGTGAATAGTTAATGTTGTACATATTGTGTGTGTGTGTGTGTGTGTGTGTGTGTGTGTGTGTACATATATATACACGCAAAGCTAAATCATCCTCAGGGCAGCGGTAACAAAGGAATCCCAGAGTAAGCTGCCCTTAATCTCATCACGAATGTAGCTTCAGTTTGATTTTGCCGCTCTTGGCAAGCTATCAGAACAGAGACGAGACGTGCTGGGTTTTTCTTAGAAACTGCAGACTTTGAATGGACTAAGCTCCTGTTCCTAAAACAAATATACGTGCCAAGTGTCGACACGTAAACATGGAAGAGTAAAGACAATCCTTCTAAGCCACTGGTAGTACAAAACCGTGTAATTTTAACTCTCTGGCTTCGAAATCTACTCTCCTGGCGCTAACTAACTAACTAACTAACTAACTAACTAACTAACTAACTCTATGGAGCAGAGGCCGTCTTGAGAAGCTAACGGTTTCTCAGCTAGTCAAGAAATTCCCCGCATGTTACGGAACCCTGAGGTTCATTACCGCATTCACAACGGCCCGCCACCTGTCCCTATCCTCAGCCAGCTCAATCCAGTTCATGCCCACCCATCCCACTTCTTGAAGATCCATTTCAATATTATCCTCCCATCTACGCCTGGGTCTCCCAAGTGGCCGCCTTCCCTCAGGTCTCCAGACCAAAATCATGTATGCACCTCTCTTTTCCCCAATACGTGCTACATGCTCCGCCCATCTCACCCTTCTCTATTTGAGTACCCGAATAATGTTTGGTGATAAGTGCAGATCATTAAATTCCTCGTTATGTAGCCTTCTCCACTCCCCTGTCGCCTCCTTCCTCTTAGGCCCAAATATCCTCCTCAGCATCCTATTTTCGAACACCCTCAGTCTATGTTCCCCCTCAATGTGAAAGACCAAGTTTCACACCCATATGAAACAACAGGTAAAATTATAGTTCTGTATACCCTAATCTTTGTGTTTTTTGAGAGGAACCTGGAAGACAAAAGATTCTGCACCACATGATAGCAAGCATTCCCCGACTTCAGTCTGCTCTTAATTTCTTCATGAATGGAGTTTCGATTCGTTAGGGTTGTTCCCAAAGATTTGAATTCTTCCACCTTTCAAAGGATTTATTATCTATCGTTATGTTGTAATTGTGTCCTGCATTCTGATTTCGAGACATGACCATGTACTTAGTTTTTTCAGCATTTACTTCTAGACCAATCTCCTTACTAGCAATCCCTAAATCTTCTGCGTTTTTCTTTATACTATGTATGCTTCCGCCCAATATAGTAACATCATCAGCATAAACCAGAAGCTGATGTGTACCATTCAATTTCAAGCCCTCCTGGTTTGCCTGAACCTTCCTAATGGCATATTCTAAAGCAAAGTTGAGAAGCAATGGCGACAGAGCATCTCTTTGTTTCAAACCATTCTTAATAGGAAACGTGTCAGACAGATGTTTGCCTACCCGAACTCTGCTGTACGTTTCACTTAGGCACATTTTTATTAAGCTTACTAGTTTCATGGGGATACCGAACTCAGTGAGAATATAAGACCTCCCTCCTAACTGAATCACAGGCTTTCTTGAAGTCAATAAATAGCTGATGCACTGCCTCATTGTATTCCCATTTTTTCTCAAGTATTTGACGAATGCTGAATATATGCTCTGTAGTTGACCCGTTACGTTGAAATCCACACTGGTGATCCCCAATAATTTCCTCTGCATATGGAGTTAACCGTGACAAAAGAATGTTGGAAAGAATTTTGTATGTAGTTGACAAAAGTGATATGCCTCGATAATTACTACAATCTGTTTTATCACCCTTCTTATGAATAGGCACAATGACCGACTCCTTCCATTCCTCAGGCAATTCCTCCTTATTCCAAATAGAAATAACAAGTTTATGGATCTCAGACCGAATTATCCTACTCCCTACTTTAATCAATTCTGCTGGAATCTGATCAGTACCTGGTGATTTGTGTCTTTTTAGCTTTTCAATAGCCACCTCAACCTCAAAGGCACTGGGCCCAGGCACTAGTGGCTCTGCCTTATGTACTTCAGTCTGCCTAACATTATTAATCCCGTGTACATTCAACAGCTGTGAGAAATGATTCCTCCACCTAGCCAAAGCACTGTGGGAGTCTGCAACCAGATCACCCTTCTCATCCTTAATTTACAGTTTCCCATATTTCTTACCGTAATGTAACTAATTTATTTCCGGATTTCCTGCTTCTGTAAACATTCCATGATCTTCTGAGTTATGGTGCAGTCAACTGCTACTTTAACAGCAACACTGCACGAACGATAGGGAGTATCGAAATGAAACACTTATTCAGCATTATGGGGAGTGCTTGCGACCCACAATTCAATTCACTTTTGTATGAAATGTGCTGACGTGACGTAGTCAAGATAAGACTGGTAGAATCCTAGTCGTCGGGTATCAAGTGTTCTGGCACTCTGAAGGTCAGAAAATGTGCTCCGAAAGGAACTCGTCTTTAAGTTGAAAGGCACAAGCATAATTAAAAACCAAGGAACTCTGAGAATAAATTCAGTATAGCTCCCCATAACTGCTGTCATCTGCACGACATAGATTATGTGTTAATAATTGTGGGGATTACTGATCTAATTCTGTACGGTTCATTTCACACAGTTTCCACAATTTGCACAAAATAAACTAATTCATACATAAACTAATTCATAACGTCGCCTGAAACTGCATCATGTTCATACCAAGTATGCCGAAAATACAACGGATAGTATAATATGGGCCTACCTGTATATTAGACACACACATTATCCTGGGTGTAACATGGTAGGTAGCAAGTTGTTTTTTTATTTCTAGTTCACTGCCACCATCCGAAGTGATGAATTTTTTCGTTTAAACAAAATTATTCTGGTGCTTTACACGCTTACTCAGGCAACGGCCACTAAATTCTGAGCGTTATCATTTCCCAGTACATTCCCAACTAAATCTGTTACGCCATGATTGTCAGTTAGTCCAATGCTTGTTCACACAGCCAACACTTAAAACATTAGGTATGCCCTCTCCGATAAAACTCTTGTTCTGTCCTGCAGTATTATATTCCTGTGTACTCTCACATCTTCTTGAATTCGCACACTCACCGTCTACACGAATCAGTTTTATTAGTCTGTTCCGTGTGCACCATTCTTTCTGCCATTTTGGCGCCTAGCCTCGATGTCTTTGTCGAAAAACATATACCAATATATGAAAGCGTACGTAATTTCACGTAGTTTTAACTGATGTGAGTTATAAAATGTGGAGAATATGAACTGCCCTTACTGAAGAAGGTCACAAATTACATCACCTTACCTGTTTTTTTCTTGCATTTCCGCGTCAACAACAACCACTACACCCGAACTAATACCGCCTTCAAACGATAACTGGTATCTAACATGGCCACCAGATGGCAGTTGAAGTCATGCTCGAGAAAGTACGATTTGTGCACCTGTGCGGTTCAGACAAGTCCACCCCGTCCTGACACATATACTCGTAAGTCTTGGGAATAACTATGTGAGGGGTGATAGCGGGGAGGAGGGTAGTATCTACATGTATCCCGCGAAAGTGGGAATGGGAGGGCGCGGACAGGATTCGTATGACTCGGGGCAGAGAAGAGTGGGGTGCACTTGCGAAAGCTGTCACGAAGTTTCGGGTTTTATACAACGCGGTAAACGTTTCTGACTAGCTGAAGAAGTATTACCTCATCAAGAATTTGCTCCACGGAATTTATCACTTAGACTCAATTGTATATCTCGTTTAGATCTCAACCCAACTCGATAATTCGTCATTTTGCATAATCGTGTGCAACATAAGGAAAATTATTTGTGGCTAATGTACGTTGATAGTAGCAGGATAAGCTTTGCCAAACAGAGATTTTTGTCTGTAATAAACTAATACCTGATTTAGAAAAGTTGGTTCAAGAGGCACGGCATCTGTTTTATTCGAGAGGTGTCTGATTTGAGACTTTGACGGGATATTACCATGACGTATGATTTTCTTCAGCCCCTCCACGCACGTGCAGGGATCGCATCCTAAACTACACCGTGGGCTTCTTCTTTCACAAGTTATACAATACATTACTCGCCTTCATCCAGTCATTTGACACTACGCAGTCTGAATTGCTGAAAACGTCTTTTAGGAAACTGTAAACAAACAAATGGAATTAATTGGCCTTCGTACGTATATAATGTCGTCGAATGTGTGCGTAATGGAG
This sequence comes from Coptotermes formosanus, assembly GCA_013340265.1. NCBI lineage: Eukaryota > Metazoa > Arthropoda > Insecta > Blattodea > Rhinotermitidae > Coptotermes > Coptotermes formosanus. Next base: position 405,399 of record BLKM01000477.1, on the reverse strand, counting down.
GTATTGCTCTTGCAATGTTATAATATTTTATAAAGACAAATTTAAGAATGCAGCCACATATAGTTCCAGGTATCTGTAAGTGGGAATATGTTTGAATTTTTGCAGGTTTAGACAGGTAAAAGAGAAGTGTCAGATAACTTATTGAATCTTGGAAGGATGCAGGTAACTATTTAAAGAACTGGCAGAGTAGGAAAGGTTTTAATTTAGAAGAATAACAGAACACAGTTCAAGGCAACAAACATAATACATCTTTCTTCCTACCGCGCAGTAGCCGTTAATGGGCCAGGGCCTCCTCATTATCGAGGCTTCACGATCACACTCAGACACACCATACTCCGTAGGACTCCTCTGGACGAGTAATCAGCCCGTCGCAGAGACCTGTACCTGAAAACACAGAGCACTTGCAAGAGAGAGACGTCCGTGCTCCGGCGGGATTCGAACCCCCGATCCCAACATGCAAGCAGCCGCGGACCCAAGCCATAGATCGCGCGGACACTGGTATCGTCAAACATGATAGAAGACAGAAGATATAAAATGCATAACACGCTTAGCCGGTGTTTTCTATTACTGGCAAACGGATGGTGATTGAGGTACGGGATGTACTGAACATTATTTGCGTTACTGGTTATAAATGCTGCAGAATGCGAGCAAAGCGGGGTTAAGCAGACGCAGGCTTCTGCACAGTTTTACTCAACTAAAACCTGTTTGATTTGGAACGAAACTACAATATAAATTAATTTTGCGGTGAACATATTAAGCATGATTTCCAAGAATGGGTGCCTTTTTAAGCATTGCGCCTGCATACTCCACGTAGAAGTACACCATTTAACCACTGCTTTATAAGTCTGCACCTGGACATTTCTAATAACATTCAGTAACTTGAGAGAAAAATAAAGCCCGCTTACTTTCACAGTATCTATATTGTCGGCTCGATAAAGGAAATTGTTAAGTGCTTTTCACGACAGGAATTTTGTTGTTTAAATGATTAATAGTCGAAGGTTGTAAAAAAATTACAGTTTTCCTGATTACGTTAGTACGCACTCCTTGGAAGACCACCGACCGCTCGGACAAAAGAACAGACTTTGAGGCGAATGACGAGGAAGCAAAAACAAATTAATACACCGGCTCTGTTTTTTGGTCATCAGATATGGAAGTGCTAAATTGAGTGAATTTCAAGAATAAATTACGTCTTTTCTGGAGTTCAAAGAGAAACAGGGAGATTTTTTCCGGTATGAAGATTCCTTCACTTAGGCGCATATCACATTTTTCGGAATAAAATGAAATAAAAGAGAAGACAGGCAAAATGAGCATAATCTTATTATGCTTGCGGACACAAAAATGTTGGGTAAGCACTGCCACAAGGAAAGTTCCTCTGCTTTCTCTTAAGGTGATAACTTCTTAAAACGCGTTATAGAGTAGTATAATGCACTATTCAGTGTAAAAAATAAAGTTTTCTCTACCCACGCCATGAAGAAATACAGGGCGTTTCATGACTTGTGGACATTGCTGCATGAGGTGATTTCCTAGGTCTTTGTGATAAAAAAAAATGCATATAAACATGTGTCCGATTTTGGACGGTTACGGAGTTATGACCGCTTGAACCTTAGAATAGAGGAAAACGATTATTGACAATGAACGGAACAAGATAATAAACCAGCATAATATGTGATACATTTAAAGTACAAATGTAACATTAACTTCGTGAAATTGCCTTTAATTTGCACTGATCTGTGCTTAAAGCTGGTTTTCGAAAATGCCGCCGCTGGCTGCAATACAGGCTGCCGCTCGGTTGTGAACTGCGCGAGTTGCTCGTTGCAGCTTCCGCTGACTGTTTCTGATGCGGTCTGCCGCGTCCAAGATGCCACCGAGCAATGTATCTCGCGTTCCCACATTCACGCCGTAAACCAGTGCTTCCATCCGTCCCCATACACAATAATCCAGCGGGCTTAAGTCTGGAGACCTGGCTGGCCAATTGTGGGGACCGCCACGTCCTATCCATCGCCCAGGCAAGTGATAGTTCGGGAAATTTCTAACTTTACCTGAAAAATGAGGGGTTCTGTCATGTTGGAAGTGCATACGACCACGTTTATTCAAAGGCACATCCTCCAAAAGTCGGGGCAATTCCTCCCGCAGAAATCGGAGGTACGCCTCTCCTGTAAGTCGACCTTCCAAGATGAAAGGACCAATCAGTTGATCGTCCAGAACTGCATTGACACTAAAACGTAGTTCAAAGTTGCTTTCCACAGTGGCGTGGGATTCTCATCTGCCCACATATGAGAATTGTGTGTATTATTGACACCGTCGCGATTGAAACGCGCTTTGTCACTAAACAGGATGTAACGATGCAAATGGCGACTGCCACTGCGCCACTTGCAAACTTCCAGCCTCTGAGCAAAATCGCCAGGTCCGAGATGTTGCACTCGCTGCACGTGGCATGGATACATGCCCTCTGCATGCAGTGTTCTCCACACTCTCGTTTGGGGAATATGAAGACGTCTTGCAAGTCTTCGCGTACTCGCACGTGGACTGCTCTGTACCATCTGAACAATGCCTTCTTCTTCATCGACGCCTTGATTAACATCACGAATACCCACCCACCCCACCTTCCCCGCATTCCTTAAATACCTTCCAAGTGTCCAGATACGGGAACTGGACTGTAGCTGGAGGCGAGTCAGGTGGCAAAGATAATGCTTGCAACGCAAACGATAAGCCACCAAGTTGAGTACATCACTCGCCAGCTGGTTCCCTAGGACGCGGTTCACACGAGGACGTATACGGGAATTAAAAGATACCCATAACTCTGTAACCGTCCAAAATCGGACACATGTTTATGTGAACTTTTTTGATCACAAAGACCTAGGAAATCACCTCCTGCAGTAATGTCTACAAGTCATTAATCACCCTGTATAATGGGAGTAGAGGTATAGCTCCACCATTCCTAACCTCTACACTAGATGGAGGTGCATTTTTGACTTCACGCCCCGGCCGCTTCACCTCCGGGAAAGAACCTAGGTACCTACTGAGTAGCAGGCTGGGTGGACCCCTAAAGGCGGTCTGGACGATTTGGAGAAGAGAAAAATCTTCTGCCCCGGCCGGGATTCGGACCCCTCACCTTCCAGCCCGCAGCTTACTTCGGACCCTTACCTTTAATATAAAAATTGAGATAATTTAGAAGTATTCAGTAGAAATGCGAACAAGAGTATCGTCTTCATTCCAGCTTTCGCTCTGATTCGGGATTCTCTGCCGCCTGTAATGCCAAATAACCCATAATATTCTCTGCCGCCTGTAATGCCAAATAACCCATAATATACTCTGCCGCCTGTAATGCCAAAAACCCATAATATTCTCTGCCGCCTGTAATGCCAAAAACCCATAATATTCTACGAAGGTGCCAGAATTGAGTACATCGTTAAGGTATTTATGCTTTTGACGTAAAAGGAAAAGCCCCATTACCCTGTATTGATTTTCGGTAACTGTAACAGTGGCTGCATATTTACCATAAAACCGCGCTATTGTCAATGACAGAGACATAAGACAGGAGCAATGAAAAATAAAAATATTTTTAAGTATTGAAAACTGTATGTCAGATTTTAATGATTAAATTCGGTTAACAAAGATTCGTTGATATTTAGCATCCCGTTGCTTTGGAAATCAAATTAAATGAATAGGTACAACCGCCTAACACAACCGTAGCTGAAATGTAGATCTAATGCGCAGCGTGAAGATGGCCACGTACCAGTCGAAACACGTAGCGGCTGAACGTGAGCTGCAGTTGTGTTAGACGGCTGTGCCAATTGATTTCATGTAATAAAGATGCTGTTTCTAAACCCCATTTCATTGATTTCTTTAAAAAGAAAATGTATTTTCACTTTACTAATACTAATTGATTTAACAAAATGCTGAAATGGGAAGTTTTAGAAATATTTTTAAAATGTTGCTGGCGCGATGGAACTGTAACAACAATTTCCGCCACCGTCAGCCTCTTAACTTGTGTGCACCCGCGACCTTTCCATGGACACAGTCAGCTCTTCAATTGTATTGCCATTAAGCAACAAACAGAATTGCCTGTGCTTCGCATCTTTCAACCAAGAACTACCTTCCTGACCACTGTTTGGTTGCGAGGGCCCTGCGTCTTGCTCCTAAATGATTAATCACATATCTAACTACGTGGTGCAGGATGTTCCTTGAGCAGCCGACATTCAGCTGTTCAAGACTTGTCTGACTTATAAGTCAAAATTTAATCAACGTTTTCGCATAATACAATCATTGGACCATATGTCAGCCAGTTCAATCCAGTGTACATTTTCACACCTAATTTGTCAAAGCCTTTTTAATATTATCCTTATACCTAGGCCTGTGTTCTCTAAATTACACCTACATTTTTAAAAAGGCATTTATTATTTGTTCTTTTATCAATTGTGTGCGAATCTTGTAATTTTCAGATGCCCGGTGAACCCACGTGTAATTTCACAGTTCAAATACGACGAGAAAGCCGGAGCAGCGGACGCCACATTATACTCCATGTTCAGGTTCCCAGAGAGCAGCGAGGTGCATTTCCAGTGTGACATTGCAGTCTGTAAAGGTAAGAGTGTTTGCCAATAATCAGCTCATTTTAAAAACTAAAATCATAAAAACAAGAGAAGTGTAATGTCTGAAGACTGTTAACGGATGCCACGTCTGTTTTTTGTAGGCAGCTGCCCCGATGTAGAGTGCGAGACGGACCTGGAACCTCTCCCTGCTGCCCAGGCTCGATCTCAGGACAAGGACATCTACAGCACAGAGACGTCTTCCAGTGACGAGGGCGTTCTAATGGCCAGCACCAGCGTCTTCGTGCTGGATCCTGGTGACGCGCCGAGTAAGTGGAGTCCGTAACACCGATCGAATTTCGTTACACATTAAGGAGTGTCAAGAAAACTGGAAACGTCTAATTGAAGTCATGTGCTACGTCTCAAAAATGTCTCATTGACCATAGTAGTCATTTATGTCAGATATAAACTGGTGGTTGCTAAGTCATTTACACAAGAGCTGGGCGTAACGAATTTTTGTTTTGACCAGGAGCCACCTCAGATTCTCATGAGCCAGACAGTTTATCTGATCCTTGCAGAACGGTCTGCAAGCGAAGCTAAAAAGTGCGAAAGCTAGCGCCATTGAACGTCGTTCATTATAATGAACATGGTCGGAAGTTGCCGCTAAAAACAGACATTTTGGTGTTCAAATTGTTCAGTTTCTGAGATGGGCAGTTCTGTGCCACAGTCGTTGTTGAGCTGAAACATTTACAAACGAGAAATCGAACAAGAAACATGTACGCCAGCTGAACTAATAACTCCTGAAAATACTGCAGTCCGTGAATTGTCGAGCCCTGCAGCAGAAACTGCAAAAGAGTAGGAACTACTTTTACTCCCAGTTCGCTGAATACTAACTTACAAGAAATAAATCTAAATTAAAATTAAGTTTATATTTTATATCACATACTGATGTGTTTATATTGCGCTCTTATGAGAAAATCGACAAAGCTAAACTTGGGCCTTTCATATAAATTAATGTTTATGATTGACCAGTTAATTTGTCCCTGTGCCCACCATGAAGGCGTATGGGGAGCTGATTTAGAGCTCTACTTATTCTTAACTTCGGTGCTAGGTCGAGCAAGCTTCACGTCCAGGCCGCTTTAAACCCGGTCAAACATCCTCCGTTACCCAGGGAATAGGAAGCTGGGTAGACCACATAGCCACTCTCGACGCTGAGAAGAAAGCAGAAACCCCTTGCCTCGGCTGGGTTTCGAAGCACAAATCGTCTGTCGTTCAGCCGGTAGCCTACACACACTACACGGACTAGCTATCCTGCCTCCTTATAACTTAGCCATCGCGCGATTAAGTTAAGTCTGTTGACAGGTTTAATCATGGGCCCTCAATATGAAATTTCATCGAAATCCTATGAAATGAAACATGAAAATGGTCATCTGCCTCACCATTACTTATGAGTTTTCTGTATGCATTGTCTGCAATAACGCATTACGTTTAATTGAACTTTATACCATAAACTCTGAATGTCCTTTTACGTACCTTTATAAAATACAGTCTCTTATAAACTTACACATTATCTTCTAAACATAATAAATTAAAACGAATACATTGGGGACCACGACATTTGAATTTACGTCAAGGCGAAAACTACGAATACATTTTCCTTTCAACTTAAAGCACTTTCTTTATGACGCGGCACATTGACAGAAGGAAGGGAAATGCATCCCTGATGATAGCGCTGAAAATATACATAGCATTTATTAACAACTTCTGTATATTTTCTACCTAAAGTGCAGTGTCTTGCAAATAGGACTTACGTAAGCTAAGCCACAGAATAATAGAAACAAATTATGCTTTCAGTAGTAGGTGCAGTACTGCAGGCGCACTTTTAATTCCGCTGTATTTGTGAAGGTACTATATAGCATACTGTCGTGCGCTTGATATATCCCTGTAACTTCTAATTCAAGGCCTTCTCTGTAAAGCAAATACTTGGCAAGAGGGCTCAAAAGGAATCCAGTCTCGTAAGCAAACCGTGAAAACTGTTTATTTCTTCAGTAAAGTTGTCATTAAATCAATTAAAATGAAGGAGACTACAGAGTAAGTTTCGTAAAACAGAGATCAGTTACAGCAGTCTCATAGACTTTGCTTTAAAAAACCCTAGTAAACTGCATGCAGAGACTAGTTGGTGCCTAAGTACAGCATCATTTACAATCCCCTAATGTGAACCAAAATAAATTGGCTCCAAAAAGACGTCTAAATTATCAAGTCTCATTCAAAATGATCCTTCAGTTCGTGTACTGCTACTTGCAGACGAATGAAAATTGGCGCATTGATTTGTTTTCGTTTATCATGTCTGGTCCGCGGTATATATTATCCACCCCTGACTGAATCAATATATTCAATTGATATTTTATGACGTTAAAAATGAATATAGATTACCATGAAGGCGTAATTGGATTCCTATCAGGTCAACTGCTTTTAATAATCTAGCGAGTCCAAATTCTAAGAATCGAAGGAGAGTGTTTTCACAGGAAGTTGCCACATAACACGAAATGGTCGCTGACAGTGTTCCTTTCAATTAATGGAAGCTACGAGGTCTTCCTAGCAAAAGGTATTTCAAAATTTAAATTTATCACTGCCTTATATAGTCCTGGCTTGCTTCCCACTTTCACTGCCCGGGCTCACTTCACGTCATAGGGACCTTCCTTCTTTGTCCAGGTAGCTAAACCGGTCTAACCACGCCAGGCTTAGGCCAGCAAGGTCACACGCTTGCCTTAATAGAAAGCACAGGTTTTAGTTTAAAGCGACAGGCGTGGGCTAAGAGATGAATGACTTGGATTAGAACTGTTTCCCGTCAGGGGTGATTACAAGAGCGATTTGACTTACATGTTGCAGAAATGGTAAATGGTATTTGAAAAGACGTCATTGGTGTAGTAAAATGCATGAAATAACTGCGCATTGGGTTGTGTATATATAGGAAAATAAAAAAATACCTATAAATTTTGGAGGTAATGTCTCTTGGAAACTGTGGGAGACTGCGAAGCGCATATACGGAAAATATTAACAAGCATTCTGGGAGAAAATGGGATACTGAATTTAGTGATGAATTTAACTGGATAGTGGCCGGTGATCGGGTTTGTTATTGGCAGTGAGAAACTTTGGGTTTTGCTATCCGACTGAGTCAGTTCTGGGGGGGAAAAAAAAAAGACAATGAAAGTCAGTCAGTATGGTCAAGCCGTTCGTTGTACGGGCTTCTAACTCTAATTTACGAGTTCTAATACCAGTTGGGGCATTAATTACACATATATTCAGCAGGCCAATACTGTCATACACAACTTTACAAGTGAATTAGGCAAAATGTGTCGGCTCATATTTCAAGCCATCATTAGGCCTTAATTTACGAGTATTTACAACTGAAAGTAGGAGTGAGATCTCTTCCTTTACAAAATAATGATATACAGTAAAATATTGAGGAATAAAGCGAGAAGCCTTGGTAGAATGTGTAATATTATAAAAAGAATGTACGTGGTATAAGGAACAAGAATTTATCTTTTTAGAAATTACTAAGAAATGCGTTGGTAAGCAGTAGAATTCCAATATGGTATGTACGTTACCGGATCATATTTTGAGGCACAGGAGAACACAGTGTGTATGCGGAGTATTGCTTATGTGAATGGTGATGGTGGATGAAGCTTCCAGTATCAGTAATTCTGGTTATTTTTTGTAGATTAAGGAAGAATTATGTGTCTTCTCCACGTTTTATCACTTTGATAGGAGGTGGTGTCCGTAAAAATTGAAGGATGCTGTATGGTGTACTTTGGAATTTATCGAGTTTCTTAATGTTAAACAAGAATCAGAAGTAAAAATATGTATGTACTCACATATTTTGGAATGCAGTAAACTGTAACACCATAATATTTCGATGTGCCTTGATGAAGGTCAGCGTCATCGTAACATTTGCGTTGGGACCGATGTACACTTCCTCGTGTGTAACTGCCTACTGCAGTGCATTGGAAGTGGGTTATTGAAATGAACAGACCCTAGTCAAATGCCCTACTCCTTTCAGTACTGCTTCAAACATTTCATGGGGGGTAACTGTGTGTTTGAAATTAATTTGATTTACTCGTGTTGTTTCTTTACAGGTATATAATTTTTCTGTTATATCCATGTGTATCTGCTTTTTACTAAATTGCAGAATTTCCATAATGTCATTGCTCTTTCCGAAAGAGTGGCCATTTTCCAGTAGGTGTTGAGAGAAATTTGAGTTACTTCTAATATTTTAAAAGGAGAGTAAGTGTTCTTTATATATTTTTCGACACTTCTACCTGTTTGATTTCTGTTGGGGTATTAATATTTTCCAACGATCCTCCGTGTTGTTCTGATATTCTGGGTGGACTGTACTGTGTGCTTACTTAGTTTTTGTTTGTTTGTTATTTGTAGATTTTTTAAGGACACTGCTATAAAATCAGAATGCCCATGTATTTTAAGTCTAAAGCCTATAATTTTCCTACACATACCTATGTAAAACGGGAAGATACTCATGCCCTTGTAATACGCAGATACACGTCTCCTTCAGCAGAGACTGGCGTTATAAAATACTGACAGATATATACAGGGCGATTTATGACTTCATAACTTCAGTATCATATTCTTGAGGCACTTCTAGTCTGTTATGTCTTGTAGCCGTCTTTCACCCCCACTTATAGCTTCTCCGCTTGTTCTGTTGCATGTCCTCGTTAGGGATTTACTTGTTTTTGACTGCATAATCTTAGTGATGTTTCTGGCATTTGCATGAGTGCAGGTGCCGGGAATATGCGTAGGAAAACGGGAGGTAAGTTTTGAACAGGTAATTTGGCTGGCGCCCTCCAACTACGCCTCGTAACTGGCGGTAGCAGCATGCGTTTAACACAACTGCTTATTCATCAGCTCCGGTCGAGCTTGCTAATGGGACGAGGCTGATGCAACTACATGATGACATGCTCACTTTTCCAGTGGACGAATTTCCTTTTAGAATTTGCCATTTCGGTTCTGCGCTCGTGTTGCGAATTCTGATATACTTAACTATGGTATGTGTAGCTTAGTGAGCCATCATAGACGTAGAAAACCTTGATAAAAAATGGCGGTGACAGCTCATTGAGTATGGACACCCCTGAACGAATAAAAGTTGTGCCACCAGCATTTTGAAACACGATTTTCATTTCGATACATTGCGTAGGTCTACACGGTTTGTACACCACGCCCTGACGGGACAGTAGAGTGAATATAATAAATCTTCGGGGTACGCCACAGTAAGAGTGCAAACAAGTCATCAGACCAGTAAGACACACTTTAAATAAACAGGCTACAGTGGGCTGTCGTTTAACCGGCATAAACGGGACAGAGCTGGGTGGCAATCAATAGAAAATCCAGTTAATCCGGAGTAAAACTAAATAAGAATAATAAAATGGAAGGATAGATTAAACAGTCCTGAACAGCATTTCTTATGCGTGACCATCACTGATCAAATACACAGGGCTGTTATAAAATGAAAACAAAACATGACCCTAATAACAGTGCAGCTTACGTTAACAAGTTCATTGTTTTCACCTAATTCTTGTTCATAATCAAATCTTTTGACATTAGGGAGCCGGTTAAGAGTGAGACGGTTCAGGGAGGGTCTGATACAGTCTTCGAGACCGTGCGTAGCTCAGTGTGTACAGTTTCTTTTTCATGGCACGACAGCCCTAATAATAGGGCCAGGGCCTCCTCATTCTCGAGGCTTCACGATCTCACTCAGACACACCACACTCGGTAGGAGTCCTCTGGACGAGTGATCAGCCCGACGCAGAGACCTCTGCCTCACAACACACAACACTTACAAGAGAGAGACATCCATGCCCCAGTGGGATTCGAACCCGCAATCCCAGCAAGCGAGCGGCTGCAGACCCACGCCTCAGAAAGCGCGGCCACTAGGATCGGCCCAGAAATGTTACCGAAGATAAACATTTATCCTTACTTAAATAATAGCACTGTGGGTATCATAGTACAAGGAATAAGAAATTATTTTTCTTAGTGTTTTGTCGAACGTTAACCATGTCAACACTTTGTTCAAAAGAAACTTAAAGCATCCCAACTTACAATTTTGTAATTCTACGCCTTTATCTGTAGCACCACAGACCTAGGACTTGAGTTTTGAATAATTCTACGGTATTGTATTAGTTCTGTGTGATTCATTTTCCCAAACGTTAGCCAGAATATTTTTCTATTTTGTTATTCTTTTGCGAGGATTCGGATTTTTGTGTTGTTCCGTCAACAACAGTCCTGTTTTTTTTTTCTTTTTATCACACAGCTAGGATTTAATGTCGTTTTGTGACTGACAAACCGCAACACTGGGCAATACACATAAATTGATTCTATGGGAATATACCATGGGAATATACCATACTTTCGACTTTCCAATTACAGGTACAGTTACCTACGCGGGAGTTCAATTCTGCCACTGAAAATCTTTACCGGTGGATCGAATTCTTTCATCTGAGTAATTTCACGGCCATGACAGCACTCATTAAAGCTTCAGGATAACACACGTTCTTATAAACAGAGAATATAGGATCTGCGATTGTCCCGCTATACCCGATTTATTGTCATGCGCTGATATGTTTTAGTAGGAAACAGATGTAGGAGAAGCGTGCCCTTTTGTCACTCACATACGAAATACCATTGTACAGGGGCGTTCTTTGGAGAACTGTTCAGACGCTCAAGATGTTTCCTGCTTGAGTGAAACCCTGTAGCTATTATGATAACCACCCCTTGAGTTGTGTAGTCGGTACAGTGACTAGGCTACAGTCCGGGGCTCGAATACTGGTACAAGCAAAACATCTTTCTCTTCTCCAACACATCTACACCAGCTCTGGGGCCCTCTCAGCCTCATACTCAATAGGTACCGGGGTTCCATCCTGGCGATAAAGCGGCCGGGGCGTCTAGTTAACCATTCACCTTCATATAGTGCCGAGTTTAAGAATGAGTGGAGCTCTACCCCTATTCCCACTACATGCCTTCATGGCGTGGAAAGGGAAAACTTTACATTTTACCTTTATCCACATGTGCCTGCTGTAGGAAGTCATTCTGATTCTATTACATCGAGTTCACATTTTCAGAAACTCTGTCTGTAAGATCTGTGTCCATTTTACATATTGCAGCTATCCAGGAGCTGTGTGAAGGCGGTGTAAACCCACCATGGCTGCTATACCTGTGCATAGCATTTGGAATCATGTTCCTTATCATGCTAATTATCAACATCTTCCTGTGCTCTGCAATGACATGTTCCTGTGCTAGGACTGAAGTAATAGAAAAGGAGCCCAGCATAATAGAGGATTATGACCCTTATAGGAGCTGGCATGGTTCCCAGTATGGTTCTAGGTAAGCAACCAGTGAAGAGATATTTTCATTTGCATCTTTGCATTTCTATGAAACACATACAATATGTGATTGTATTGTGATTCGCTACAATATATCACTCTTACTCTTTATGGTAATTTATTTTCCTTTTTAAAACTCAGATATCTGTTGTTATGACATCAAGTGTCAAGTGACTTGCATCACTCTGTACATATTACAAGTGTTTCACCAAAGAACTAACTATTATAATCTTAAAAAATAGGTCAGCATTTTTCTGAAATTCCTAAAATATGGTTATATTTCATGATCTTCATGCAGCTTTTTAGTAACAGTGCACTGCCTGTGTAGTATTTTTTTTTTTAATTTATTACTGCAGTATCTGTGAAATCATTATTACTGTCACTGTATGTTGCCTACATTTGTGCTTTCTGTTTAGTATTCAACTATATTATTCTCATCTGTATAAAACTGGAGTTCTCATTGTCATTCTTAATGTACCACTACATCAGTCTGCAAGTGGTAGCATGTTCTTTCGTGATGCGTTTTTCAGTATTCTTGTATAAATCCACAGGGATTCAGAATTACCTGTAATTAGATCTCACAGAGTGATGCTGTGTTGTTACTACAGCATCATAGTTCTGGTATGAGGCAGTCATGAAGTTTCAGCATCCACATGAAATTAGTTCAGTCACCCTGAAGATGGAGAAAGCCCATTCCTCCAAAACATGTTATCCTACACAGTGTAATAACCGAGAAGAATATCACATGAGGAACATTCATCATGAAAGCATGGAAACTTCTAAGAAAATACATATTTACAGATTTTTGTCTTAATGTAATATTTGCAGGTACTCCCTGAATGGAAAACCTGGATACACATCTGGAGGTTCCACTATGAACTCAACAAGGTCCATCTCAACCAACAGTGACCATTATGCTATTGTACATTCCCGACCAGGTAGCCGCTACTCAGCCCCAGGCTCACACAAGGCCGCCACGCTCTCACATCCACATCACCATCACAATCGCGGTCCACCTTCTAACATCGGATCACATTATTCTGGAAAATTGTGATCAACAGCTACAGAATATAAAAATGTGTTATCTGGGGAAGGTAGTGATGTCTGTTACAATGAAATATAGCGTTCTAACCTGTGGTTAAGCTGAAAACAATAAAGTGGAAGCGTGTCTGAAAACACCAGTAACCTGGGGTACTCCCACTGCATCATTATATAAAAGTCTTTGCGCTATTACATTTCACATTACATGCTGTGAACTGTTCAGACAGCTTCCACACTGGCCATAAGATAACAATAAATATTATCACTGTGTGATAAAACTGTTTAGTAAAGCACCGATTTACTGAACATAAGGGTGCAAACAGTGTGCATGCAAATGTGTCTTGGTCATACAGTGATAAGGATGCCAGTATATAACACATGGCAATATATATATTTTTTTATGTTTTGTGTATTTGCTGATTAAAGACTTGATCACATATGGACAGAAATTTTACTGAAAATGGTAAAATTCACAGTTTTAAGAACAACCAGTAATAATATACCCTTTGGTAATTCTTGCTTTCCCTTCCGGACACACAAAGTACTATACTGACATGTTTTAATGTCTTGTTTTAATGTCTAGAGTTTTGTAACCAGATATATTGTTAATTATTTTTTCTGGTTTCCCAAATGTTTATATTCAATTTAACTTCTTACAGCAATGCAGAAACAACCAAGACTCTTTATGTTCATATGCAAGTTAACCACACTGACAGTCTTCACAGTTAACATTACTTCAGTCATTTCACTAAAATACCCTATTGGTCCTAAAGGTCATGAAGCCTTAGACCAGTCTGTTACACACTCCCACTTCAAAACACTGCTGACAAGATAAAGAGTGATAATTAATGAAGGTTTACACACAAAAAAATCCAGATCTTTTTAACACTCAGAAAGGACTGTTGTGTAAGATGTAACCATAACCTATCAATACTGATTGTACCAGAAGGAAAAACCAACTATCAACAGATGTGCTGGAGTCTGACTGCAGAGGAATATAAATCTGGCAATTTGTAACTGCACAGTTCTTATTCTGTTAACTGTTCCTATTATAGGACAATGTAATGTATGAAACAAGATATCACAGAATAGCTTGCTTGGTTGGAACTTTCTTTGCTTTCTTATTCGTTACTTACATTTCATTTCACTTAACAACATTTTGCCAGCTGTGCATGTCACAGCATCCAACAGGAAAAAGTTATTATGAATGATTATTCAAGAAGAATGTGGTAGCAGACATGGTGCATTTCAAGATATTCTTTCATAATTTGTCTTGAGGCCAGAGGAAAACTATAGAAACATGTTAGTAAAGCATCCTCCAGGCAGAGAATCAAATCTGATACCACTCAAGTACAGAGCAGTTGCACACCAACTGTTTCATTTTCTTCCCATACTCTTCCTTGATTAAACTGTAGGCTGTTGCCTGTTTTCCTTCCATATCATCCCTAATATCCAACTTTTATTTCTATATAACATTTATCTTGCCAATTATGTTCACCTCCATGTGACCGCCATTATTCTTTATTCCTATTCATCCCATCATTTATTTGATGTCTGTTATGATCCTGTCTTACATTACCCAATCTCTTCCAATTTTCCCAGGGATTATTCTTAGCAGGGGCATAGGTGGGGGTGGAGGATGTGGTGTGGGTGCCCCAGGCAGCAGAGTCCAAGGTATGGGAGAACCTATGCCATGTTCCTCCCTTTTACTAGTCTCTACAAGCAAGAAACAAGCCACAACAGCAACTTTTATGGCACTTATTCTTCTTTGGGTCATAATCTTGGATATGATGTCAAGGTTTCAAAGTGCACTTGACTACAGCCAAATAAAGCTGATAAAATTTGAATGCCTTTGCCTTCTTATTAACAACATATTTAACAAATTTCCAACCAAATAACAAGCACACAGAGTGAAGCCCTCTCCCAGAATCCACAATTTGTAATTGATTTCACATTGACAGCAGTCACTGATGACTTATTTTCAATTACAAATAATTCCTGACTCACTGACTGACATAACCTCTTCATCTGCATCTGGAACCCCACATGCCCCATCCCATTTCCATTTCTGTTTTTAGCCTTTCAGAACATTTCTTTGGGCTACAAATACTACTGGTAACAAAGCAAGTATGTTAATTTTCTTTCAGAAATATGGTGCATGGTGAAATATTAAATAATTTTTCAGTAACAGTCTGCAAGTCTTTGAACTAGTATTTCATCCACAGGAAGTTACAGTATGGTTTAGCTAGGATTTTACAAACCTAATGTACAGCGAAATGCAGGCCCAGTGTGAGATTATTCTGATGTAGCATTTTCTCTTGGTGCCTGCACACATATTCTGAAGAAGCTGGTTATTAATGTACAAATGGTGACAAAGAGCAAGTTAAACTGTACAATGTGCACACTGTGCTCATAACATCTGCAAATGACAGTGAAAGGGAGAGTAATTTCCCCTGGATTTTCACACTTGTACTTTTCTGATACACGGAAAAGATATGTAACAATGTTGCCAAATTCTGTAATTATGCAATATTTTGCAGTAATCTTTATACAATTTTTATAACACTTGGATTCAACATCAGACTAATTAAGTTAGAATTAGCAGAAAGAAGTATAAATATATGTGTATTATATATTTTTGTAATGAATCTCAAGACTAGAGTAAAATCAGTGAAGTGTATGAAATGGAAAAAGTGGACAAATAACCAAGAATGATGTGACAGAACAATTTATATTGAAGCTAGTGTGACAGATTACAAAAAAAAAAATTAAGTGTAGTGTATATTGCAGTGACTAAAACAATTATCTAATAGGTGCTGGAAAATGGTGTTCTTAATGTTTAAACAAAACTAATTTGATTAGATCAGTTAACTTATCTTTCTCATTGACAGGTACCAGCATGTCTTCAATGCTGAAGCACCTTGAGATACCAAGACACATGTCAAACACACATTCACACGACTACACAGCAGTTTGCCCTTTGAGGGTGACCAAAAATCAAAACTGTATCATCTTTACTTATGTTTTTCTGACAATGGGTGATTTTGCATATGATGCAGAGTAGGACACATAGTCAGTTGCATACACTTAGCATTATTAGCAATTAATGTGTGAGGGAATCTCAAATTGCTTCACTGTGTAATCAAGTTCTAAGATGTCTTCCTTTTCTGTTGTCATGTCTCAGTTCAGGAGCTGGTATAACTAAGGCCACCACAGATTTGTAACAATTATGTCAAAATCATAAAATAAGTAAAGAATCTGTAAACTATTATACTGAAGTTCACAGAACTTCTTGCATTTTGTATTTCCCAAATAATTCCAGGCATAATTAGTGATTATAGTTATTAATGCCAACATCATCACAAAATTTTTAAAAACATAACACAGCAGGTCAACAATACTTCTATATTTTGTAACCATAGTTATATTTAAAATTATATATACAGCTATATTGTGAACCAAATTGTGATAAAACTTCCAAATATTAAAAAAGGAAACACCACCCAATATTTCATTATCCTTTCCCACTACTGTATTACCGTAATTCCTGTAATGTATTTGTAAAACAGGTACAAATATCAGATAACAAAAATTTTATAGGATGGAACATGGAACGATGATGTGTGTGCACAGGTGCATGTGCATGTGTTCGGTGTGTACGTATGTCGTGTGCGTACATAATCTCCCTGCCCTTAATTTTTATGATCTGTTAATCTTAAAGCCTAACACTAACATAACACAAGGACCAAATTTGGACACAACTCTACCTTATTTCTTTCAGGATTATGAACGGCTATGAGGTTTAGCTAATCTTTGTAGTTGTAGTATAAAGTTTTTATGTCACGCAGTGTGTTGTTAAATAATCATTATTTACTGATATAAACAAAATAAGGCACTGGATAAACAAGTTATAAAATGAGCTGGAATACTGGCCAGTAGGCATGTCAATATGCCAAAATACTACGGTACTTCACTTCTGTATCAAAAATCAGGATTTGTTTTATTACACCAATAGATGAATCATGGTATTTTGAAACAGAAATTCAGAAGAGGAGCTGATTTATAGTTTTTACTCAAATATCCTCCCTTCAAATGTAAGAAAGTGCCTACAAAATCATCCGACTGTGTGGGCATATCACTTATTTCAACATCTGAACCAGATGGTATGGACATCATGCCGTCAGAGGCCACACTTTTCATGCTACTTAATTTCAAACAAGTAATAACAATATGGCACATGCACAAACTTGCAAGGTTGGAAAAACACTAGTGTCACTTCATCTGGAGTCCTGCAATTATGTGCAATAACAGACAACTTTTGTTAAGGGAATACTTTTGCAGAATGTAAAACAACAAACAACTGTGTACATAAAAGGTGCTTTTGGTTTGGTGGTGATAATTCATGAACTCCTGGAACCAGGCACGTGAACTTCCATATATACATCATAAACTTACCTGCATATGTATTACACATTATTTACAAGCCAACAAGTACAAACATCGGAACAACAGTCAGAAAATTTGAGTTTGTGTCAAAATTTAAGCAGATAAAGCCTGTACTCAAGTAATAACGTCTTCCAAAACAATGGCAATAATAATAATAGTAATGCATATGACATTTACACTTGCAGGCTATAAAAATTTTACCCAAATTGAACTGTATCTTATGACTGTCCTCACACACGTCCATCACACCAGACCATGAAATAAAATAAATTTTGTTGCTGGATTACTTTAACAATGTGTAATGTTAACAGGACTAGAAATCTGTGCCATAGAAAAGTCAGTTTTTATGAACACTACCCAAAACTCCTTGTTTAAATGTAAGTGGCACACATGTTTCAAGCACAATTTATACATGATGATCTAGGCATATTTGCACGGCATGCCTAAAATGGTGACATGCTTCATCATGTCACAAATACATATGCAATTGTCTTTACAAAGGTACAACTCTGAACAGATGTGGCAGTTCCTTCTACAGAAACTGTACATATCAGCCGTACGATGATGCTTGAAGATAAACAGACAAATTGCTGATTGTGAAGAATACCACCAAATATTTACACAGAATTGATGCTCAAAATTGCATTCCAACCATAGGGATTTGCTTCTGGCCACAAATGTGAGTTGTGACATCATGCATGCAATGCTACAAACATCCATAGCTCTGTAACCCTTCAGAAGCATACCTATGTTTATCTGACAGTTCTGACTGGTGATGACCTCAGGAACAAGATCATTAAGCGAAGACACTGAGACTTGGGTCATCCTGTAGATATGTTGAGATGTCACAATACAAGTTATCACATGAATGACTAAGATGATTCATGAGTTATCACCAAGTCCGAATATTTCACATTGCTCTTATGGTATCTTACATTTTCCCTAAAGGATTACAATCATAAAGATAACATATTTTCCAAAGATTACTTACTATGTACTACTTAAAGCCTCAAATGACGACCAAAAGACTTGCTATACCATTTGTGGAGTAAAAGGCTACAGAAACCTACCACCCAGTGTTGGAAAAGTTAAGGGAAGAGATCACTTTGGAGATGTATGTGAAGATGATATTAAAATGGAACTGTGGCCAAGACTGAAATAAAAGGTCTCCAAAAGTGTTTACCTATAGCACAAAATATTGGTACAGCACCGATGTCAGACAATACAGAAACAGATACAGCTTCTTAACAGCATTCAAAACAAGAATTACAAGCCTCTGTAATTCTAAATATCAGCCTAATAAAAGAAAGAAGTGCAATTAATAAAAGCACTATTTAATATAAAGAAACAAAGCAGGAAAAGGATTAAGTCCAATGTGTATTACCTTCCTATGTTTTATGATCATAAGAAAATGCACGATTTCTCTATGTCATATACCTACCAAACACACTGTCACTAGATAAGTCCTTGTGAATTGTAGTAATGAACCTACTAGCAAGAGTTGAGAAATGGGAACTGTTTTGTTATAAAAAACTGTCATTAGGTATCCATTCCCAAGTTAAACTTGCTTTGTTATCATCAGCTTATTGCAGTAGTGAAATCTGTTTTCAGTAAATACTAGCCTGAAATTGGAATTTGTTCATGTGCATAAAAGTGCACATAAATGGGGAAAAGAATAAACACTTTTTGTGTTTTTTACAAATATGAAACAAATGCAATGACCTGGTAAGTTTAGTGGATTTACGATACTTTGTACAGTATAATAATGGAAATCAGTGGTAATGAATGTCTCATAAAACAATGTATGATGTACATGGAAGATACTGTTATGTATGCAGTTATCAATAAACAATATGTACTACTATAAATTCACTGCGTTTAATACTTACCGACTATATAACATCTATATATTGCAGCTCATACTGTATGTCCTCAACTTGTAGCACTGATTAAACTTTTAAAAAGACACAACACATCAATGAGTAATTTAGAGAATATGAATTGAATAATGCATAATGAGGAGCTTCATGATTTGTGATCTTTGTTAATTACTGACATGATCAAATCAAGGATGAGAGACGTGCTCTCCATAGCACACATACAACAGATAAATGCATTCAAATTTTGTGAGAAACTCTGAATGAGATGTAGATGACAGAATTAGAATTGCATAGATTTTAGAAAAGGTAAAGCAGTCCCATTACAGGCCTGGACAGGCCCACAGGGTTCCAGGAGGTCGAGGCTCCCAGATTTCTAGACAATCGGCACATCGGCAGGTTGTCAGCCATACGCACTGGCCACATTCACCCCCCAGGAAATATTCCTGGTACTCATTTCTGTTAGGGGCTGAGTTGACCCCAGGTCCATAGTAAGACCGACAGGATTATGCCAATGAAAAATCCACTGACACCATTGGGAATCGAACCCACGACCTGCCGATTTGTAGCACAGTGCCTCAACCAACTGCGTCACCGCAGCCCCGAGATTTTAGAGAAATCAGATGTAATTACTTAGATTTTAGACAAATCAGATGTAATTACATCAATTAGACTCAGCTGGCTAGGGATTGGGACTAGCAGCAGGCACTTAGAAACAGACTACAAAACCTTACAGGTACATACAAGGTAGGAACATTTTTGAGCAGCAGAGTAACTGCTAGCTTCTCAAGAAGGACACTGTTTAATGGAACACAATTTCGTAATAACAATGGGGATGGATCTCCAATACCGAATACTGATTACAACGGTCAAGAAATATGGAAATTATCGGTAGATGATCATGTACACTGTTTAATAATGTATGGATTTTATGGGGTGGATTTTTATGAAACTCATTAATGGTAAGTGGCACAACACACAGACCTCCAATGCCAAATTTCAATACCTCTGGAATATTATTATATTAGTGATAAGTAACAGAATTTTATCTTATGTATGAATGGGTTATGTAGTAAATCATATTAACCTTTCAAAGCCTAGTGGTTACTATACATACTGCCAGGTTTAACACCGATTTCCGCATTTCCCAGAAGTTATATAAATGTCCTTCATGAATCTTAAAATAAAAGGCCATTTACCTATAATGCAGTGCCTGATTGTTCTTTCCAATCAAAGCACATGGTGTTCTCTGTGAGGTACCAAATGAATACAATGCAGATTACTTTAGTCTTCGGAGGGTTCATGTCGCTCACCTACCTCCTCCACTACCCTAATTCCCATACTAGCCTGGTCTCAACAATACAAAAACCACGTATTGTTTTGGTAGCGGACTGTTTATATCCTTTCAATTGTTATCAGAATTAACAGCAATTATTTTTCCCACCTTAAAATGTGGAAAACACCAAATGGAATGCAGTTAGGCCCTTAGGCAAAGTATGACATACAGTGAGGTGATTTTTACGACACTTGAATTCATGTTATGTCGTTAACATGTGAAAATTGTGCTTGATCTAGGGACCACAAAATCCTTACAATAACAAACGCACAACACAACGTTTGTTGCCAAGAATACATTATTACAGAATAACAGTAGCTGTAACACTTACCAATGTTTGTCACACAGACAGCTCAAACACAGGATTGGTTACTGTTTAAGGGTCACAGATGTATTAACCTTTATAAATCTGTCATGGATTTAAGTTTTTTATTTCATATTCCAGGTGTTAGCATACCTAAGAACTTCCTATATATACAGCATTAGACAACTAAAACATAATTTATTTTTAAACACGTTCCTTTCCTACAACATCCTTCCACTGTCATGTAAAAGTTCAGTATACATTCCAAACCTGTGCTCAAAAAAAGACAGAGCCTTCTCAGATATGATGACATGCTGACTGGTACATACATAATGGTACTGATATTTTGGAGGAGCTTGCTGCCTCCACCTCCCGGGTAGTTCTGAGAAGAATGGACTGTCTTGAAGGTGGAGGCAGCAGGCTCCTGTGAAATGTCAGTAACTGCATAACAATCTATACTATATCACATCTCAGATCTTCAGTCTTCACCAACATTGCTGTGAGAACCTCAAACCTCACACAGCCATCCAGAGTTCAAGAGCTATAAAATGTAACACTTATATGACTGCATCACTTACTATAATCTCATTATATTGAAGCAATTAACCATCAACAATATCATTATGAATAAAATGTGCCAGCTACCCTTCATTACACAATGCATAGGTAAAAGCCTTATTTCAAGATCATATGTCTACCTATGACAAAAACAGATTTTCATTAAATTTCATTTAGAGAACTATAAAAAAAGGATGTTCCTGTGATGTTGAACTAAACAACACACAATGAAAACATACAGAGTATTAAGAGTATAGCTCCAGGCATGCTTAAACCTAGCACCAGATCGAGGAGAGTGATTGGTATCATGTCCTGACTGCTTTACTCCTACGCAAACAAGACACCACAACCCACTGAACAGGAGAATGGATAGGGTCCAGAGCTGGTTGAGATATGGTGGCAAAAATAAAAATTCCTGCTCCTGCCAGGAATCAAACCCTGGTTGCCCAGATCACAGCTTAGTCACTACACTGTCTGAGCTATCCCTGCTTTGCCATCTAAACTGAAGTCGCAAATTAAATATTTTAGGCATTTCACACAATAAGAAATATCATTTAACTTGAAGAAATTTTTGTTAACTTGTTACATATTTATCAAATAAAAAGTAAATCCAGCTTCAATAAATATTTCGAAGTACACGTATGTACTGCTTTGTGTGCAAACTGCAGTTTCTTCAAACTTTCATGAAATGTATAAAGCACATGACGTATAAGCACAGAAACAAGGTAATGAAATAATATAGGATGATACACACAGGCACAGCTTTATGCTCCAACTGTGTTCCTGAAAAAGTGGGCATAAATAAAAAATGTGTAATCAAAAATGATATTCTCATAACAAGAAAATAAATAAATGGAAATAAACCAGCCAAAGAGCATTACACCAAAAATGAGAGGATGTAAATTAAGCAGTGCTGTAAATGGGCAAGGAGCGTTAAAGCAAAAAAGGCTCAAAACAAATGGGTATAAACCAGGCCTTGTTGTACATACCAATGGTTCAAAACTGTTGTGTCAGTGTTGGTCCATATTCCCTAGTCTTATACAAGGTACTTACATGGCCACACTGCTTCACACCATTTTGAATTTTACATGTCAGTGCTAACCCTACTCTTGTGTAATGCTTCTATATGATTAATTCTGAAGTTCATGGCTCTGTTGGTTTTGAATTCCAGACACCAAAACACATTAATCTGGAACCTTTGTGCCCTAGGGCAACACAGGTAGTATGTTCACCTGAATATTTATACTTTTTGCCTACTATTAAAAGTATCACAGCAACTGCCATATATTCTAATTACAGTACTGTCTATTACAACTGGCAGCAGTCAAAGACCATGAGATCTGTACAATGACTAGGATACAAAAAATGTAATATCACAATTTGTACAAATATTAGCTAGCAACAGATAGCAGGCCTGATGGTAAATATGTGGGCCTCTGCATATAACAGAAGAGTATACAAACTAAAATATCATACTTAGTTAGTTACATCTTGTGTTAAAACTAGAGATTAAAATTGGTAATTCAAAAAAGAAGATCAGTACAATAAGTCCTCATTTAACACTGGGGTTACATTCCTGAAAATCACAATGCAGAGCAAAACATCACAGATTGGAGCATGTTTCTCACCACAATTAATTACACTATCTGACAGTCTGGCCACTGAAGACCCTGTCACATGCCAGCAAAAACGATATTAATCTCAGTCCAGGTAATATTCATCAAATCTTCGTCACTAAAATGTCAGCATTAAAGTGAAACAGTGTTGCCCAGAGCAATATTAAATGAGGACTGCCTGTACTTACCAAATTTAACTTTACTATACACATCCACTTGATGAAGCAATGGTAAGTCACATGATAGAATTTAATTAGAACATGAGCCCTAACTACCAAAGTACGTTATTCCCCATGACCCTGTTTTTTTTTAAGAAACCATACATTTATTTATGGCCAACACCACAGCACACAGCTGTTTCCAAAATAACCTAAGCTGAAGTCAGTTTTATGTGCTGTATTTAAATCTTATCTACAATTCCCTGAGTGCGGAACAGTGGCTGGGTCACCCGGGATAGACTTTTCTAATTGTATTCACTTACATTTACTTATTAACTGTACTGACATTGCAGACTTCAATGTTACAGGACACCCAACAGTCGGAGAAGTCCCCATCAATCAAAGCCGAATCCTCGCATCTACAAAAATACACACTGTACCACAATGTTTTGCTGACAGAACTATCAAACCAATCCTCCTGGTTGACAAAATGCAAGCTAACTGCTACTCTAACTTCTTGAAGACCACTTTATTCCAACTTGAAAGAAATTAGTGGATACAAAAGCAACATTTTGTACTTTTATCATTGCAGAAAATACTACTGCATTAAATGAATCAGGATCAGTAATTACTTAATGTATTATTAGTTGTAACAATGTTGTTTATTGATTGGTGAAAAAAATATCTTACCAAGCAAGAAAACACATGGCGAATGTTGCTGTTCAGCAAATATATTCATGAGAGTTCCATCTCCAGTCAATGTAATGCATATTAGCAACTGGCTGTTTTTGATCATCACACTCCCCAGACTTGAATTCCTGTGATTACAGCTCAACAACGTCTACAAGCAAGTCCACATGTGTTGAAACTGAAGTATAAGACAGGCACTAAAGCAGCTCTGAAAAACTTCTATGAACAAGCACTGACTACAGTTTGTTGCTGATAGTTCCATGAGAATAACAACCTCCAATACTTCATTCATTTAAGTTCTTTTAATAACAAAAAGTACTATTAGTGCAATATAGTCATAAATACATATCAAACTTTGGTACGATCACAATTATAAGAAAAAAAATAACTGTTGAGAAGTCTCCATCCTCCATATAGTTTCAGTTTGATCAGGCCCTTGTTACCTCCAGCTACATAAATACCAGTGTGAAAGTAGGAAATATTAATACGCTAATAACTGAAATTGCAACAACACGTCTGTTACTGCCCACAACACCACATTATGGCTTGCAGTGTTGATAGCTGACGCCAAAAGAAACCTCTGGAAGAAATTTGTTTGTACAATTCATAACACAGTGATGTACCAGATAAAAATACCTGTAAAGTCAGCAGAGTTTGTTACAATTATGTGTGTGCTACTCAGCCTTAGAACTGACACATGCACCACATTATTCTCTTGTAGTGCACACATCTCTAATTAAGCCAGAATTTTCCACTCATGTACAGAATTGTTCAGCGTTCTTTCTGTATATGAACAAATAAACTAGATACTGAAGTTTAAAAGCAATTATTGAGAAAAAAACACCTACGCACAGAAAACAATTATGTTGCTAAAAATTTATAACTTTAATATTATGTTTGTACTCATTTTGTATGTACATTTAACTGTAATTATACCCAGTTTGAAATAAGGTTTTTGACAATGTCATGAAATCCATGACAGAAGGCAATGTAGTAAGAGCACTGACAAATGATATTACTTTAATCCCTTAAAGCATATTAATTTTTGAAAGTACGTTTTGTTCCACAGATACAGATTTACAGTGGTTAAATGATGGATATATGTGAAATTAAAACAAACATTTGTCCACATAGACATGCTACTGAAGGGTCTGTATGTAAGCCAAAGTACTTAAATTGCATAACCTTTTGTTCTTCAACAGCTCTTCTGTGGCCATTATTCTCTGGAAATGTCTCGCTAAATATCTTAAAGGTCTCACAGTGATACAAAGCAAGAAATACACATAAAAACCCATGAATATGGAACTGTAATTTAATTTGTAAAGGCAAAATTGTCCCTGTGCTTCATTCAGCACCACACCATGAAGGCATATGGGGCATTACAACTAATGAGCAACTCGAAATATTTTGTTAACAGTGTCTGTATTCCTACACATCAGTTACTATAGTTTATATAACTAACTCACATATAAACATGGCAAGATTCATAAAAATTGCTTCGGTTTAGTGATTGATAGAATGACTGCTATTTCGAGACACAGCTTTTCCTTCCACTGGCATTGCTCCTAAATGTAACTTTTCGGATTTCTCTCAGTATTTCAATCAAGGTCACAAGAATTCTTGAATTTAACTACAGTTAGTTTTAATGAAAATACAATGATCACATTCAACCCGCAGTTCAAGATACTGCACTACTGTGTGGCAAGTAGATTAATAATACGTTTCATTTAAGATATCTAGAGGTTCACTTACAGTACCTTATAAGGGTGGTGTTGTCTGAGACTGCAGGTAACTCAGTACACATCGTGGACATGCAAGATGGAGATTTGGAGAGTTGGAACAAAACAAACCTTTCAGAACCCTTGCAGTGTTAGGAAGAGGATGATGTAACTGCAACAGGCCAAGTTCCAGCTCTGGAAGAACTGACTGGTGAAATACTGACTGTCCATAATGATGACCACAGGAGAATGCTAGAAGTTGTTCCAGTTTCGTTGTTTCAGATGAGAGATCCTTACAAGCTTCTGATACCTGCCATTACACATACAGACAAGTTTAAACACAGCACAGCTATTGCTAACAAAGCTAGGTAAGCACTTTCAAAATGAACCTAGTATATTTTTTAATCTAACACTACAAAATCCTCATTTATGACTGTATTAGGAGACAACATATTTTAACGCTAAAGTAAGATAAAATATAGTAAATACTATATTCACATGGGGGCCGTGGTGGCGCAGTTGGTTGCGGCACTGCGCTACAAACCGGCAGGTCGCGGGTTCGATTCCCGATGGTGTCAGTGGACTTTTTCATTGGCATAATCCTGTCGGTCGCACTATGGCCCTGGGGTCGACTCAGCCTCTAACAGAAATGAGTACCAGGAATCTTTCCTGGGGGGTAAACGCAGCCGGTGCGTATGGCTGACAACCTACCACTTTCATGTGCCGATTGTCTAGAAATCTGGGAGCCTCGACCTCCTGGAACCCTAAGGGCCTGTCCAGGCCTGTAATGGGACTGCTTTACCTTTAACCTTTACTACATTCACATAATTGGGACAACAAAATTATAAATGCTAAATAAGGGAAAACCTGAACTGAAGAAATAACTGCATACGTATTTCATATGAAAAGAGAGGTTTTGGTACTGTCATGCCAATATGTGCATTTGATAATTCTGTAAAGGTCTGTGCCAACAATGCTACTTTATAGTGTTGACTGACCCAATTACACCTTGTTAGTTGTGGTATGTTTGAGCTGAATTCTTCAGTTTGGTGATAAGGCTGTGTTTCTAGAATAATATAATCAGCATCTGAAAATACTATAGCAGGCAATTAAGCAATTAACTGGCCTTACTACGGTTAATCAGAATAGCTCTTATATTGCCCATTATGTATTTATTCATTACAAAAAGTCGGGCAGGGAGCCTTGAAAGGTGAAAGGAACAGTTGGTCCTGTGCTTAAGCATCAAGGCACAGAAAGACATGTAAGGGACATAGAAGTGAAGTTCAATGTATTCCACACCTTGACACTACTCTCAGCTGAGTGGTCAGCCTCATATTCCTGCCACATTATCCAGTGAAAGAGCCCATGCCACTCACTGGAGAGGTCCCAGAGGTTGAGTAAGATGCTTTAAAGTAGTTACTACTGCATTCTTTTATATCACTAAGTCAAAAATTAGGAACGACATCTGTTAAAAGTTCATTCTGATATCATATACAGGATAATGCATGTTGTTTTCATGTACCTCTTCCTGGACAGTGATACAACTCTGGCCCAAGGATCCTCCAAGCCCTTTCGTTGCACCAAGCCCCTCTAATATGGCTTCCATAAGTTGTTCAGGTGACTGTGATGGGCCCTGGGCTGTCAGGCAACACCCATTTAGCCCCGGTGATGTCTGCACTGAAGTAACTTGAGCTAGAAGTTCCATGTATTCTGGATAGGCCTTTTCTAATGAGAAATTAAGAAAGGCAAGGGAACTGTAGGGTACGGATCATCCACTAATAGTAGGTAGTGAAATTAAATGTTCTAATGCCACATAAATTTTGAATCATTACACTAATTCACTGCTTTCCTACTGAAAACATCTTAAAACTTATCATTTGAGACTACAACCAAAGTGCCTCAATGTACACACACACAAGTTACTGTTTACACAACAATTTTGTAAACAACAATCTGTCTCTGTATACGCAAAGCACACAATGGGACGCCTTTCATAAAAAGTCTCAATATAGCCCTACCAAAAAACATTTCATGTTTATACTCGGAAGGCATATAAAATTGCACTGTTCACGGGCTTGTGATCTCAACCGCAACATGTTATCAGTCAGAAGTAAGGGAAAATCTAACGTACTACTGCACAAAACAAACAAAAAATGTACAATCAAACTGTCAGATATTATAACAGGTTTGTAAATACGAACATTCACTACTATTTACAAAATATTGTAATAATAGCTATGCCTGCAGTACCACTTTTTCCCATAAATTTACAGTAACCTTCCCTTGACTGAACACTCCTGAAAACAAGCCCCCAAACAATACAGACCTATCATTCCAGTGACATACTCAGTGTCTAACAATATTAGAGTATCCAAACTACACTGCCTTCAGCAGCAACCACGGTGTACTAACCAAATACTGTGCTTAGCACTACCACCCTTCAACAGCGTTCCCCAAATGCTCTAGAAGTATTTTACTATTTTGGTCAGGCCTTCTAGGAAACTGGTGCATAAATTTTCCTAAAATCTAGAAGCCACCTCAAAATTCTAGGTGCTGGAAGGGTAACATGATGCAAGTTCCATACTGAGGAACCACATATATTAGGCACCACAGTATAAAATATAGTCACCCATGTGACGTGGGGCACAGGATATGTGCACACTGGTCTAAGTATATGGTCCTGTCGATAAGAGTGTAGTAGCACTTTGGGCAGCTCCCGATGCTATAGAATTTTCTGATAGCAGAAATTATCTTCACTTCTTCATCCTGTAGAATCAAGACTTACTTTGGTCGATGTGATTCAGGAGGTTGGAGCAGAGTTGAAGACAAAACCGGGTGGACAGATGGTTTAGCATAGATACAGCCTGTTGCTGGGTTTCAACCTTTTCTTCCCCATTGTTACCAGTCTTACAAAAAAGCAGCAGTCCCAGAGGATAGAAGAACTTAGACATGTGTTTCAGCAGTAGGTTCTCAAGGTGATCAACCGGCAAGGAGTGACTCAACCAAAACTCAAAGCCCTGTCCATCAAAACAGCAATAACTGTTATTGTTATATAGGTTATTTCTCTATGTTAATGGTCATATGCCAGATTTTTCTTGCCCAAGCATTCTGCACTCTGTAGCTTCTTTTCAGACCACCCAATAACAATGAACACTATCGTCTGTGTGCTACTATATTACATTGTACTTTGGTGTAATTCATAGAATGCAGACCGGCGTTTCTGAAGAAGAGCAAATCAGCAAGACAAAGCAGGGTCAGTACATGTATGGCCCCCCCCACAAACACACACATAGGCACATGTAGTAGAAACCCCATTTAAGATTTTTTTTGGGGAAAGAAGCTGTTTTATACTTTAAACTGAGAAAAACCTGCAAAACAGGAAGTGGCAAAATCAAACATGAACTTACTACTGTGGTTACAAAAACATTATATTCATTCCATATTTAAACTTAACTATGCTTTTCTTCAATCTATTCTTTACTTACATGTTTTTATGCGACATGAAAGAAAAACGGAAAATGAAACTAAAATCAGGGTTTCACTGCAGGAGACATTCTACGAGTCCATTCTTCTGCCAACATCATGTCTGACAGCCAATCATAAGGTAGGTTACATCCATGATTCATATCAACCAATAACACTGTTGAGTTACAAACATTCTGCCTGCTGTCATGGTCTTGACAAATCACATGCAGGCTAATCCTTGAGAATTGGATACTACACTGGTGCAATAGTTCACAAGCAATTCTGGCATCACTTCACTTCCACTGCGTATAATCATGTCATTATTTATATCATCCTAACTCCAAAGCTACAAACATCAATTCTAAGTGAGGTTCCAAAATGGCATAGGGACCAAATTTTTGTATCCTAAATGCAGGAAAAATCTAAGTTGAAAACCCATAAATTGATAAAAATTTTACAGGGGTTTTTTTTTTTCACGCTTGACCAGTAAGTGCCAGCCCAATGCTCTACCCAACATTCTGCCAGTGTTGGGTCGTACATTGTGTGTCAGGGAGGTTTAACAGCCGATGATGAGAGCTAGATAAACAACTGCAGTGACAATAACTTATAGAAGCAGTAATAAAAACTCACTAAAGTGTCAGGCCAGTGCTAATTGGTCAAGTACGAAATAAGACACCCTATATATTATCTACATGGGGTTTTGGCCACTACCACAAAAAATGAACCTTAAATTCCGGAAAACTTTAAAGTGAGAAACCTTAAATCAGGATCCTACTGCATGTGTATCTGTATGTGTCCATCCCTCTCAGCTTATGAACCAAATTAAGGACTATAAAAAATTCTGTATCCGTATTATGACAGCAGAGGCCAGCCCAATTTCATACAAGTGGCAAGAACAATGGTGCACACGCGTAATCTTGCAAAGTGGGAGCAACAGTTACACCACCTAACAAACAGTCCTCAAGCTACTGTATTTATTTGAATATGAGACAAGAATTTTTCCCCAATTCATCACCTGAAAAATTGGCGGTCACCTTATAATCGCGCACAAAGTTAAACACGTTCTGTACAGATATTTCCCTGAAAATTGAAGACTGTGAAGGGGAGTTATTACATATTTGAATAAATACGGTGCATACAGGAATACATTTCCTTATAAACATACACTGCTTGTTTAGGTAATTCTCTTGTAGCATGTGAAGCAACAAACAGCTGCATATCTACATTTGGTGGGTATGATGGCAACTACTGAACCACACTAAAAATCTAAAATTGAAACTCTGTACTAGATACTGTGTAGAATAAAATAATTAAAATAGCATGATAATGCAAATATGCGAGGTTATGTGTGACCAATTTAGCACAGGCAAAATCTGTATTTCTGTAATGAGTTATTCCCAAAGAGAAAATAATAATATTCTGCAGGCAATACGTATGCAATTGCAAGCAATAAAAACCTCTGTCTTAACCACAATGCAGTCGTATGACCATTTGTGCTGCAGTGCGGCAAGGTAACGTGAGTTCTACAGCACTGCACTGTTGGGTTAAAAATTTACATTATTCAAATATGGCATTAACAACACAAAATCTGTATGAGCAGTGCTCTTTGCAATAGGTATGAAGTTTTGAGGAGTTCTGCTTAGAACTTGTAGTTTTTAATACCAACTCAACAGGAAAGAAAATCAGTTCACAATTTTTCATGTGAAATGGCATGCTTGAAGAATGGAACTCTCGTGTAACTTGTACAAAGACATACGCATTACAATCTTCAGTGCTAATGTATAGAATGTTACAGGAAGTGTACATGCAAATGTTATCACCAATGAACATACCTGCTGCAACAGTCTGCTCATCATGGCATGACTATCTTCTTCCATCACCGAGAGATAGTACTCGACCACTGCAGCAGCTTGGTTAACCAAGTTCTTGCAAGGACGTGTCTCAGTTAAATGACCTGAGGTGTTATGCTCATCAACCTTAGATGCTTGCTGAGTACTGCTGGCAGTTTCATTTACTTCATTCACAGATATCAAGTCAGTCTCAGCAGATATCACATTTCCAGAAAATTTATTATCACAGATTTCATCCATAACTGTATCTGTTGATTTTACATAAACTTCATTACCCAGAGCATTCTGTGTTAAGTGAAAATCCTTGTCACCGGAAGAAATATTCAATTCACTCCTACACTCATCCAAGTCTATTCTATCAGACAATGACTGTCCTGTATCGTTCTGATGTCCCTGAACATGTATCGCTGATGCTTTAATTGTTTCCTCCCCATCAATTGTAGTGATGGTACTTGTTTTAACCACATCACTTTCAGTACTTGATGATAATGATGAAGCCTGTAGCTCAGTATTTAAACTTACAGACATGTTGCTAGAAGGACTCATTTTTTCTTCAGTATCACTGCTACTTAAATGTAATATATCTAACTCATCAGATCGTGTTGATTTTAGAGCAAGATCCACCCTACACTGAAATTTGTTACCATCTGATCCCATGACTTCAACGCCCTCATCACTGTCTATGCACATCTTATTACAATCATAAGATGTGACTGCTTTATTCAGTTCGTATACTGCGTCAACTGTCCCATTTAAGGTATCAGAAGTGACCAACTTGGCTGCTGATGTATTTTCTTGATCATACACCTGCTTACTATTCCGGAGTTCATGTGCAACATTATCAGTTTCTTTACTCATCTCCCTGTCTTCATCATTTACGCTGCCCTCCTTGCCAGATTGATTTGCTACAGACATAATGTCATTCTTTACTGCTGGAGTATTGGCATCAGAATTCCTTTGGAGTCCTGCTCCATCACTAACACAACATGAATTGAGGCCAGATTTCTCACATAGATCTTCTTGCTTTGTGACCACAGATGATTCAGAAATGGAACCTGCATCACTGTTTAATACTGGAGTTAAGCTGCTGATTATTTCTCTTTGATGTTTGTCAGAATTATTTTTGTCACCTTCAGGAGAAACAACAAATAGATTTTCAAAATTTCCATCTTCATTTGTGGAAATGAAGTTCATACCCACACTCTGGGAATTTTGTTCACTAGCTTGAGGAAGAACAGGTTCTGGGCTCACAAGATGCTGTTCCTCACTCATAGCCCATTCATTTACCTGAGGCAGAATGGGCTCAGGACTGACCAAACCCTGCTCTCCACTTACAGTCTGTTCATTTACTTCAAGTACAATGGGCTCAGGGCACACAACACCCTGCCCTTCACTTACAACCCTTTCATTTGCTTGGGGTAGAAGGGGTTGACGGATCAAAAGACCTTGCTCTTCACTTACCAGAGAAGTACTGCAATCAGGACTAGTCAAGCTATGTCCCTCGGACATCTGCTCTGTTCCTCCCTGCACAGCAAATGCATGTATCTCACTGTCATGACCACTTGATAAAATTAAGCTTTCAGGAGTAGAAACAGAACTACTTGTTTCAGTTTCTTCTACCATGCTAACCTGAGTTCTGCTACTTACATGATCAGGTGGTTTTACCAAGTTTGTTTTCTGTTTTGACTCTTCATATTTCAAAATCTCTTCTTTATTCAATTCAAGTTTCATTTCACCTGTATCAGACTGAGCCAAAGGAAATTTTAAATCTGGCTTTAAATTTTCATTTATATGAAGACAAATCTCACTTGAATATTCAACTTCTGGCTTGTCCTCAGGTGTCTTACCGTGCTTAAGGACTTCATTTGCTTCAGACTTGTTCTCTGAACTGCACAACAAATCAATTTTACAATTTCTCGTAACGATCTTGTTTTTACAGTTACAATTTTGAGGGCCTTCAATGTTTAGTACATTTTCTTCAGAATCAGCTGTGCTTGAAACTAACGAGTTCCTCCTCACTTTGTTGACAGTAGTGTCATCACTGTCTTCATCACAAGGACCTGTGTCTTCATTTTTTCTGCTGACATTAACAACAGCTTCAGTATTGACAATGGTTTTTCCTACCAACTTACTGTCAGTTACAGTATTTTCATTTACCTTGGTTTCATTGTTAGCTGAACAATTCTCAACATTACGGTTGACTCCTAACTGCTCTACTGGTATACAACTACAATTCACATCTGAAACATGGACTTTAAATTCTTCTTTGTAATTTACCAACAATGGATTTGAATTTTTGTTTTTACATGTATTAACCACATCCGGAATATCTGTCAAACACGTAGTTCTCATTTTATCTTCATTTGAGTGATCTGAAAACTCATTTGCATTCATTGCACTATTCGAAACTTTTGTAGAGGTTCTGTTTGAGCCGCACATCTTTTCAGGTGCTCTTTTGCTGAAGTCTGGGCACTGATTTTCAAAATGCTCTTCTGGATTAGAACAATATTGCAGACTTGCCAGTGCCAGTGCTTTTAATTGATAGGCCAAGGCAAGATGATAATGCCTGTCGAGTGCAGCCAACTTTGCAGCCCCTTGGTAGTTTTCCAATGCAAGGCACTAAAAACAGGAATATCAACTGAGAATTATACAAGAGGAACACTATATTAAAATTAAGGCAAAGGCCACTGCGTATTCACAATGACACACTTTGGTCTTATTTTTTATTACACAAGATAGCATATATGAAGGAAGTACAATGTTTACACAAACCAATACAATACCATGCAGAACTGTTGAAAAAGAGATGGAAATATGCGAAGAGAATAGAAATTCACCTTATTCAGAAGATATGTCGAATCATAATAGCCATGGAAATGTTGAAAAGCATAATGTAATGTTCGTAAACCATAACAAGGTTCTTCTATACTGCACAGTGGAGGACAAACATCTGTACAAGTGCTTAACAAATAATTACTGCAGGCACCAATCTGAAACAAGAGAATGTTAATATAGCCTAAGTTAAACCAACAGAAACGAGACATGAAGTATAACTGCATAGTCTGCAAAATGTGAACACCACCTCTAAACATATGCATGTATTATAGCATACAAAATACGACTCATCTGCTACAGGCTACTGGTTTTTGATCTACAGTCACATACTACTCATACCTGTAAGACAACATTCCTCTGACTCCCAGTGAGCTAACATGAAATGTGTCCCTGTACATGGAGTACAAGGAATGAAATGCAAATATCATGTGTACAAGACCTTAACAATACACTGTAATTCAACTTAAGAAAGGATTAAGAACATTTGAAATATTGATTTCCAGAGTTACCGTTTAATGTTACTTTCTCTCCTGAACCTATTAACCACAACATGAGTGAATGACCAACCCACCCATTAATTATTCAACAACAAAATAACCAACACAAAATGCAGTCTCTGGGCCCCATGCTAAACAGTGACACGTATGAACGGTTGTTTCAACAGATGTGTCACACAACATACCACCAAAAGTTAAAATTTAAAAGTTCTTTTCCTACAAATCAAAACATTCACATCAATCAAAACCACCACAATTGGGAGCAAACTTTCACAAGTTTCACAAAAGGAAATACAATCGATCCCAATTATAATAATATTGCTTTATGCGACACCTTGTCTATAGCATCAGCTATTCTGTGATACTAATCAATTCCTCACTGTTAACCATAACATTACAGGCCTCTGTTATAACAATGCTCATTTATAACAACAGAAAATATTCAGTCCCCTTCATGACATTATAACCGAGTTTGACTGTACTTACAATATTTTAATAAGATAAATAATATGTCAACTCATGCTTACAAAATCTAATTACTTACTCCTGACAGATTATCATATTTGAAGGAAATAGTGGAATTTGGGAGGCCAGGCACTGCTCTGGGAACATCACTTGAATTCTGGTTGCCATGAGGAAGCTTGACAACACGTTTTGTTGTCTTCAACATCACAAG
The DNA here is from genome assembly GCA_013340265.1 of Coptotermes formosanus. Taxonomy (NCBI): domain Eukaryota; kingdom Metazoa; phylum Arthropoda; class Insecta; order Blattodea; family Rhinotermitidae; genus Coptotermes; species Coptotermes formosanus. The sequence goes on along the minus strand of BLKM01000477.1, from coordinate 370,415 downwards.
CTTCCCTTCTAGACCTTTTGATTCCTCAACAGGTACTCGACCAAGCTAATAACCATAATCAATACATTAACCAAATTATGTACTTAATAAAAGACACTCAGAAGCAATTATAAAACTCCTACATGTTTTGGCACCAGGATGCCATCATCAGGTAGTTATTCAGAACAAAGGAGTAATAAGGCCAACAGCTAATCTGGGTAATGTGTCGGGGGAGGGGGGGGGGGCATTAAATTACGTTGCACACAAAACAGTACCATAATCATATGCTATACATTCTAATGACAATACCAAAAGTCAGGTTAGTCTAGTTCAGCAATTAGCTAACAGTGTTTTGTGAACTCCTTGCATACTACAGTTTCATTAATTGTATTGCTCAGAAACACGTAACATTGTCTGACTACAGTATTCATATACCTGAGCCTGGGAATTGCTGCCCCATGCCCAGATTTTTCCTGCAGGTGCACTCTCTTGTGCCACTGTGAAATCACAACCACAGGAAACTTGCTTCAACCTCAGATTTTCTCCTCCACTTAGAACTCCAGAAACAGATGGTGATTTGGACATTGAAGACATCTGTGAAGATCAAATCAAGAATGGACAAGTTACAGTGTCGATGTTCATGTATTGCAAGCTTGTTGTGGACGATATTATCCTGCTTTTACGAGGACTTGGTTTTAATTCAGTAATTATGTCACATTCCAAATGTTGATTATGTACTCTTTGGTCTACAGGTTAATGAATTTTAGCCAAGGATTCAGGTCTTCTGGGACATGACCCAACAAGACGGCGTCATATCCCAGTTAGACTTGAATCCTCCGAAACAACACCATGTGAACCTCAACCACACGAATTTTAACCCAGTGGCTCAAACAAATGCTGACTGCTATAAGATAATACAAAGAAATTATTATGGATGGCATGACAGGGCTTTCCTTTTCCAGAAAATATACAGAAATGAGGTTTTATATAACAGAAATACTTCTCTGTGTGTTTTGTATGTTTCAGTTTCACAGATTTTACAGAAATGTTACACACAGAGCTCTGCAAAAGTGGTAAGTGTGTTATAAAACACACATAAAAGATTCAGGAAAAGTTGGGAACAGTTTCTTCAAAACAACTTGAAAATAAACACGATTCAGTGATCTGTTTATGTACCAGTAAGGTGTAATTCCTAGTCTATGAACACGTACATACTTTGCAAAGAAGCAAGAAATCAATAAATGTGAGGTTTTCATAATAATGACCCTTGTTCTGGCAACAGTTACATTTTTTCCAACGTCTTGTTCTGCAATCAGAGAGATTCCTTTACATCCTTGAAGAAAGTGCTGTGTGATTGCTCTCTCAGTGACAATTGTACTTGTAAAGTTTGTGGTAAACAAACAAATAGCTGTCAAAGGTGAGGATTCTTTTGGTCCCTATTGCTCTTGATATTAAAAGCTCACCACAAGCTGATCACCATCAACACAAAGCTCTTCCCTATCAATGTCACTGCCTTCTTTATTATTTATCATCAGTACATGTACCATTAGTTATAATGACTTCAAGAAGTCATCCCTTCTTGAGTTATTAATGAGAAGTAAGGTTATGGAATTCATCAGTAACTGAAAGTTAGTGTCATCTGTTAAAGTCTCCATAATCCACACTGTCACTTTCACACAAATCAACCCTTCCCTCCAATCTTGCCTATTGTACTTTATCTGAACATGAGTCACCTTTCATCAGGTAATATGCACATAAATTTGGAGTTCAAACACCCACCACAGCAGCAAAGTGAACATCACAAGGTTACTAGGAATAATTTGCAAGCAATCTTCCAGTCTTTTAAAGCCTACTGGTTACACTGTGTAATCAGGTTTGACAAGAAAAACTCTGCAGTTTGGTCACTCAGTGTAGCAGTATGTTTTATAATGGCCTCACAATAAACAGCCATTATTTCCCTAAACACCATTAACTGACTCATCTTTCTAACAGACTGTGTTCTCTGTGAGATATGAACTGGATCTTTATACACACACATATATATAAAATAAACTAATTTAAATCTTCAAACAGTTAAATAAACACGTTTAGAAGTGCTGGTAACAGCTATATTTGTAAACTGCTGTTTGTACTATAGATGTGAGACAAAAAGAATATGAGTCATCACAACACAAACTGGATTTTTACCATGCTGTGTACCAAAGGTTGAGAACTACTGCAACAGAGGACCTGAAGGGTTTAAAGTGCACAGTTCAACAAATACCAGGCGGTAACCAGAAAAAACTTCTGTCATGCAAACTTTGACCCTCTGTTCCCATGCCTGCAGCCAGCAGCATAGATAACAGGTGTCAATCAATAATTATTAGTGAAATTAATCCCAGATCTCCTAACAGGCATCTAGAATACTGACTTCTGACAGAAGAACAAAATCCAATCCAAAAGAATCCACAAAAAAGTTTATTATTCCATACATTTGGGGTTCCCCTGACCAATGGGCCCCAGTGCCACATGGTCTGCTGGGGCCTTAACCACATCACTGCCTGCAGGCCACTTTTCTCTTCGGTCCCCACATAAGACTGATAAAAGTAATGTAAGGTGTTCAACATACACCACAGCAGCAGGCTTACTTTTGTAAATTAAGTAACATAAGAATTTAAAAATTAATTCCAAGGGAAGACTGGATGTTCTATAAAATTACAAGACAAATCCAAACCAAATCCAGCATACTGAAACAACCAGCTACAAGAAATTTAAATTAATTTATACATATTCTCAGTAATGGCAGTATGTTAACTAGATAAGAAGTCAATGTATTCTAATAAAAATTGCTGTTGTTTATGCCTGCTAACATCTCTACTACTTACATCTACAATATATGTCACTTTCATTACAGCAATAAACATCATATTTCAATTCACCTTGGTACTTGCAGTAGCAGAAGCAGCTGCCGATGTTAGTGGTGTTGGGATGGGGATTTCTTTTCGTGTTCCATTGCCCAGTTGACCATCTAGATTGCGTCCCCACATATAGAGCACACCTTCATTTGTTAACAGAGCTGAATGATGGCAACCGCAAGAAACCTGCAAATAGTAGGACAGCCACAAAATTCTATATAATTATATGCATGTTTAAAATATATTCAAAACAAAAGTAGAAACACTATCAATTGAACATCATTAACTACCAAATCACAGATGTAAGAATGAGAAAACAGAGACAGCATAACGGGTTCTGTCATCCAATTCTACAAAACGAAAATACCTATACTGCAATTAGAAATATTCCTATTAAACTACTGTGATTACCGTAATTCATCATACTTTTTACATCATTCATTGTTCATTTCATTTACTATTAACTATACTTCATGTGGTGCTGTCACCAAGTTCCTTTATACACAGCCCACTTCCCAGATCTGTAAGGAAATAGACACATATAGTATCCCAGCATCTTGTTTGTTAGTTTTATTCTTGTTCAAGTGATCTACAGAAGGTACCACAAGAGGCCCTGAGATATAGAATGAGTCAAGAGACATACACATCCATACATAACCATATAAACATACTGTTACCAAAAATAACATTGTCATCAATACAATAATACCTGTTTTAAGTATAAAAGAAACTCCTCCATCTTCATACAGGTTCACCACTGACTAGTCCCTGTCCTGCGTCAGATAACTCCAGTTAAAACGCTCACGCCAAAGATCCATTTTAATACCAACCTTCCCATATATGAGTATGTACCCTAGGCCATTCTGATGAATCCATCCAAGTACAAGGCCTCTGTAACATTCTGTAATGTGCAAGCCTCAACCTCCAAACTGGACGACCACATGTCACTGACTGCCTCAATCCCCATATTATGTGCTAGAGTAACAAGGCCACCTAACACAACACATAAGTCTTACTTTCAATGTCATTTGTTTCTCTTGCTTCGTGATGAGTTCAAACACGCACTTGTAATTTACCTGAACAATGCGGCCAACTACCAGTGATGTGTCCACAAGCTGAGGTGTAAGATGTGACTGCCCATCATCAACAGGCTCTGATCTAGATGACTGGTTGTTTGACTCCACATCAGGAGAAGCCTAACAGGTGGTAAAAAAAACTTGTTAGTTGCAAAATAAACAGTATACAAGAATGAGGATAAGATGCATTTGCCAGCCTCGCCAACATAAGTGTCCTTCAGCCTGTCTAATGGAGGATTCTTTGTGACTGGTTAGATGAACTGTCCTTTGATGGATGCTGGCCAATGAGAGGGAACTCAGAAGTGGTAACTGGATGCTTACATGAACAGAGTGACCCCACAAATGCTTCTGGATTATACCCTACGCCAATATAACCACATCTTCACACTGTGAGCATTTCTATACAATGAAGTTTAACCCTTATCACTTTCCGTTTAGCAGGTCCATGTCGAGCTCAAATTGACACATTATTTTAGTGTTTATATTGACTTCCCCTAAGCTCCTGCTACCTGATGGCTGCTTTTGAACTTTGAAGTCTAGATATTTTCTGGAAAACTAATTTGGACCAGACTGTTGGAATTCACAACAATGCTTTGGACTGAAAAATGTTAAACTTATCCTTCAGACATGAGCTAGGTTTCCGAAGTGACCTACTCTCGACATCTTCTGGCCAAATTTCAATACATATTTAATAAAACTATCAGTATATCCATCATTCAGGAAATAATGTTTTGAAGACTATATAAACCTGCATTTAATGCAATACTAGGACTTCAATCTTGAAACTAATTTCAGTAATGGCAACCCGAATTTCAAAAGTTACATATTCCCACAGAATGGAAATCAAATTCTTCTAAATCATTCAAACCACAAGTCTGTAAAGTTTAGAAAATTACTGGACCAATTCATATGAATGTTTCATGTACCTTCAGAAATTAAACTAATTTTCAATTCCAAGGCAGGATAGGTCAAATCCAAGGTTACTTACATTATGAAGCAATAAACCAAAATAAAATTTTTACATTAATATATCATTCAGTATTTTCAGACATGGAATTTGTAACTTCTAACTCTGATGTCAGTCATATAATGAAACACAAAAGCTATGTTTTGCCACTGATATTCAATAAGTTTAGTAATTACAATGACCTCAAAGACATGACTCTTAAAGCAACACCACTGTGACAACCTCAAATCTTTCAGTCAGTAGCCATTACTTAAATTCGTACAATAGTTTCAATAAACATATTTTGCAGAGACACTGGGACACATTGGGTTGAGGGGAAAGAACTAGAGAGAATCTGAAAAGGAAAGGTTGTGGTTGGTGGATGAGGCTGGTAACTTTTCATACACTTATCTCTATAAAATGGAAAAAATGCCAGAAGAAGACAAGGCAGACACTTTACTCTTTCAGTTCAAAAACCGTTTGTTTCTGTTTTCCACTGGATTTCTGACTCCACAGTATTTAAATAAGAACAACAAAACTGTTAACTCAACTTCAGTTACATAATTTCAGAAGTATCATTATTACTCAGTGCTGTAATCTATGGTATACACTGACCCCTTGGTTTCATCCCTGTAACAGTTTGATGAACGATGCCTGTATGTAGTTAACACATCAATAAAAAAGGTAAAGTTCACCCTGTAACAGGAAATGAAAACCCATAGATGGAGCAGAAGTATAACACTAATCTTTCTTTAACCTTGGCACTAGGTGAGGGAGGGTGGTTAATGCCACACCCTGGCCACTTTACCGCCTGAGATAGAGACCCAGTACCCACTGTACAGGAGGCTGCGTGGGCCCTTGGGCCAGTTTGGACAAGTGTGGAGAAAATTCCTTGCCCCAGCAGGGTGAATCCCGTACTGTCCAGCCCACGGAGCTATACCCACTATGCTATCCTGCCTGCTAACAGTGCATTTTGTCCTGCCTTAGCATGTGCATAAATTAAAGGAAACGCCTTATGTAAACAAGAAATGTTATAAGTCCTGTTTCTGGAAACTTTCTCTCTTAAAAAATATTAAAACACACATATATAAAGCAAATCATATCTCTGAAACACATCTCAATTTGTAAAAGCGTGTAAATTAGTAATCTTGATTTTACTAAGGACATTACTCGTACCCACACAAAAGTGAAAATCTTAACTGAGGCAGAAGGACATTGCTTGTACATCCTAACAATCCAATTCAGTGCTTAGTAAGACTATTTATACAAGTGGTGGTGGCACACACAAAGATTAAACAGCACCACCACTGTACCAGTTTAACTTCCTATTCATAATGAACTACTTACCAAACTTTATTTTACCCATTATCAAGGTAAGTACGCACAAATATAACTTGTAACCTGCATCCAAGAAATTTACATAATATTCATTTCTGAAATGTATATCCAATACCTAATCTTCCATATACAACACTGTACTTAATATTCCATTTAATAGTACTACATAGTGCTACAGCTACTCTTTTTTAAGTATGGCAAGTGAACTTGGCATCTGGTCACATGCAAGTAAACGTCTGAAAATCATGCTCCTTCTCCATGCATAAATCCAGTGTCGCTAATTTTAAAAATGTTCATAACACTACAAGCATGGAAACTACAATCTGAAAGGAAACAGCTTAAATTAATAACAAATTCATGCAATAGTTCGTACAGTACATATATGGCTCTGACAATTGTATATGACTTACTGACGTAATCTTCTTTCTTGGGACTTTGTTCCTCAGTGATCAACTTCAGTAAGTCATATACCATCATAGGAGCCCTACAGAGATGAATTACACAACCAGCATGGAGCCAGCATATATCCACACATCTCAGAAGTTTACTACAATCCAGTTTTTCATAGTACAATACAGGGCCACAAGCACAGCTGTAATAATGCAGAAACCCTACAATTTAAGAAACTGTTCAGATTATACTCAGATAACCCACAGGACCAGGAGTAATAATGACTAATGTTCATTAGAAACAAAGACCAGGCAAGCACCACTTGTGCATGCAAACAAGCCAGATATTTTTTTTTACATGCCTTCTCTTCATTCATCATTACCAAAGGCCAAAAAAAATACTGCACGTGGAAAGTACCAGGAACCCAGAGTGGTTCAGATCCCATGTCAAGCCTCTCTTCCACCTATCATCATCATTTTTACAATCAATCTATCATTAGCAGCAAAACGAATTCCCACCCTCTGTACGTCCATAAAAATGAGGATTTGTGCCACCACCACAGGCAGATGGGCAGAGGCTAAGAAGGTTCAAGACCATATCTGTACGCATAAGTTTTGCACCACACCTATACACTCTTGCTTCACATTCGGATGTGTGAGAATCAAAGCTTGGCCCACAGTCTATACTGACAAAACTTTTCATTGCTTTCCCAAATCTTAGTGCACATGTACTTTGTGAACACCCTACAGTTATCCACCTCCCCAAAATCTGATGGATCAAAAACTCTGTTGGAGAAGTCATTCCCAGTACTATATTCAGACAGATACAAATTAATTCCAATCACTCAGATACCGATACTAATTATACGCCAATACCGTAGAACACCTTTACAGCCAGTCACCAAATGCTGTGTTCAAGGAGTTACAATTCTTTCTTTGTATTCAGGAGATAATGATCTCAAATGCTGGCCCAGAGACCAGTATTCCTGAGTGAATTCTTCTCTGACTTTTCTCTGTGCACCAAACATGTACCTCAAACAGAAATATGCAGTTTTCCAACTTCCCAAATTTCTAAGCAAACTTCACTTCCACAAAGACATTCATATTAATACCAGTCTCTCAAACAGGGACATCATATACTGGAACAACATTTGCATTTCTGTAATTTATCACTGATCACTGGGAACACCATTTACTTAATCATATTCATCCTCTGAAACCAGGTGCATGTCCAGAATTTTTCAATAGGGCAGCTGACTATGAGGCTATATATAATTTATGTTTGACTTTAAAAATTATGCTCTAAAATAATACCATAAATGTAAAGTAACACTGTTTGCAACTGCATTTATATACATACAAATATAACTATATGTTCCTAGACTCATGCACCTAATTTACATCACAAGTCTAATCTTCTTGGTTATATTAATTTCATCTAAGACACCCAACCCTTTTATTTTATTTTCCAAAACTGGTCATCAGCCAATTTCAGTGGCTGATTTCAGCTGAAGAATAAATCATGTAAAATATCTGATATCACAGTGTCTAAAAAATATGTGCTTTTTTAAATTTTGATGTGTTGGGGCAGCAGCCCAGCACCCCCCCCCCCCCCCGGATGTGCCCCTATGTGAAACAGACATGTGGCAAGGCGTTCATTTGCAATTTACTGATCAAAACATTAAATCACGTAACACTTTTGACAAAAACACCTGTTAAGTAATTTGACATGTAAGAAACAGCACTGCCAAAGTTCAGTAAAATACTTGTAAATGTTTCATCTGTATAAGACCTTATGATGAGAGCAAAATAAATGAGCAGACATAAATATTACTGAAACATTTTTCAAATTTTAAGTTCAGATAATGCAGTTATAATTATAGATCTGTACGGACAAAGAAGTAAAGGACCTACAAATACGGGAATGTAAAGTATGCATACCCACCAATGAAGTGTAACTCAATAATTCACACATATAAGCTGAGTTATGCACAGCAGTGAGAATTTATATTGTGGCCTTCTGAGTTTTGACACTGTACCCTGAAGACAGAGGCAACAGGTTTCTCTGAAATGTTGGTGACCATCTACAGGAGTACACCCAGAAGACCACAACCTAAACTCAGTCTGAAAAGAATATACAAGTCCACATGTTTGAATATCATACACGCACCACACAGGAAATAAAATAATGCAGAATGGTATGGCAGACACTGTTTCATTCTAACACATTTGTCGAGCCTGTGATCCAGCCAATGAACAAAATGTGATGTCCTTCCTGTAAAATATGCTATAACTTCATGAGTGGAAAAATAAGTGAAAGTAAAGAGGAAAAGTTTTCCTACGCTTCACGAAAACAAATGGGGGAATAGGAGGTATAGCTCCATGAATTCTTAATTTCAGAACTACACAGAGGTGAGTGGTCAGCTTCACAAACCAACCTTTTACCCCTGGTGAAAGACCTCCAGGTACCCAGTGAATGGAAGGCTGGGTATATCCCAAAACAAGTTTGGACACAGGTGATGAGATAAATTTCTGGCCCCTCCCAGAAACTGAACCCCCAATTCCTCAGTCACCCAGCCAGTCACCTAGCTTTGTACTACTGGAGCTATTCTCGCTCATGGAAAAATAAGAACAAAAATGGTTCATGTTTTAAGGACATGTACGCAGGTACTAATATGACATGCTCTATGTGTATTCAAGAAAAAATTATTCAAGTGTGTAGAACTACACTAATTACTAAATCTGGACACCCTGCAATCATATCATTTTTAATAATACTAGAAACATGCAAAAGCAATGACTTGTTACTATACTGAAAGACAAATGAATTCACTACAACACTTGTCCTCTGTAAATACTGTTCATTAAAGAATAAAAAATAACCAGTGGATAGGCAGAAAATTTATGGAGTCTAGGTTCAATCCCACGTGCTGTCATTAAAAAAAAAGTCCACAACTGTCCACATGACAGTCACCTGAAGATAACACCACAGTCAAGCCCCAAAATATATTTACTGAGCACAACTGAGACAGTGGATTATGTACAATGTCCAGCTTTGACTATGCCATACAGAACACAGTGCATTCACTGATACAACCAAAGGAAATAATTCCAATTGTAGGAATGCACACATATTCCTTTTTACAACCTCCAGACTATACATACAGGTGCTGGGCATAACACATGCATGAGTGCTCCATTTTCTTCCACACATCATGGTAGTGATACAGAATGTAAGCATGTCAAACAACTATGGATCCTGGTCAAAATTTTAACCCTAGAAGTGCCTGTTGATGATTCTTTTAACAGTCAGAAATCTTCCAAAAGCACAGCCACTGATGCTTCTTTCAGAAGCCTTTTATGCTCTCTGAAATATGATTCTGAAACAGGGAAATGGTAGCTAACAATATTTTGACAGTAATCCTAACAAAGTTTGGACAGATCAGACAAATTGGTAAGTACAGCTACATATTCCTCTTCATAATGAGTAAACTTTGTGTCGAGAAACAAGACTCTAAACCCAGAACGTGAAGTTAACAATTTTTCTTGAAAGTTCAGAATAACATGAAGTACACCTGCTGATTTATTTTTTGTTTGAATAACTGTTTTGTGTTATAAAAAAATATTCTAAACCAAAGTCAGAAATTCAATTTGAAATTCCAAATTTTTTGACAACTAACACTGATCAACAAGGATAACTATCAATTCTTTGTTACTTAAAAATGTGAGTTGCATTTGCTGATAAAATACAAATCTTATGTGCCATTTCAACTTCTAGGGTTAGATTCTGTAGTAAATAAATTTAATTTCTTCATTGTTGTACTCAACAGTGTACCAGTGGCACATGTACACATACAAGGTATATGCACCCAAAATTTTAAATAACATGTTTTCCCAACTGATAATGGAATTTACCAGAGTCCACTTACAAAGTTGTTATCAAGAGGAGGTGGCCCAGCTGTTAAACCTTTGAACTCCATAGTGGGACTAACAATTAAGGCTGCAATAGAGTACCCTTCAGCTGTGGTTGCTGTAAGTGGTGGGTACGATGGCTTCACCTTTGGTAAAACAGTTTACAGACAATGCTGTTAAACAACTACTAAAACTATTCTACTCAGACATCGCTATTCTAATATGATACTAGAGCAGTTCGCAACACAGAACACAATATCAGGAACAGAAGCAACATGCTTCAATACGAACCACAATTTTGAATAAAACAATGTGTTGCCTCTATTTACTCCCCTGTGTTACAGGAGAAATGGAACATACAACATTTGCAGTAAAAATTAATTCTTTTATAACTATATACCAGACTTCACAGTTCAGACTGCGGTTTTCTGGGGTATGATGCCATGCAGTCTTGCATGTGACAATAAAATTTTGATTCAACATGCTTCCTCCATTTTTAGGGCCAAAGTGGTCTCTGAACCTAAAGATGGAGGCATCAAGTAGCTACAAAATGTTCGAATCCCCTTACAAGACCACATGTTGTCACAACCAAGAAAATACGCATCCAAACATCTCACATTTTTGGAAACCTGAGAATTTAAAACACACTTCAAAGAAAATCGGTGGCAACAGATGATATTTTTAATGTAATCAAATAACCTTCTCTTGTTCATAATGACAGCCAACTGTTAATGTAGGGCAACCTAAATTACTTCCTCATAAAATTTTCTTTTAGTTACGGACATGCCAACTCCAAAAAGCAGGGTCTTCCTTATAAGCTCAACAGAAACCACTCAAGTCACCCCCACACCTTTACAGAACTCATTACCATGTTCACTAAAGCCTGCTACTGGACCCTACACTGAACCAGTTGAATCAAGCCCACATCATCATGCCCTTATGTCTTTAAGATCCATTACTAAAATAACCACTCACGCCTTTGAGCACTCCATATTTATGTAGCTGGTACATGGTTTTTAGCGAGCTGACACAATGCTCATACATTATATACAAGGCATGCTTACTATCCAGTGATTATAGTAACACATCATCTTCTGTTGTTTCCATTAGAAATCAAGAATAATGTAACCAGAGCAAAACAAAAGTACAGTTTTAGGAAAATATTTGCTATACACTGTTCCTATCTTCCTTCCAAATAATACACTTTTAAGTGCAAGAGATCATTCACTTTGTGCTGTCAAGTGATGGGTATAGTACCGGAATATAGCCAGCCACAGGCTGACATACCGCAATGCCCCATGCCACGCTTGTGTGTGTTTATGCTAATGGTGACCTGTTTGTAAGCTCACTGCCAACAGAACCTTACAATAAAAGCACTGTTTGTAGTTCTAAGGTCTGTAAGGATGTTCCCTGGACACTGTCTACTGTCTGAAGTAGAGATACTGCAGTTGTTAGAAAAATCACTCTCTTACAACTCTGGTGTCAAAAATTTGACCTAACAATTACAAAACTCTCCGATACACTCAACTAAAATATTAATATATGCGAATTTCCTAAAATGGCAATATTACTCCAAAGCCTAATACCACAATACACATACAAACATCAGTAAAATCCAGTTTAATTAATAAGGGACGCAACCTCATTACAATAAATGTAACAACAGTGATTTTTCTCCAGAAAGAAAAAGGCCACTGAGAAAAACACCATGTGTTCATTGCAATTTTAAAAATTCTGGCACTGACATATCATTAAGGACCTTTGATTTCATCCACCAAAACAGGAGTCTAAAGAGTGCACACTGTAGCAATGTATTTTGTGTTGTGAACTGGAAAGTAAAACTCCTATGCTAACTGGTGCAACTACAAACACAAACAAATTATACAGCACTTTCAGGAAAATGTAGCTACAATTAGGTCAAGTTTTGGTATATAATGCTTTCCTACACAAAACAAATCAAAATTTCTTGCTTTCCTTTTCTTGTTTCTGTACTTGGCTTGATTTCTTGTGGTATATACACACACAATAAATCTGCTAGACTTTTGTGAAAACTGGACAGACATCCAGATTTTGTAAAAAATAAATAAAATGAGTAACATAATATTTAACACTTTTATGCACAAATTTTATGTAACAAATATTTAAAACATGTTCATAAGCTTAAGAGTCTCCATTACACATACCAAACGATTAATGCTGTGTACACACACGCTCACTGTTAATGTGACAAACACATGAAACACACAAATATACTCTGTCGGCAAACTATAGAATTTTTACTGCTTAAGCAGTTGGTAAATACTGTTACCAGTGTACTTTAAAGGATTAAACGGACAATACTCTATTTCATAGCAATTAGTTAAAGAACAAAACATACCTTCAGGTTCAAATTCTGATCCATTCTCCTTGATGCAAACGAACTACCTGGGGGGTGCATATTCCTGGATGAAGTGTCCAAACTTGCACTCTCAAAATCTGAAAACACCGACGATGAGATGGCTTGTGCACTGCCTTCAGATGAATCTTGACTTAAACCAGGAGACAGCAACAAGCTCTTCTTATTCCAAGAAATTTTATTTGACGCACATGAAGACTGAAAGGCTTCTGGCTTCTCTTGTGAACCAGAAATACCTGACTGAACTTTGTCAGACCCGCACAAGGACTGGAAAGCCTCTTGCTTCTCTGCTAAACCAGAAAAACCTGACTGACTTTTATCAGTCTCACAAGAAGACTGAAATGTTTTTTGCTTCTCTTCTGAACCCAAAAAACCCAACTGTGACTTCTGCATACACTTCTCAGAATGTGACATTTCTGTCACCTGTTCTTCACTGATCCTTTCACGTTTTGGTACTGGAAATTCATCACTACTCTGACTAGGCCGTTTCTGATTGTTTACATAACCTTTATTGTCTACTTCTGATGCAATGCTGGTATTCTCTGCTGAAAACTTATGGCATTTAACTGAATTCAAAACAGGTTTACGTGTGGAAGACATACTATCTACAGAGTCTGTACTGTTACTTTTTAGAGAAGATGACAGTTCAGAATCATGAGAGTTCAAAACTAGCTGCAGGTTCAAATTTGGTAATTCTTCTTTAAGAGATTCTGTGAGCCCTGTTGGACTGGATTCCTGCTGCATTATGTGAACAGGTGTAGCTGCACTGGTTGAAGTGGGAGATAGTAACAGCGGCTCAGAAATATCTGAATTAATATCCAATGTTGACTGGACTTGTGGAGTTACAGGCTTTGAAGGGGACAGTGGGGTAACACTGGATGGCAAGTGCTGCTGCTGAAGGAGCCTTGCTTTCTTTTGGGCTTGTGCTTGAAGTCGCAGGACTTGAGGTGATGATCCCCACATATACAGTTTATTGCTGCTACTTACAGCAAGCTGCAATAGTAAAGAAACAGCACCTGCTAATATAAAGTTAAACAAATGTCAATAAATAATTTAATACAATCTATATACCCTTGTGTATGTTGTTTTAAGGCATGTCACCAACTACAGCCATTTGGTCCTGTTAAAATGAAAAAAAATCCATCCTGAACATGGGATACAATTAAATAAAACTTTTACACATATGAGACTACAAAGGGAACTAGCAGAGGTAATACACCAAAAACATGCATAAAATTAAATGATAACAAAGTTTCTTTACAACATACCATTCTGTCAATTACAAAGACTTGGTAACCACTGTACCACTAAAAGGAATGCCAGAACAATAGACATGGTATGGCAGTCATTTCCAAGGATGTTACCCACTGCACTATGACCATCAAATGTAAAGTGGTCTTCATCATAAAACAAGCATTCCATTAGGTCATGTAACACAGTAATGGCTACACCATATATGCACAAATAAGTGCTGGATCACCACACAACAATTCTCGACATGTTACACAAGCATGACCAATGTGCAGGTGTGTGAACCAAGGGACTGCAACATATGGACAGATGGTTCCACCACTGGCGCGCTGCTACCAAAAAGCAGAATCCATTCCCAGAGCTCAGTGCAACAGACAACTGACATTAAGGTGTAACCAGTGTTCAATTGTGGCAACCTCCACCCACAGCCTGATCTCATGACATACACCACAGGAACCACTCTTCATGAAATCACTAACAATTAGAAACCTAACAGTGGGTTCTATGCTGCTGGTGAGCTGTGATAACCATAACAGTCACTGCTCTGCACCAAGCAAAACACACATAGGTTCACAGGGATTCAGAGTACTTGTGAATGACTACACTGGAATTCAAGCCAACAGCAGTATATGTGAGAATGGTCCGATCACCCATAATCACATGAACACTAAAACATACATCTGATTAAGTCACCAAACAATGGGAAATTTCCTCACAGAATTTCATAGCCTGCTGGTAAACCAACAGCACACACCCTGCTGCACACCAATCCAACTGGAATCAGCATCCCTTCATAGCCTTCATCACAGCACTGAAGATATGAAAACCACACAAATAAGGACCCTAGTGACTGAAGATGGTAACCATTACCTTGTTGGCAGATGTCTGTCCTATGAATTTTTTTTTTTCTTGAGAGATCACACACACTTCTACGTCATGCTATATTTCTGACTTTGAAACATAACTGCAACATCAAGATTTGTCAGGGACAGCTAGGCTGGCAGAATTCTACGAACCTACATCTCCAGTAATTGTCACTGGAGGGTCCCTGCCAAATTTCCTTTCTTACATAGCTGCAATACTCACATTATGGAAATAGTTAGTGGCAATAATAGTAATTCTCTCTGTTAGCGCAGTCACATGAATGGGCACAGAACTCTTCACATTGCTCCCATTTCCAAGTTGACCAAATACTGATGAACCAAACGTATATACATGACCTTCAGCAGTGAGACAAACTGTGTGACCATGTCCTCCACATATCTGAGTCACCACCTGCCATGACATCCAAGAAAACATATTTGTTAGTGTACACAAGCATGAAACTGAGAATGTGCAGTGTTAGCAATAACATCAGACGTTCACCTTTGTTTACACAAACAATGTATTTTTTTCATATGTACATGATATGCCGAACTCACAAGACAGTCGATTCTTTATGGGCCACAGTATCCAAAAGAAAAGTCAGTACACCTGTTCAAATTTCTCTGGTTCTAAGGTAGAAAGAAGATGGCAAAGTGTACTCAAATTTGAGGTACATATTTTCCAACATATTCCTCCAGGGTCTGTACATCCTACAGGCCTTCATGGTCAAAATCAACCAGTAACTGTTAACCTAGCACTGCAATACCAGAACATGGGAGACGTTCAATTATCCACTTTCACAGTTAACTGCGGAGCTTTCACAATGCCTCACCTATCAATTATAGCTCCTCTAATGATTTAAGTTTTGTTCATTACATCTGTTTGAGTAATACAAGGGGGGACCCAAAAGAAACTGGAAACATTCTCTGGAGGGCGGGCCCGTTGTAGTACACGCTTCCGCTGCTAGATGCCTCTTGCGGGGACCCTTCTGCATCAGTCTGCTGACCAGCGTCATCGAGTGAAGTCGTAGTGCCACGTGGTAAATTTTTTTGTTAAGCGCCTCTCGCTTGTTCGTTGATTTTTGTGATGGCTGAAAAGTGGGAACAACATGCGGCTGTGAAATTTTGTTTTCTGTTAGGGAAAACGGCAGGGGAAACAGTTGTAATGCTTGAAACAGCTTACAAGAAAGCTGCTATGGGGAAAACACAAGTTTATGAGTGGTTTTCCCACTTCAGGGATGGTGAATTGTCACTTGCAGACCAACCTCGCTCAGGGCGACCCTCGACCTCCCGAACGGATGAAAACATCGTGAGAATTCATGAACTGATCTTGGAAGACCGTCGCAGAACAATTGACGAACTTGTTGATTTGTCTGGTGTGTCCTGGAGTTCCTGCCAATGGATTTTGAGCGAGGAATTGCAAATGAAAAGAGTTGCAGCAAAATTCATGCCTCACATGCTCACGGCTGATGAAAAGCAGTCCTGAGTGGATGCGTGTCGTGAATTGAAAGAACACTTGGACATCGACCCTGACCTTTTGTCGAAGGTCATTACTGGTGACGAAAGCTGGTGCTATGCCTACGACCTGGAGACAAAGCAGCAGTCAAGGCAATGGAAGAGTTCAACTTCACCACGTCCCAAAAAAGCGCAGCAAGTGAAGTCCAAAGTCAAGACGATGCTGATTTCTTTTTTTGATGCAAACGGCATTGCCCACTCAGAATTTGTTCCTAATGGTTGAACTGTTAACCAGGCGTTTTACCTAAAAGTTCTGAAACGTTTGCGTGACGCGGTGAGACGAAAACGCCCCGAGTTGTGGCAAAGTGGGGAGTGGTGGCTTCACCACGACAATGTGCCAGCGCACAAAGCCTTGAGTGTGAAACAATTTTTGACCAAAAACGGCATGACCCAGCTTCTCCACCCACCATATTCACCCGATCTCGCTCCGTGCGACTTCTTTTTATTCCCCGAATGAAAGAAGTCCTCAAAGGAAAACATTTTGCGGACATGGAAGAGGTGAAGACAAAAACGATGGAGGCATTAAAAGGCATCACTTTGCAAGAATTTCAGGACTGCTTCAAAAAGTGGAAAACATGTTTAGACCGGTGCATTGCATCAAATGGACAGTACTTTGAAGGAGATTAAATTTGTAACACCTCAAAATAAATACACCATTTTTTATTACAATATTCCGGTTTCTTTTGGGTCCCCCTACGTATGTATAATGAATGCTTTACAATAATTTGAACCAGACTACACATCTTCTCATCCCATAGCGAACTTATATTATTTCACTTCTCACTCTGGCCCACTACCACTGAATAAGGGTCTTTTATCACAGAGACATGTTTCATACTGTTTCATGACCAGCAGCATGGCCAGTTCATTACAAGTTTTAACTTGATATAAAGTCCACTGTTTTTCACACTTAATCTACATTTAATTGAACAGCACTGTCACAGGCACTGTATTTGCCTCAAAGTTCTGTGGTACAGTGTTCCTTAGTCTTTCAAACTCAACTGAGATTCATTTTGTGCAGTTTGCCTTTTAGTATTACTGCGGTTTGTAATGTCACACACACACTGCAAAAAATGTATGCACCTACAACGAACAGGAACTTAGAAATAAGAGAGCAAGATTAACGAAGAAACTTCACCAAAAATATACCACTGATATATGGTACAGGGGAAACCAGAATAAAAATATATCAATAATTAAGCTAGCAGTCATAATTCAATCAGATCCTTATCAAAGTGAAACACAATGAAACATCTGACTTCTCAAGATCACATAGTTTAACAAAATGTTGCATTCTCAAAATACCATTAAATATGTCAGTCAATAAAATTATGTGGATATTATTCCACACCACATACTCACTGAAGCATGCAGCAAGTTTGTGGTATGAAATAATATCCATTTAATAGGTCAACTGCCTGAAACACTTAACCACGCCCACAAAGAACTTGACAAAGCTATGTTATAATAGTTTAATCAGCAAAAAACACAAAAATATTACCTGTGTTCAAGAGTAAACTTTCTTTTTAAGTATAAGAATGCAAGAAGACTTCCTTCAGGCTGGTTAAAGTTATACAGATAATGCCAAATCATTCCGAAGATTGCCACAAAAGAAGAGAAATTAAATGGCAATGGAAAGTTTATCACACTGGCATTTATTGGAAGAGACATTCGATTCCAACAGTCTTATCAGATAGTAAAACAGTTAATTCATCAGAAATTTTACTGCATTTATTACATTCCATATTTGTCTAACTCTGAAACAAGATATCCTTCTTGTTCCTATTTTGATTAAAGAATATGGCTGTGCCTTATATATGCAAATGAGACACAGGAAATTGCAAGGAACACACATCAGTAACAAGTGCATTCAGGCATGGAGATTTTGTTTATTCACGTTAACAGACTATGCTCTGTGAAACTAATGTCATGTTAACTCACCTTGCCTATCAGTCTCTCAACAAGAATTGGTACATGGCAGTCTTCTACTGAGTGATGCCCCAGTTGTCCATGCACACCCCATCCCCATGTAAACACTCTGTAAAAACACAACAGCCTGTAAGATATTGCTGACAAAATATAGGATAAATCCTACAGCAAACATTCTTTGAAAGTTCAGAGAGAACATTAATTCCTTCCAGTACTAATACAGGTATCCCTCACTTAGTGTTCCTAATTATTTCTACAAAAACAGAGCACTAAGCGAAACAGCACTAACTGGGTGAGCTTTTCATATAAGAATTAACGTTCATAGCTCTAATTTGTACTTTAGCTTATGCTTCAGTGACAATTAAATCCCAGCATCAGGTATATTTCAGTACTGAAATCAGATTAATGCTTATAAGTACACAGGGTACTATTTACTTTCAAAGCCCTTGAAGCAGTCACTAACTTTCCACATTCCTTAATTCTTAGTACAGACCATACGAGGCGTGTTCAAAAAAAGACCGAACTTTTTAAATAGCGCGCCAACCAGCACAGAGGGCGCGCTGCGGCTACTGAGCGCACCTAGCGGCAGGTTTTGACAACAAACTGCCATTTGCCCCGTTTCGCTATGAGCATTAGTCATCGAGCTACATCCGCTGAACTGAGCACGTGCACAAGCTGTTCGTCGGATTAGTGACAAAGTGACAATGAAAGAGCTTGAAGAACAACGTGTGTGTGTGAAATTTTGCTGCAAACTTGGTAAAAATTTTACAGAGACATTTCAATTGCTTAAACAAGCATACAGGGAGGACTGTATGAGCCGAATGCAGTGCTATGAGTGGTTTAAGCGCTTTAAAGAGGGCAGAATGTCGGTCGGTGAAGATCCCAGGTCTGGACGACATTCCACATCAACAGACGACAACCATGTCGAGAGAGTTTGTGCTGTGATTCGTGGAAATCGTCGTTTAACTGTCCGAGAAGTTGCTGACGAAGTGGGCATCAGCATAGGATCTTGCCATCAAATTTTGACTGAAAAACTTCAGATGCGTCGTGTCAGTGCAAAATTCGTGCCACGTTTGTTGACTGATGATCAGAAAGAGAACCGTGTTGATATCAGTCAGGAACTGCTTGCCAATGCAAGTAGTAATGAAAACTTCCTTAAGAACATCATAACAGGAGATGAGACGTGGGTTTATGGCTATGATGTTGAACCCAAGATGCAATCGTCGCAGTGGATGGGAAAAGGGTCTCCTCGGCCAAAAAAAGCGTGGATGAGTCGGTCAAAGGTCAAGGTGATGTTGGCTGTGTTTTTTGATTGCAAAGGCATTGTCCATCATGAATTTGTACCACGTGGTCAGACGGTAAACAAACAGTTGTACCAGGACTTTTTAGCGCGTTTGAGGGATGCTGTGCGCAGGAAGAGGCCTGAATTGTGGGAAAACCAAACTTGGATGTTGCACCACGACAATGCGCCGGCTCACGCGTCGCTTCTCATCCGCAGTTATCTGGCAAAACATCAGATATCAGTTGTGCCCCATTCACCCTATTCTCCGGACTTAGCCCCAGCAGGCTTTTTCCTGTTTCCCAAACTTAAAACCACTTTGAAAGGACGTCGTTTCCAAACCATAGAGGAGATTCAGGAAAATGCGACAAGAGAACTGCACGCGATCACAGAAAGTGGGTTCCAGGAAGCATTCCAACAATGGAAGAAACGTTGGGAACGGTGTATCGCCAGTAGAGGGGACTACTTTGAAGGGGACAGTGCTTAAAATGTTGTAAAATGAGCAATAAAGTCTTTATAGCAAAAGTTCGGTCTTTTTTTGAACACGCCTTGTACTATCAATCCTGCTAAGTCCAACACTTTGCAAGCATTGTACTGATATTCTCACGTCTAACAACATTCAACTTCACTGCAAACAACATGCTTTTCCTATGCACCTTTACAGAAGCCTTTTTCATGCACCTGTTTTTACACTTTTGGCTCGTCGTGAATAATTATGGCCAAGGAAACCAAAAACAAAAACAGTACACTAAACATACAAGATGAGATGCAACTTGCACCACATTCTACCACTTAAAGCACAAACCTAAATTATGGGTATATAAAGCTGCGATTTGTCACAGCTTCTATCTTCAGACATGTGGTCATACCAAACTCAAGCTGACAAGCTGCTACTGAGCTGCTAATGCCAACTGACTGCACTTGGTCATCAGTTAACACACAGTGGTGGCAACAAAAATAAATACAAGCACACAGAAAATACTTAGATGTTTCGCATCCTGTTGCATTGGAGATCAAAGAGTGGCCATCTAATACAACTGTGGTTTATTAGTCTATACTGACCATCAATATGCACTCCCTCCTTTCCACCTCAAAAACTCCAGTCAATGATAACACAGTGGTAACAACACACACCTGTTCACAAGTAAGTAAAGCCTACAGAAACATTGCAGTATGTATGTGCTACACACACACCCATACCATACACGCCAGTAATTCATTCTTTACAAGCAATATGAACACACACATAAACAACTGGCCCTGCCCAACAAACAGATCAAGGCAGTCCTCCCACTGAATGAATACCCCAACCAGACATCCATCCAACAGACAGTAAACAGTAAATAAAGCAAAAACATATGATGATAACACACTGCATCAGGTTACTCACTGTTCACATAATTTAATCTTAACATACACGTATATTTCCAGATTTAAGAAAGCATCACCCCTACTCAGGATGATCTCACTAAACAATTCCATGGACATAAACTGAATGCGTGCCATCCTCAAAAAAACTGTAGTGTTTTCGCAATGGTTACTAATTTTTTCCACTCATTACAACTTATATGACATAATAAAAATAAATTTATATACAGATTGGGATTCTAATCTCACATGCACATCCTTGTAAAAAAAACAGCACAGCCTGAAGAATACTGCATGACAGTAAAAATGTAACTGATTGCTATCAACCACAATATAGACTAATAAACCACAGTTGCGTTAAACAGCCATTCTACTGATTAATTTTACTCCGAAAATAGTTCAACTGTGTAACATTTCTGCACAAAGTACAAGCAGAAAGAAAGTTGGCAAGAGTACTACAGCAAAACAGCACTAAGTGAAGAGCACTGTAGCAGGGGATGCCTGTAATGTATTTTTATGACATAATATTACACTGAATTCTAACAAAATGATACACCAGCACCAGCAGCCCTACCTCATATATTCACAACCAGAAACATCAACAAACATGATTTACGTATTTACAATGGCTCTCCATATGATGTTCCTGAATTCAAAGTTCCAATTCAATCATACAAAGTTAAACCTTGTGGGGGACCCTATATTGGATATGGGGTCGGACTACATCATTCCAGTCTATTATCATTCCAAAATCTTCAGAGTCATTATAGACCGGGATTATTGGAAAAATAGAGACCTAGTGCTCCTGGAGGATGCTTTGATCTGGTTTACTGACGGCTCAAAGACTGCCTCAGGGACAGGGTCTGGTATTTCAGGCATAAGACCAAAAAGAAGCCTTAGCTTCCCTTTGGGTAAATATGCCACTGTTTTTCAAACTGAAATATATGCCATTCTTCAATGTGCATGTGAGAATATAAGAAGGGCTTATAAACATAAGCGGATTCTTATTTTTTCTGACAGCCTGGCTGCACTTAGGGCACTTAGTAGCCCGAAAGTGACCTCGGGACTGGTTGCAGAATGTTTAGATGCCCTCTCTGCACTGGCTTGCCTGAATGAGGTAACCCTCATTTGGGTGCCAGGGCACTGTGGTATTCCTGGAAATGAGGAAGCTGATAGGCTTGCTAGACAAGTGTCAGCTATACCGTTACTTGGTCCAGAGCCGGCTCTTGGAATACCTAGGTGTTCGGCAAGAGAAGCAGTTAAAAACTGGACTGAGTGTCAACATTATAACGTCTGGAAAGACTTGCCAGGACAGAGACATGGCAAACTTTTCATAGAAAGGCCATGTAAGAGAAGAGCTGATGACCTGCTCAAATTGAATAGGCATCAACTAAAAACGGCAGTTGCGGTCCTCACGGGACACCCTCCTGTGAGGAGGCACCTGCATACTATGGGCCTGTTTGATGGAGATCCAACTTGCAGATTTTGCGGGATGGAGGCTGAAACAGTGCAGCATATTATTTGCTACTGTGAAGCATTGGCACGTCAGCGCTATAATGTTTTTGGGAAGCTGTTTGCTGAACCGAAAGATATAAGCTCAGCTTCAGTAAGGGACCTTTGCGTCTATATAAGAGGCACAGGATTACTGAACCTGTGCTGAATGGAGTGTTTAGGGCTGCACAATAAGCCTAAGGCTGAGGTGCATCTGGGGCATAAGCTGACGGGCCAAGAAGAAGAAGAAGAAGAAGAAGAAGAAGAAGAAGAAGAAGAAGAAGAAGAAGAAGAAGAAGAAGAAGTTAAACCTTCCACTTAACACTGTCCTCCAATTAATACTCAAATCCAGCATCCCCAAGTACAAATAGAAAAGCATACATATACATAATTACATATGTATGTACACATGCATACACATGCACCCACGCGCGCGCGCACACACACACGATATTGCGCATGCAACATCTCACCTTGACTGTTGATCACTGAAGTAAGTACAGTACAACAATGATTTTACATTTTTGTGGGAACCACTTAAAAATGTTGTACAATCTTGGAAAGTGTAGAATTTTGGAAACATTGTTATGGCCTTCTAGCTGGGACCATACAAGAAGTTGTCTTATCTATGGTCTCCCGTGTTCTTGGATGTGAAGTTGTGCAGCATGGTCCCAACATTCTAGAAGCATGATATATGACACTTGGTCTCGAACACAGAGTTACTAGGTACATGTGACTCACCTTCCATCATCTGCCAAGGCTATAGAATGGTACTGTCCAGCTGATACAGCAATTATTCTCTCCCTTGATAGATTTTCCACCAGTAGAGGATATGGGGATTGGCCTGTCTTTCCAATACCTAGCTGTCCATATTGAGATGAACCCCAGGCATACACCTGCAACAAAGAGAAATACACAATGTTCGAACTATTATATTAACTGAAGATTACTGACTTTAGGGATGTGATGATCTGTAGCCTAGCAGATAAGTGCCTCCTACTTCAATCTTCAGGTTCATCAAAAATATCAGTGGTTATATACCTGACTACATAAAATGTCACACACTATATTACCTGTAAGCAGGAAACTCTGAGCAGGGGTGTACAAATCCCAGGCACCAAGTCACTCAAGTGACTAACCTTTGTACCACGGTACCTAATATTTGTGTGTTGTCATAGTGGAACTGACTTCATGTCACAATTCTGGTGTCTAGAATTTTGCAGTGACAACTTTATTTTTTGAAAACTTGCATCCATACGTAACATGATACTAAAAATAGACTTTGCTCATATGCCCTACTAATAAAGGGCATGAGAAAGGGCAAGAGCCTCTATGTGCATCCACTGCTGTGTACGTGAGCAGGAAGGGGGCATAAAAGCATACCAGATTCTAAGACCATTTGCAATTGTGAGTAAATCAATCTATAAAAACAGAAAATTATAAAATGAGGATATATGTGTCAGGTTGTGCAAGTTAATTTTGGGGTAAAACTGTGAAGTTACACACACAGTGATGGAAAAATAAAATTTAGTATGAAATGAGGGGCCATTATCAGGGGACTGACACTGAACTACTTAAAAATCATGCAAACTGACTTAGCAGAAAAACAAGACAGAGACAGGCACAAAATACTGGTTGCAGGGACTCCAAAAACATCTTTAAGTGTTCATAAACACCAGAATGTAGGACACACTACAGCAATCACATCCACGGATATTGTGCAACATGCCATGACTACACTCAACACAGAGGGGCTTTCCCACAGGATGTTCATATGGGTGGCAGCTCCCCACACAACACATGTTCATGCATTAGTTAAGTGCTGCATTTAGAACCACCACATAATGTAACACGTATGTACAAGCAACTTCTTTGTGTTGCAGGAACAGAGCAAATAATGGGGACAACTTTTGCTTGGAAACTTGACTCATACTAAGTGGTCAGTTGCAAGTAAAAGAGGTAATGTGAGAATGAGCAGATCTTTAACTTCTTAATTCAGATAATGCTTAAGATGTGATACGGAATGTTTTTTTTATGGTGCTGCATCCCTAATAGGGCCTAGGCGACCTCATTTTGAGGTTTCCAGATCACACACACAGATACACATGCCTATCAGGACTCCTCCAAATGACAGATCAGCTCATCAGAGGTTGCTTCCTACACAACATACAACAAACACAACAGACAAATATCCATGACAAAGCGGAATTCAAACCCACAATCCCAGCAATCTAGCAACTGCAGGTGACAAAGAATTATTCTTCATTATATTCATATCACTGTGGTAACTATTTCAGAGAAAAATAAATCCTGCTGTACCCATATTAATTTTTTAAACCTCAATGCCAGATTCTGATATACGTAAACAGAAGTTACAAGATAAATTTTAAGACTGTACATGCATCATTTGGGATATTCTGAGTACCCAGTAGAACATGCAATTTTATGATTTTATAACCTCTCTTTATACCAAGACTACACTGTAGTTCCAGTTATGTCACTTACAATGGACACAACATATTCAGTGGTTAACTCAGCAGTTAGGAACTCAACACTTACCCCATTGTTTGTTAGAGAAAGGGTATGTTGGCGACCACATGACACGCTGATTACCTCAACTTTCAGGCCTGGTAATATGCCGATCTGCTGTGGACAACTGTACCTAGACATGGTTGGTCCAGTACCTGGTTACAGAGAAGTGATCGTACTGAAAGTAGTTCAGTCTCTACACACAACAGCTTCATCCTGATTATACAGTAATGGAAAACATTATGGACTTCACTTTGGTATTCTGACTAACCAACATTCACATAAAAACAGACAATACTTAGAAAATATCATGTTCTGTGAACCATGTGAAATCAGCGTCAAGACCACAGCATACCTCCACTTCCATACGGCATGCAAATTAAAATTCTCATGCTCTGGGAATTAAAAATTTTATGACATAGCACATGTGGTGAACTGTAACAGATGGAAAGAGAAAATAATCTGTCAACAACAGATACACATGGTGTCTATAAATGGTTTTTCTGATTTTCATATTTCATTATTAGCTCATTTAAGTAATTGTTTCAAAATGCAAATCATGGACGATAAACTCACAAAGGTTTCATTTGGCATGAGATTGGAACCAGCTATGCATGCGTGCTAAACACTGTTACACTCGTCAGCATGGTAAAACAGTGTCCGCACTGGAAAAGGAATTCTGTATGTCAGAATTTCATGAAACAAAATCTGCTGTTACAGTAGAGCAACAGTTTCAACAAAAACACAGGTACAGTTCCCATGCAAACCATCAATTCATGCTTTGTATGAGTGTTTTATTAACAGCTGTATATGTAAGGGTAAAAGTAACAGCAGATCATCTGTGAGTGCACAGCATGTTGAAATCAACTGACAATCATCCATGCTCTGAAAGCAAACTTCATTAATCACAACCATCCATAAAACTTTTTTAATTGGTCTTTCAGTTGGTATGTGTTTTAAAAGTGTACATTAGAGCAGCTCTGAATAATAAAATACACAATAGAAAAAAGTGTTTACGTACACCCTGTATTTTAAAATCTTTAAATAAACTGTTGTTTAAATTAGTATATATAATTTTTACTGACAGGCAGAGACAAAAGAAGAAGTGGCAGATATGAGAACTGAAAGACAACTGGCTGGACATACATATGATTAGGACACAAAAAACGTGAAATGTGGAGGAGACTTAAGGTCGAAAATATGGGTCAAATGCTTACTATAGGAAGAGACGGATGACCAATGATAGCATATAAACATATAACTTCAGGTACAAATAATGTTCATAAAATTAAAAATGTGCTCAGGAAACATAAGGGAACTGTGAACACTTGCGAAAAAACTTTTGCATCTGGCTCCATCACTTTTCACCAAATGAAAATTTTTCTGTACATTTTCTGAAGTTTGAAAGACCTGTGTTCACATGTGTGAATGAATGTAGGAAAACACCCCTAGAAACTCATTTTACATATTTAGCCACCAAGGAATTCTACTGCGTTTTTAAGACGTGCTGCATAATCTCTGTTTCATTTTCCACAAATGCCACTTATTTTATAGTTGTATCTTCTTCTATTCAAATCACAAATTTTCCATAAACCATGTGCTACAATTTAAATACCCAACCTGGCAGGATGGAGGTTAAACTGGCCTGTAATTATTACCTCAGAGTCAATAATTTTCTATCTACAGCTGATGTTCCTAGTTCGCGACCTACTAAACTAATGAGACGATAACATGGCAAACAAAATTCTACCAAACTAAAATGCCTTTATTTTGTCTAGATGGTAACTGCCAGTGAAAACCAAGAAGCCACTTACCAAGACAACCCTGCACAGCATTACCCCAGGTGTAGATAGCTCCATTACGAATGAGTGCCACATGAGAGAACCCCGCACTCAGACTGGTGACATGCATAGGCAAAGATGGATATAAGTCCTCAGGATTCTGCAAAACATGCAGTAAATATCACTTCAAAATTGCAGCTGACAGCATTGGAAATATAATAATGGTAACAGAAAACATTTTCTGGAATGAACTTGCAACTGACAACTTTCTTTTACACACTTCATAGTTCACATATGTTGTAAAAACAATAATTACAATAAATTAATTAATTACATAATTCAGTGATTCATTCCAATGTACCAGTTCTGACTACATTAAATATGTCAGATGCATCATCAAACTTCCACACCATCACTACGTTTCTAATTGCGCCACTGGAAGGCAGAATGGTGTATGTCTTTCAAGAAAAACCATAGAAGTGCTTATACAGCATCGTAACACTGAGGTCTATGAACAGGCAAAATGGAGAAAGTCACAGGTACTTATTTACCCCTCACAGCACAACATATATCATGGCACATCAATGATAGTCCTATGACATTAACTGGCAAAGGGGTGCAAGTTCTGCAAATGAAGAAACCATGACTTACACCACTGTGCCTTTCACGGCTTCAATTGTTACCACAACAAAATGTCAGACGAGTCTAACAACTTTAAAGTTTAACCACAATACACAGGACCTGAATTGTCAAAACAAATCATCCTTATATATTTTGACACATTTAAATCAAAGGAAATACACAGTGGGAGTATTCAGAAAGTTATCGACAAGGTTTAAACATTTCTGTTGTTATTATCCTAATGGCAAGTTTCACCAAGTTCCTGTCACTCTTGTACAAGGCAAGTTGCCCTGTGATGAAGTAACATGTCACAAGTACATATGGAGGCACACATATACAGTATTATGTTAGTACGAGACGTATGGAAATGATCAGTTTCACGCTTTCGCCATCTTAACACCAGACAGAGTGCCAATACAGGAGGCCGAACAAGTCACAGAGAAAGCCAGGAAATAGTTAAAAGAAAAAATCTCTGCTCCTACCAGAAATTTCAATCAGGTCATTCAGCCCACAGCCTGCCACTTAACTGACTGAGATGTCAATGCTAATTGTCCTCTCTGTTCTCCTCATTACATTAATAACCTTCTTCTTCTTCAGGGACATTTTGACCCTTAAAGATGAGACCACTACACTGCCTCCAAATGTCCAGCACCAATCACCCAGTAATGCAGTGCCACATCCCAGAAGAATGAAAACCATGACCTCCTCATTCCCTGGTACAACAGCCCATTCAGGCCTCAACCACTGCCACTGTGTTCTTCCAATGGTTCCTGTCTAGCACTTTGTTCTTCCAGTCCTTGATACCCACAATTTGTATATCTTGTTCTGTGCTATCTAACATTAATCACCACATTCCTATACCAGTCACATACTAGCAAAGCAATCTCACTCAAAGAGGTATAAAAAGTTTAAATACCTCATCGTCATCATCATCATCATCATCTTTGGCAAGCTGAATTTTCTCCATCAGTTCTGGGATGTATACAGATGATGATACGTAAAGCTTTTTTGCTAAATATAGAATAATTAAAAGGAATGTCTGGACAATATCTTCACTGGGAACGAAGATTTCATCCTAAAACAAAACATTGCACATGTTCAATTTATTTTCTCCTGACTTCAAGAGTTACACATAACTGAAAGGTAGTATAACTGAGCAAGGCATTTTTGGATAAATTTTGAAGAAGTATTCATGACCTACTTTGAACTATTTTCTCAGCATTAACCTGTGGTAGCTTACTACAGACTGTGGAACCTTATATAACACGTGTACATGTAGAGACCCATTCCTCTGGAGGGTCTTCCATTCTTTTGAAGGATTATTAATGTCTGGTAACAGTTTGCTGGACCAGGCACATCTTCACAGGAACACCATTAGCCATTGTCTTCAGGGTATACTGGTGCATAATGTTTAAACCTACGGGAGGGCAGCATTACTTTTTCAAGTCGTCATGTTTCAGTATTTTCATTTGTTAACTTTAATTTCTAGTGACATACCACTGGGTCCAGCAGCTCTGAGGAGTCTGCTTGTGTAGAATATGAACTGTATGACCCACTTGAGTGTTCTCGTCTGCGACCCATTTTAAACATTCTTTTCATACTAGGTCGTAACTGTGGTGATGAAGGATCATACAGAGCAGCTAACCTCTGTAAAAAAAAGGACAGAACTGAAAAATTACCATTAAGACATGAAAATGCAGCATGCAGAGTAAAGGATTATAAAATGTTTGGAGTGAGAAGATGTATGGAAACAGCCACACACACCTGCAGGCACTGAAGATACTTGTACTTGAAAAAATTTAGATTAATAATTTAATACCAATCTTGGTATTACTAAGAAGTCTGTTTAACTAAACCTATTCATGATGCTTAATTTTTATTCTACCCAACAGAATGTGGTGCCTCTACCAGTATATGATCAGCTGATTACAGCTGTAACATAATCTTCATCCTGAAACTTAAATAGACAGTATTATCATGGCTACAACCCTAACACTTTAAATTTATACATTTATAAAACATGTTTGCCCAAGCATAATATACGAATTTTTCCCTAATTCATGAACTGCAAAATGGTGGGCAACTTACGAAACTGAACAGAAAGATAATATGTTCTGCAAACAGGGCAAATGTTTCTCTGTCTGCCATGTTTATTTGGATAAAGAAAATTATTACACAGTTACCAAGAGCAACAAATTCAAACCAAATGCATTTCGTGGGTCCAAAAATGGGAATTTAAGTGCTAATGACAATAAAATTCTCAAGTTCCTGCCATAAAAAAGTAAAAGTGACCTTCCTGCTACCACAGAGATTATGTAAATGAGGGCATGGAAATTCCTATGTCCCCAAAGATTCTGTGACAAGGTGTCAAAGCCAGTTATGGTTCACATTAAGATTTATGCATCATAAAAGGTTAGTGACCACAGGGGAGCACAGCCAAAAGACATAATTGGAAAACTTTTTTGATTGATAAGACCATTCCAGAGGTGAAAATGTTGAATTTTTGGCAGCTGAGTGCTATTTACATGTTCTGGGAAAAGAAGCTACTTAGCTATGAAACTGGAAGCTGAATATTTTTCAATGGCTCACAGTATTCTGACAGCACAATTGCAGACACTGCATCATCTATGTATCATGAATTGCATTTTCTCAGAAAATAAGCTGCTCTTGGCTGTAAGATTTTAGGTTACCACAGCTGTGTTCCTGAAGAATCAAGTATTCTTGAACTGCTTGATGCTGAATATGAAGGCACTATGATTCTTTAAAAATTTAGGAACTACTCATCTAATGACACAGCATCACATCCCAGGACACTTCAATCTTGCCCTTAGTTGCCATTTCAGAACTTAATTCTGCTGCATCCAGCATTAAACATTCAACTAGACATTCATCTCACAGCACTGCATTTACCTGTAATGCAAACTGCTCCAAATGAGGCAGACTTGAACGAACAAACTGCAGATGTATTCTGGCTTGCTGAGGTTTAGACAAGAGTGACTGAAGTAGTGATGGGTCACTCATACACAACCACAGGCCAGCTGTAAGAAACATAAACACTCTGAAAAAATTCCCTGACGACATGAGAACAGGAAGGCGAGCTCTTACTTGCGATACAAATATTTTCCAAATGCATTCTCAATAATTTCACATGTCTTACTGGCCTTTGTGTTCATTTAATACGGACACAAATCACTGCTGCCAAGTTAATTACACTACAAATACCTCACTGTACAAAGTCAGAATTTAGTTTTCCTTGTATGTATTTTTTAAATAATAATAAATTTCTCAAATTACAGTTGTATATCTCAAAAAGATCTAAACAGTTCTACATCTCAGTACACCAGCTACCCACTTTTGGAATGATGATCTCCTGTTAGGAAGAATGTTTTATATTAGCATCATGACAAATATGGTTTATATCGAACGAAGAAAAACTAAAATTGAACTGGCCACACTTTGTAGTGTAGAACAACACTGAAGTTCATCAAAATATGTTGATTAGTTCCAGAGATATAGCATGTACAGAGATACATACAAAATTACCTAGAATGTGTCAATTTCATACACTTATGTAAATTAAAGAAAAATATTATACAATGCATACCTCATGACAAGCAAAGTGTATGAAATCATCACTAAAGAGATACTTATAAATCCCTGAAAATTGCTACACATAATATTTCAACTTGCATAACTTACAATCCAAGGCAGGAAAATGACTGGTGGTCGCTACACTGCTTCCCTTCACAAGGCCTTCACCTAGGGACTTAACAATTTTTGTAAGGATGTCTAGAACTTCAGGATGAAGTCCACGGTTGCTTGCCAGAAACTGCAGAACTTCCCACAAGCCTGTTTGTCCAGCCACATTAACAGCCAACACTTCATCATAGTATAAGTTTTCACGCAGAAATTTCCTGTAAGTGAATACACAACACACTAGCATTTGATTAGAGGCAGCAAACAATTAGGGAACAATGAAGAAAATCTTATTATTTTAAAAATTAAACAACCATCATCTATTTGGTAATCAGCAACTGAATGCCTGCCACATAATTTAATGGCGTACCAACCAAGTTAGAATCACTGTGACTGGTGACAGATGAACAACACGCCAGATGAAAGAATACACAAAAAAAGACAGACCTCATAAAAAGTTTATCAAAAACAGAAGAGAAAAAACAAACACACACTTGGTTTCTTCCCATAAATATTTCTAGACATTTTACCTATACCTTAGTTTTAGGCATATTGTCTTGAGTGAAAAGTGCCAATATTAGCTTTGTCATGTCTGTCCATCTGCACATATTAGCGCAGCTACCACTGGATGGATTTTCATGAAATTTGATACTGGGGACTTCCACATAAATGTGTCCGAAACTCCAAATTTGGTTTGGACAATAATATTGGTCACTTTACATGATGACCTAATTAGGTTTACATTGTTGACAGCAGCACAAAATATTTTGTAGCTCGACAACAGCGCAAAGGGAACCTATGCTGGTGTTTCCATGGTAACACTCAATGGTTTTATACTGTTAACAGCTACATGTACATCAACGACAATATAAAGGGAATGCACTGTTGGGTTTCCATGGTAACAAGGGTTACATGAACATACCACAATGTTACGTTATATGTACACTGCCTATCTTGTTTAAACATATAACAATCTGTACTGATTTCTGTGCTTCAGTTGTCTACCTATGAGTTATAAAATATAAAGCGTTTGGGCAGCATTTCCCAGGAAAGCGGACAGCATTTTATACTCCACAACACGTGGTTCATATAACTTACAGAAACTGTTTTAACAGCTTGACTCTTCCGGCAGTTGCTCTCAGCACTTGCTCAGTGTGACTCATGACAGCCAGATTTGACAAATGAATTCTCTCTGATGTTGTAAGATCAATGCCAGCAGTTGAAAACAACAATGTAATATAGCCTAGCAATTCTACAGCATGTCCAGCAGCAGCAAATTTCAACACACTCTTCAGGTGACGACACTGTAATTAAGCAGTAAAGGTGAATATAACACAGAATTGAGAGCACAGCTTCAAGTACTGTGTAACTGACTTGTATCTGGCAGGCACTCATTTGGATCTTCATCATGACATTGGTTTTACTCCACAGAATTTTCACCTCACAGTATCATGAAAAAATACTTCCACCCAGTCCTTTCCAGTTCACATTTTATGGTAAGTAACTTATGTAGGTAATACTCTACTATTAACCCATTCCTGCATATAATGTAAGAAATTTATATGTCCCCTGCTGTGCTTTAGAAAACTAAAATTTAGTGTATGAAAATGTATATTACTTTGTCACACAGTACCAAGTTAAGGTAAGTTTAAATGGTATGGCAAACTTTAACTGGCTATGAACCTAAATAACATAAATGTACTGCATAAAATAACTCCCATATATATACTCCAATACTGTTATTAGTCTGCATTAAAATGCAGTCCTAACATGAAGTGACAGAAGGAACTGCCATATCAGAGGATGATTACACCCTCCACCACCTTTCCACACCCAGCTACTGTTCTCAAATTTGCTTTACAGAAGACACTTTATGGTATAATTCACAATGTTTTGGCAATTTATAACCACTCTACATGCTGTATTCATTATTACTTACACAAGATTCATTATGATATGCATTCCCTGTGAAGCACTTCATGTGAACACCTCCTTAACTCACCCATTATGAAAAACACACTGTGTGCTTTGAACACCTATCTACCATCTGTCACTTCACAGAACAGTTGATCCACTGTCACTTTCCATGCCAACTTATTATTACTCAATAACAGTAACATTCAATCGTCACAGGAACCTGTTTAGTTAGACCAGCTATTAACGTACGCCTACGAAGACCAACAACGGACTCTACTCTTCACACTTCAGATATGAAATCAAACTAACTACACAATTCACCCCTAGCTTAAAATAGCACATGGACTTTATATTTCTTAGCACACCTTGGAAAGCCTGTATAAAGCAATGGCTTGAGGGAACTCTTTTGCACTCAGTTTAAGATCACCAGCAACTTCCAACAGCTGTTGCAGATTTAATCCAAACACTGCTGCAAGTTTTTCAGCCTTTGCTATTGCCTGATATGTCAAGACAAGATCCATGAATACCTCTGCTGGAGACAGCCTGAAACAAAAGTACAGATTAACCGTACTAACTAAATCATCACAGGAAGACCTCCTTGAGTAGTACCTGGTTACTAAAGTGGTCAAAGACATTCATTGAAGCTTTTAAGAAACCAAAATGTTCAACACCACATTTGTCAAAGCAAGTTCAAGACAGTTGACATCTTCACATCATATTACTCTTAAGTTCATGCAACCAGTATCCAGCCAGTAAAGTCAGCTCTCTCTCTCTCTATCTCTCTCTCGCTCTCTTTTCACAGATGTATTCCAAATACAGTAAAATCTGTGACACCCGGTATTGGATTATCCATAAATTTCTATTAACAGGCATATTGACAATGAGTTTTAAGTCAAATAAGGAGCAACTGACCATGTTACGCTGTGCAAATGCTGCTGCCCCTTGTTACGTAAGTAGTGGTGAAAACAAATAAAAAGTGCAGCATGCAAAACAGGACAGGATTTCAAGTGACAAATTAAATGGTTAAGTCTGACCATGAGGTTGCTAGGTACACTAAGATACATATTAAGTATAATACTCTGATATCAGGAAAATTGCGGTATCCACCAAACATTTGGTCCTGGAGGTGCCAGATACCACAGATTTTACTGTAAGATGTTATGCACTTCATGTTCCTCCTTTGCATTGTGCACGTACTGCTAATCTGATATTTAACTTAGTACCCCAATATTAGCTAAACACAAAATGTTACTCCACTGAAAAAGAGAGAGCGAGAGAGAGAGAGAC
The DNA here is from genome assembly GCA_013340265.1 of Coptotermes formosanus. NCBI lineage: Eukaryota > Metazoa > Arthropoda > Insecta > Blattodea > Rhinotermitidae > Coptotermes > Coptotermes formosanus. The sequence goes on along the minus strand of BLKM01000477.1, from coordinate 335,959 downwards.
ACACACACACACACACACACACACACACACACACACATATCATGACTATTTGCTAATGTTCTGGGGGGTACCATGCTCCAAGCTCTTATATGCACTTCTTGTTTCTCTGTATAGCAACTCACTATGGGCTGGACAGTCTGGAGTTCAAACCCTGGTGTGGGTAAGATTTCCTGAACCCATCCAGACTGGCCCTCAGGCCCACCCAGCCTGCTGCACAATGGGTACTGGGTTTCTTTCCCAGGGGTAAAGTAGCAGAGGCATGGCGTTGACCACCCACCCCTTCTAGCGCTGAGGGTGAGTATGAATAGAGCTATACCTCTTAATCCCCTCAGTGCCTGCTTGGCATGTTACAGGACAGCCTAGCCGTACTTCCCTTCTGCATGCTGCATGTGCTGCTCATCTAATATTTATTGATTTAGCACCCTAATATCAACCACACATACAAAATGTTTTTCAACCAAAATTCAAGGAGGAGCCAGGACAGTATAGTCACTATGATGATACGCTATGGTCTCGAAAACTGAAGAACCGTGGTTTACTTCCTGGCAGCAGCAAGAGGTTTTTCTCTTCTCCTTAATGTTCACACCAACCCTGAGGCCCACCCAACCTCCTACTTAATGGATACCACAGAGTCTTTCCCCAGGAGTAAAGCAGCTGGCTTCTGAAGCTGACCACTCACTTCCATCAAGTGCTGAGTATAAGAGCGAGTGAAGCTGTAACTGCACTCCTCCACATGCCTTCATGGCATCCACAAGGCCAAATTTACTTTACCAAGCAAAAGACAACAGTTACTAACACACATATTGTAGCTATCTGTTGATGTTTCTGTGTTAATATGTTTCAAGCTGTAGTCCCTACCCATCAAACACCATGACAACATCACACATCTGCCTTGCCTTAAAAATATGCATGGCTTTCTTTTTCTTTTGGCAGCATGCAACCATGTAACATAAATCCATCAAAAAGAAAACTCTTGAAAATTACAGATCAATGATTGTTAAAATATGAATAAACATTTAATTTTAATCCAGACCCAAAATTTATGTTTCGTACCTTTATTGCAATTTTGACCAAAGACTTGAAAAAGTACTGACTCCCACACCTCTGCTGCATCTAAGTACCAGCAATCTCCATAAACGACGAAACTGGACAGAAAGTTCCCATGATTTACTGATAACAAAACTGGCAAAGTAAGGTAAAGGCAAAGTTGTCCACGTGTACACCATGAAAAGCAAACAGAGGAGTGCTGGTATAGCTTTACTCATTCTTTACCTTCGCTCTAAATGGAGATGAGTGCTCAGCTTCATAATCCAGCTGCTTTACCATCAGGGAAAAAGCTCCCAGTACCCATTTAATAGAAGGGTGGGTTGTCTACAGAGCTAATCTGGATGTTTTGGAGAAGAGAAACAATCTCTTTCTCCTGCTGTCAACTGAACCACAATTCTTTGGTCATCCAGTCTGAAGACTAGCCACTACAGCAACTATACTATCCAAGTGCCCTTGGTGAACCATAAACTGGAAACCTTACCTGAGATTAACCTCATAAACACCGTTTGTGGTTACAACAACACAGCCATCAATGGAAGGCATATCCAGTTTCAACTCCTTTACACTCTTTGGCAAGCAGAAAGGTGTCTGTGAGAAAGATTTTTTTCCCTTCTCCATACAGCCACCTTGACCCTTCTTATCAAATGACACGTGTGGATGGAAGTCTTTATCTGCAGCTACTACTGACGGTTTGCTGGAAACTCCTGGTGATGGTTTCCTATGATGATCATTTGAGCAACTTCGTTTGTAGAGAGAAAGAATTCTTTCATTTGAATCCTTCATTTCAAATCTTTCAATAACAGACTCTGGGTTGTAGTCCTTGGAAAGATAAATGGATTCATTTGTACATTCCCTTTACAATATTAAGATTATATACATCTGCAACTGACCACACTTACATTTTTGTTTATTATTAATACATAACCTGTTGATTGTGTACAAAGATTTAAATGCCAATTCAATGCAGTCTTTAACCTTCTCAACTACGGTAGTTCATCATAAAATGTTAACTGAAATGCCATAAAAACTGACAGATATTCCTTTAGGTAATAATTTTATTTATTTGTGTAAAGTTATGTTTAAGACAACAGAATTTAACACTCTTTCAGACGAATTTTTTCGGTGACCTAAAAAATTGTATGAACAACAAATTAAACTGCAAAATACACTGGTTAATGGTGCATACAAATTTTCAGTTCTGTAGTGCACTGTGTGTTTTAATGTAACAATTATTTCATGCAGACTAGACTTTGAATGATATGGTTAGCAGATAAGTGACAAGCTACATAAAACATAAACAGACTTTCTTGGAACAAGTGTCTCACTACACAGAAACATACCTTACAACAGAAAACCGTATGTAACTCAGTGCAGCAGGTTTGTGGAACCTGCAGATTTTTTTATTGTCCTCACATAAAGCCCACCACTTGTCCCTACCCTGGGTCACAAAACTCCAGCCCACGCTCCTCCATTCTATTTCTTTAAGATCCACTTTAACATTACCCTCCCATTCGTGCCTAAGTCTTCCCAGTCATCTTCTTCCTCTAGATTTCCCAGCCAAAACCCTCTATACACTTTTCTTTTCCCAAACACATGCCACCTACACCAACCTTCTCATCCTCCTTGAGTTCAACACTCCAGTAACAGTTGGCAAGGAATACAAATCATGAAACTCATGTGATTTCCTCCACATTCTCTCTTTGTCTTACATCCAAACATCTTGCTCAGCAACCTATTCTCAAACACTCTCAGCCTATTTTCTTCACATGTGAAACCAAGTTCATATCCACATAAAAAAAAGGCAAAATATCAGTTCTCACTACTTGAAACTAGATTTAATCTGCTCATAATTTCTTCATGAATGCAGTGTCGACATAAAAGCATACTACAGCCTGAAACAGTGTGACATACAGTGCATCTGTTAATGATTATGTTCAATTAACACACACAGTGCACAACACAGCATAATATAATGGCTGCTCATGCTACATACTTTAATAAATATTCCCCTATGCCACTATTGATTACGGCTTTTTAATGTAGAAGCACCATGCTGGATTTCTTCTGATGCTTTCATGTTAAACAGATATATGTGAAGGAATGAAACAGTCTGTTTTAATAACACTAACATGCAAATTAGCCTTCATGGTTTCATGGTTAATGCAAATTAGCCTTCATGGTTTCATGGTTAATCATTTTACCATCAAATACATATTGTACGTACTATCTCAGCTAACCATATACCTATACAAGCAGTGTCTTCAAATTAAGAGGAAATTATTGCTTAACCTCTTAATATTTTCTATTTGTACAGAATTACTTTCTCCCACTGCTCTAACACTTTCAGCTCTTTAAATTCTCTGTAATAGAAAAATCAGAGCATGCTACATATAAAGACATTTCAACCACTGCCAGCATAAGCAGTCAGAAACTTTTCAAACAGTTCCAGTTCTTCTCCTAGAGTGCAACAGCTATCAAGGAAGCTTCCTCTGAAAGAAATACTATGGCAAAAACAGACAAAAGTTTAAGCAGAATATCAGAAAAAATTTTACGTCAAAAAGAATGTGGTGTTCTCCAGGTCTTGTGTACTTTTATGTTAAAAACAGTTAAAGGGTTAACAAATTTTCACTACTGCACAACCCTCAAGAAATGAATACCTTTCATAATATAGATTAATGCAAAATTAACTAAGAAAACACAACATGGAAATTACTTACAGAATCACCAACAATCCGACTCTCTGACAGCTGGCATGACACAACTGACAAGCTCCTTCCATCTATGTCAGTCACATACAAAAATCTGTCTGTAACCAGAATATCTCTGCACTGTTGAGCCAACTTGTGCACAAACAGGGGCACTACATCCAAACTCATACCATGGATCTTTGAAACATGAAAAGATACCACATTCTAAGTTAGTTTAAAGCAGTAAGATTTCCTATGATTCATTAAACCTATTTTAGAGTGGATTAGTAACATATAGATGGTAATAATGTGAATATGCAAAACATGTTCTATGTCACTTATGTAATTTGTAACATTCATAAACTGTACTGTGTATTAATTATAAAAACTTAGTACAGCGTGTATTTATTCTGACTTTATTTGCCACTATAAAAAAGTACACACACTTTCACTATACAACATGTCCTGAAATTTCAAACCAAACTATGCAGACTTACTTCACTACATCATATTTACAAAAAATGATCAAGATATCATGAACAAATTATTTTTATTAAGGTTATTAATTCACACACACAGTTTTCCTCAAAAAGTATTCCACTCTGCCCATGGGGAAAGAAATCATGGTGCACACTGGATGGTAAGCTAGGTGTGTTCATAAGATGGTCTGAATTAGGTGGGAAGGAGAAAAATCTCCACCCCTGCATGGAACGAAACGCTGATTCTCCACTCATCCAGTCACCATATTGACTAAGCTTCCCAGATCTTTTCCTGTGTGCTACTGAAGGACAATCTGAACTGCTAAGACTATATGGCACTAGTAAGAGATGACAGAATGAGTACACAGATTGGTGGAGTGGTACTGATGGGGAAAAACCAAAGTGCTCAGAGAAAAACCTCTCCCAGTGCGTAGGATGGAACCTGGGCCTCTGCAGTAACAGGCTGGCCAATAACCACCTGAATCATAGCATGGCCTCTCAGATCTTAGTAAAAGGCCTGTACCTCACAAAAACTGGTGGTTATGTAGGAAACACCACTGGTGCACACCCTCCAATGCCCATGAACTCAAACCCTTATCACATATGACAAATCAAATGCAACTACCAAATTTAAAGCAAAATATTCAGATTTATTACACTAACCATTTTTAACACAGTAATACTTACAGAAACAATACTGGTAGGAGCATAATATCCAGAAAGAAGATGTCGTCCTCTTGCAAACTGTGGGCACATAAAAGTGTCACCAACTTCTGAGCTTAACCTCTCAGGCTGAGGTCCAGTGGTAACATGATGCACAGCAGGCAAATCAGGGCTTTCTGCAGCAGCAGGTTTAATAGCCATAGATGAAGAGCATATGGTATCATCACTACTGCTTCCACTGCTCTCTAGTGGCCACAAGAACCAAAACACTGTTGAAGTTAATTTTGCGATCTCAAACACTGTGCTAAACACTTGAAGAAGCACATAAACTAATATTTTTTTATATCAGAAGTTAAAAGAGAGCCTTCAGAGATGCATATAACATTATATTGCTTATGGCCAATGAATTCATATTGTTAATTAATCATCATACTTATCCAAATATAAGAAGAACCCAATTCATAATCCTAAATTTTCAAGAAAATACTTATAATCTCATTAACCAGGTCTTTACATCACTTGGTATTCCAAGCTTAATATTCTGGAATTAAACAACTGTCAGAGTTAAAATAATTAAGGATCATTACAGCGAAACATTATAAACACATCACTGAGTTAGTTAGTCACTGCCAGCACTGTCAGCACTAGAGGAACAGTTTTCTTCATGATCTTCCTCTCATGGGACATCATCATCTTCTCTCCCAGTCATGCTGTTTGACATACAGCACTTTCTGAACTTCCTGACAATAGATTCAGGTGAAATGTCATAACAAGTGCACTTAATCCAGTGCCCAAGCAGGGCTTCAGATGGTCTTCTTATGTTTCCTACTGTGTTGGTGGGCAGTGTCCAAACAGCAACGATTCCCCATACAGGTGATGTAGTGTACCTTTGAATGGCCTGACAACTAAATCAAGAAACAAAAAACTGAGAAGTCATGCCTCCTCATAAGATCATCAGATGTGTGTTTAGATCAGACACTAAAGATTTTCACTTTCCCAGTTAAACTGACCCTTGCACGCATCTGAAATTACCATTCATTTTTCGTTTAGAGTTTCACATGGTCTTCTGGCCCGAACTTCTCTCAGCCATTCAACCTTGAGTGCACCTGGCACCCAGTCTTTTCACTACATTTAAATATGAGTCCACGACAAAGTTTTCCTTTCAGATGATTCTTTCTCTTCCGAATAACAAATGGTATCAGTTTTGTTCCATCTACCAGAATGGAAAGCATCACCAGTTATTCTCAGTCGTTCAAGTCCTGTTGTTTTGACAAGTACTGATTCTGAGTCTTTTGCATCAACTGCTGTGTTGGTCAGCATATCAAAAAAGACTGCATTACCCACTTATCCTAAAAGGCACTCATAAGTTTGGTGCAGGTCAGTTGTGCTACTGCTTGCTCAAGGTAATCTGTGGGAAGCTATTGCACTAGTGTAGTGTTCCGACAAAGAACTAACCCTTTATGATGCATAAGTCCTACTGCCAACCATTGCTGGCTTTGACATATTGCCACAGAATCTTCACGGAGACCCTCATTCATATAGTCTCTCTGGTACCAGAAGGCCAGTTTTACTTTTTTATAGCAGGAGCTCAATAATTTTTTTGTCGGTAGCATTTAAATTCCCCTTCTTGGACCCATAAAATGCATTTAGTTTGTATCTGCTGCACTTAATGATAGTTATTTTTGTTATCTCTTACACGTTACATTGTGTTGTGTGACACAGAAACTCTTGGCTGCAACACAGTTCTTGGTTTCTTCTGTGTGTTTGATTACTCTCAATATGAAATAAGCATCACAATTACAGTACATCGATTTTGGTATTGTAGACACTGTGGTACATTCTGTTGCAATAAAATCAACCATGATTCTCATACAATACTGTAACAACTTCTCACTTCAATAATAAGACTTGAAATAAGCTGTTAGAATATGAATAATACAACATGGAGTATGAACTATCATATATAATTACTGTAGCAGCTGTTTAATTTTGTTTATTCACCTAGCCATGGCAGACAGAAAGACACTTGCCCTAGTCATAAAACGTATTTTACTTTGTGCATGATTGTAAATGACCCTCCATTTCTTAGATATAATTTAGGGAAAACTTCTCCTCTTATATTCCAGTAAATATGGTATCCATATAAACCATTAACTGCTGGGTAGGACAATTCCTTTCATCAGCAAGATAAAAGACAAGATCAATAAATTATCACACACACGAGAAAATCACTCAAGACGTTGTTAATTCAAAGTGCATGGAACCAAAAATGACAAACTCGAAATTACACAATTTTTAATCAGCCAGTTTTTTACTGCAGACTTACACGCTATACATTTAAAATTAAGGAAACAGTATGCTATATAAGCACTAATTTGTAAAATATGTGATTGCAGATTTTCTTCAGAAATTTAAATTTAACCCCATTAAATCACAAACTCTATGTATACACAATAAGTCACCCATGCCAAAAATTTCTCAGTGTTGGGTCACTGTTTCAGAAAATGTTAATCAATATAACATTGTTTCAAAGTTACTGTATATCTCTGACATAAATTCTTGTACAATGTCTACTCATTGCACAATTTTGTCATATACAGTGAAACTCGCTTAAGACGTCCCTGGTTAAGAAAATTTCCTGCCTAAGAAGTCAGGATAAAAAAGCACCAAAATTCTCCCATTTGATTAACATTACAGGTTACCCTTTTAATACATCCCCGCATAAGAAAATTTGCCGCCTAAGAAGTAACAAATTTCATGATGAAACAATTTTTTACCATTTAATACATTTTCTGTTTCAAAATCTTAAGGAATTTCCCCAGGTTTCCATTTGTTCTGTTTCCAAAACACAGTGTTCAAATGGCGGGCAGTCAAGGTCACTTCTGCCATGTTTCACACAGCAGAATAATGCAATCTCACAGCCGTCGTGGAAGTGTTGTATTTCTTCCACAATGCACGACTGCAGTGAGTCACTCCCCACAACTCGGTCTCTTGTCATGACAACCAAAAAACTGTATCGGGTGGCTGGAAGCTGATATTAGCTGTTTTGTGACCTGCATGAGCCTGCGTTTGGCAACAGCCTGGGACGTGGTGGAAACTAATGCAGCCAATAACATTTGAAGAAGTTTAGGCGCGCGCTGGTGGGAGTCACATGTTGCTGGGGGACAGCAGTTTGACGCGAGATAAGTGGGTGATCGATTGCGACAACTGGTTTAAATGTAATTTATCAGTGGTAATATAAACGCGTCATTGTGTTGTGTAATTGTGAAACATTTGTGGTGACTGTGTGCAGATAAGTTACATCAGCAATTCCAGAAAATAAATTCAAGACACCGCAGAGTTAGTGAAAGTAACTGGAACTACTGACCACCCCTTATGGTCTACCTAAAAGCGAACCTATGGAATCTAAAGATGTATACTGCTACTGTTTTTGAAAAAAGAGCAACAACCCATGCTTGAAAAAAATTTCAAGGAAAAGTACACATCTGGAATGAAATGTGAACTTGTGAATGAAAAGTCAGTAACAGTATAGGTAAAGATGTAAATAAAACTGTGAATGAAAGGTTACAGACAAAAGGGTTAAATGGTCAGATACAAGGAAGAATGTGTTAAAACAGCTGCAAATTGTACAAGTTCAGCATACATATGTAATGAGCTCACAAAAAAATTTAAAACATAGAACTTTTCGGTCCTACCCTTTTAAGAAATTTCCCACTTAAGAAGTAGGATTTTCTTGGAATTTTCAAAAACGTCTTAACAGGGTTTCACTGTACCTCACTTCAACTAATGTTGCCAGACGTGTTACAAAAATACACTATCATCTACAGTACCACGTAAACAACAATAGACAGAATAGTGTACAAATACTGCCTCACAGGTTCCGTGCTGGACAAAAATAAAATACAAAAATTTGTACTTTTCTTTGATGATGCACGTGTTACATTAAACAGGAACATAATGGCCAAGTACATTTGCCACCTTCAGGAGTGTATGTCATTGTTAGCTGCAGTAACACTCAAGTCAAAACACTGGGCAACACAATCATAACAAATGCAAGAACACAAAACCACAAATGGACCTTGAGTAAGATTAATTCCCTTCACACAAAAATAACATTATACAATGATTTGTTATCTATACTGTATTTCCCCACATACAAAACATTTTTTTCTATTACATTATCTTAAAAAAGTGGGGTTACCTCACAATCATGCACAAAATGAAAGACATTCTATATAAGTATTTTCCTGAAAATTCAGGTTTGTGCAGGGGTGGGGTGGGGTCATCTTACATGCAGCATTGTCTTATATTTGGGTAAATACTGTATACAGTCATATTAAAATCAAGACCTAATATTAGTAATAACAGAAATTTGTATGTATTATTAGATACACTACTATAGTGTTATGCTTTCTTCATAAGAGATACACCTGTGAAGATGGCAAATGTACACTATTGACCATACAGGGTGAACATGGTTTTAAATATAACTGTACCGAATTTAAAAAAAAAGTACTTGATGGTTTCACTATTTTTGACTCATAATTAACCCCTTACAGTCTAGCAGATACTTTATGCACCATCAGGTTCAACATTCAGACATTCTACTCTCTGCCCACAAAGTGTGTTTGTATGTTTTGTATGGACGTCAGAACAAACAAAAACTACTTCACCATACATCATTCACTGATTAGCTTTTGTAACTGAGATGGAATGCCCGTACTGAGCAGTACAAACCCAATATTTATGTATATTCAAGGTTAAACTCCATCTTCACAGGGTAAATAAATATAGCAGTGATGTGAAACAGGGCTTTACTATCACTGTTGGCTGAATAAAGCTCTGTATAAATTCAGACTTTACAAAATTATCTACCTCTTCGAAAATGGATATTTACTGCCATTGCCGAAGTTCCTCTTGACCTTGTCTCTGCCAACCTCTGTCGCAAACTTGTCAACTTCTCGACAGAGAGCTGTTTCAATCCCTGTAGCCGAGATCTGGTTGAAGGCAAATATGAACCACTTCTGTTACCAGACTCCAAACCTGAAGAGAACATTGACACACAGTGTAGTTATCTGCACCAACCATAATTATCATATTTAAAGGGCACAGTTCTCCCCTTGGTATGGCACATGGCTCTAATTTATCAGCAAGTAAACCAAGAATAAACACTTGATCTAAACATTTCATGTACATATTTACTGTATCAACCACAATGAAAATGAAAAGTACAATAGTATATTCTACACTTTATTAACAATACAGTCACATCCAACACATACACTTGTGATAAATAATTAGGCTACCGGTTTCGGCTTCAGGAAGCCATCATCAGACCTATGACAGAAAACAATGAAAATGAAACTGAGGAGGAGGAAAAATTCCCTTTTTTTTACAATTACATATAAAAAATGTATATCAATACATAAATGGGTTGCCTAAGAAAAGTATATGTTAAAATGTAAATATAAGAAATTTAAGATATAAAAACATATTAGAATAAAAACATTAAATAAAAATGAAGTCACACCATAAGCTGTGGAAATACATGTGGCAGTACTAATGCAAAAAACCAGTTTCAATCCTGTACATAACACGTGGATTCTTTGTGCGACCAGATAATTTGGTACGTAAGGAGGATCACTTGTACATGCTTCACCTGCCTTCCTGGTACTTTATGTAGTATCAACGCATGTACCAAAAACTATGTTTTTATTTTGTGTGGATACTCTACAGGAGTTGCATATTATGCACGTATTTTCACTGGTTTTTTGTTGCTTTAACAGTACTGCTGTACTTACAGTTGACCATAAAATACCAGGAAGGCAGAAGAAGTGTATATAAGTTGTCCACCTCACGGACCAATTTATCCTGGCACACAAAGAATCCACACCTAATGTACAACGTATCAACTAATCTAGGGGAGAAACAATAAGCTTTATAACTACAACTACCAACATCTTTAGTACTAACCGTGTTAAGAACAGAGTAAAACTTACCCACACTGGTATGACTGATGGCAGCAAGTTTGTTGTTGGATGTAACAACTTTAACTGCAGATCCTGAACTATCAATAGGCCATCCATACCCTGTTGCACGCTGTTCCAGTAACAATTTCCACTGTGACCTGTTGTCACTTGTGATCTGCATGGTGGACAAAAAGAATTAAATCATGTAAAGTGCTGCTGACAGGAAGACAATTACATATACAGATTTTCCATATCATTCCACCAACCATGTCATGAATAAACAGCAGTGACTAAGAACTCCCCATTACTATGTAATCCTATTACAATAAGTGCTTGTAACTGGATTCACCTGAATGTACTCTCACCATTGCAGCCTATTCACTTAACTTGCACTGTCCTTCCTCTTGTGCCTGTCGTAAAACTGTCTCCTTTCATGATGTGTCCCTAGTAATATTTTCATGCAACTATTGGTCCCCTTGTGCATTACATGCTCATTCGAGCTTCAGTTATTTTATCACAAATATAAAGAAGATACGGGGCCGCGGTGGCGCAGTTGGTTGAGGCACTGTGCTACAAACCGGCAGGTCGCGGGTTCGATTCCCGATGGTGTCAGTGGAATTTTTCATTGGCATAATCCTGTCGGTCGCACTATGGCCCTGGGGTCGACTCAGCCTCTAACAGAAATGAGTACCAGGAATATTTCCTGGGGGGTAAAGACGGCCGGTGCGTAGGGCTGACAACCTTACCACCTTCATGTGCCGATTGTCTAGAAATCTGGGAGCCTCAACCTCCTGGAACCCTGTGGGCCTGTCCAGGCCTGTAATGGGACTGCTTTACCTTTTTTTTTATAAAGAAGATACTGCTTAACCAAAACACACAATTCTTTGATAATGTACCAGTCTTTTTAGACACAATATTAAACTGCAGTCCAAAACATCAATGACTGCAAACCTGATCAAAGAAAGAGTAGTTTTACATTAAATGAAACGAACTTCTTATGGTTCAAAATCATACGACTTACAGGTTTACAGTAAAACTAGCTACAGTACCCTTTCTACTCCAAAGTTTACACTGAAATAAATTGCAGAGAAACAAGGTAAACAATATTTATTATATTACATATCTTCAGGAAATTCCTGCTTAATACTGGCAACTATGTGAAAATGCATGTCAATAAACGTCACAAGCACTGTAGAAAAAGGGGGCACTTTTGGGTCTTATATGAGAAAACAAATGCTAAATTATTCTTACTTCCAGGAAACACAGGCTCTTAAAAAGAAAGTTCAACATAAAAGTTGCAGGAACGCATTCACTGCATTAGCTTTGCTGTATTTCAACTGTCTGTCTATGAATGTTAATAACCTGAGGCCAATGAATACAGTTTCGTTAAACAAGGAATTAAACAGCCTTACTAACATCCATCAACCCATTCCAGTTTGGTTAAAATAGGCAACAATAACAGGCATGATACATGAAAACCCACCCATATTTCTGTATGCATCTTAAACATAAGACACACCTAACTCACTGCGTACTTAACAGAGGAAAAACTTTCACACAGAAGATTTCAAGAAAAATAAAACATGCTCATGCCCAGCCAACTCTATCTGTACGCCTTATTGTTTCGAAGCTAAAATGAAATTTTTTGACTGGGTCTTTTATTTTGATCAGATTTTATATTCGATATCCCTGCTTGTCTGCTGCATATTTTATGCTACTTAGAAAAAAGCACAAAAAGTCAGCTTCACAAATTCCAAATCTAGAGGCAATAGCACAGCAAACACACCAGACTTGTTATACTACATGTAAATTTCATAAATTCTTTTACAGCAGAACTCCTTTAATATCGCACCCACAGGACCAGGTAAGTATTGGATTATAAAATATTCTGGAGAGATAATGTTATACTGTAGAAGGTAAAATAAGTCAATATATATTAAACACAAACTCACCAAGAGGAAAACAGAATCCAGGCTGTTATCCTGGCAGATATGTAACAATGATATAGTAGCTCTAACAAAAGTAATACCAACTTGCAGTCCTGTAGTTAAACTAACAAAAACTATATCTCCACAGTCTGTTCCCATAATCGCCACATGCTGGCACTCCAGCAGGCTCTGCCACCATACTACTGATGTAGGGTGGGAACGCAGAATATTGGTGTCACCAGAATTTGAAGGATTAGCGTGTAATAATGGAGATGGAATATATGTTAAATCAGTAGTAGACCACTGCTGATCCACCACTGCCTTTGGGTCAACTAGTGACAGTGCTGGTATGATAAAAATTGAGCCATCATTACCTGCAAATTAAATTGGATGCAATATATGTCTTGTCTGCAATTAGTGTATCAATTAAATTGAGATACAAACAATCATTCATCAGACAAAATGTGTTCAAACACTGGAAACAAGATACAGTCAAATTTTTAATTTATTATAAGGGTCAATTCACATTATGCGGCACGACACAACTATGACATGACACAACAAAAACCAGTGTGAATTCACATCTATTGTCAGTTAACAGACAGGTACAATATTCTCTTCTCTCAATCCCAGTGACACTGTCTTTGTCGTTAGCTGTTGGTGATGGACTAATGCAAATTCTAGCATGTGAAATCCATAAAAGAATATCTTGTCGTGTCATGTCATGTCGTGTCCTGCCATGTCACGTTGTGTTGTTGTGCCATATAATGTGAATTGACCCTACTGCATCACTCAGAAATATACTGGAGTAACACACACACAATGAGCATATATATTTGTGTCATGCACACACATGTATGTGTCCATGTGCATATATTACTGTAAGTCATATTTTAAACAAACCTATCCATAAGAATTGAGGTTATCATGATTGGTCATACCACTGCACAGTCTTCTGGGTACAGCACCATATCAAAACACCACTAATATTTCAAAGCCTTCAGTACTGAAGAAAAAGTGAATAAGGTCTTCCAAACTGTGAGTAACCACTGCCATTTCAACATGTTGCAGTAATTAGAAGACCCACAGTGAAAGTTTCCTCCAGCCAGTACCTCTAGTTTCATTCAAAAGAAATGTCAGACTTTAATACACTTGTGTTTTTCTCCCGCCAGCATCTCTTAAATAATGAAATTGCTTACATTTTCAAAGTTCACATAATCCCACACAGTAAACGAGTACTGTAAAAATATGGTTCCACAAGAACAAAATTTTTAATCAGTTTGCAGAGAAAAAAAATTTTGACCACAGTACAACTGATACGCTGACATAATGCAAAGTGGAAGTACAATTTTATTCATTGTTAACTTCAGTACCACAGGAAGGTGTCGGCTGGGATAGCGTAGTCGGTATAATGACTTGTTACCGGCTGGACGGTCCAGGGATTGAATCCCAGTGTGGGCGAGGTTTTCAGCATACTGGCCCTTGGGCCCATGCAGTCCAGTGGGTACTGGGTCTCTTTCCCAGGGGTAAAGCAGCCGGGGGTGTGGCATTAACCACCCACCCCCACCTAGTTCCGAGGTTAAAGAAAGAGTACAGCTATACCACTACTCCCCCTTTGGGCCTTTGTGGCCAGTTCTAGGGTGAACTCTACTTTTATGTACTATATGAAGGTGAATGTTTACCCTCAGTCTGGCACCTATGTCTCTGTCGACATTGCTACTTGGTATGCATTAAATAAGAGACCAGACAAGCCCTAGAATTGAACTAGATGTGGCAGCAGACAGAAATAACCCTATCCTGCCAGGAATCAAACTCATACTCATTCAATGCAGCAGTTATGCATAATTTATTTTAATCCAGAATTAACACCAAAAAATACTTTTTAAGATGATAATTATAAATGGAAAAACAACATAACTTTCAACTCACCAGCAACTAGAAGCCAAGAACCTGAAGGATCAAAACATAATGCCATTATTCTCCTGTTGATGTCAGCAAACCACGGTATCCATCTCATCACAGGATGCTGATTCATCTCTCCTGACAAATAGTGGATTGTTATATCACCAGAACTGGAATCAAGGTCATACAAAAGGGAATTATATTTTTTTATGTTAAGCCTATTTTTGGTGATGGCACCATACAATGTTGGAGATCCTCGCTCTCTCCAGTGGTCCTTGTCAGTACGTACAGCACACTTCCACCATTTATATGTTTTTGAGTGACAGCCAACTGGCTATCACTGAACATCCAGATGCAGGAAGTGTTCTGTAGGAAGCAAGCTTGTGACTTCACCTTGAAGATGGAGAGAGCGGGTTATCTCCAAACTTTCAGCAACATGAACCACTTATACATGGTGCCATCATCCAAAGAAAGGAGCAACAGTAGCATCAAAAAATGCCATCAAAGACAGAAATCATTAACAATCAAAACTGTTTGTTATTTGTAGTGTAAAGTGTGAAGCATGAATATCTGCTCTCAGTCTCCACATTTCTTGTTTATTTGACACCTTCAGCATCAAAACATCTAACCCCATGTCCTCTTCACAGAAGTTGGGAGGCCAATGTAAACAGCAAAACAACATAACCTCAACACAGGTAATGTAAACAGCAGAACAAATGTACTACAATTTCACATAGTATACAGAAGTTCCTCCTAGACCCCCTCTACAGAACTTTCTGTACACATTTGAAGTACCCCGTTAACTAATGGTATCCAGTTCTACTTACCCCATAACTAGTGCAAGCAACTGTCTGTTTCCAATTTCACTGCGTGCTGAAAGTCTAATATCCTTTGCTGAGACAAGGCATGTCATCTGGAATAAATGTTCACCCAGTGACACACCTCTTTCGGTTTCTGACATCATGGATTTTCAGCCAGTGACAGCTAGTGTTAATCTAGCTACTGGCTTATTCCTGCTCTCATTCCATCACAGTGGCAACTATGAAACAGAAGGTTTTGCAGGTCAGCACAGTGATTATAAACCAATTTTATAACATAAACAGTAACTCACGTTCACGCAATCATAAAGTTTTGCCGGCAGTAATTAACATAATACTTCCCTTATGTGAAAACCTGACAAGCCCTTGTTACATGTATACATACTACAAACAAGAATATGTGAGAAAGCAACAGCATCAACCTATGACAACTGCAGCATTTCTTATAAAACTATAGCGTCAATGAGCAACAAAAATATTGTGGCATCTCGAGTTACTTATGTAACTGGCTATGGCTATTACTATTTCTATGAATCGTGAAGTTTGAAGGGTGGGGTGAAGGTCGTAAGTTTCAAAGAACACTCTGCAAGCAAAATGTCCCACGCAAAGAAAATATACATACCCAAAAGCTAATCATAATTACAGCAACACTGGTTCGTTCGTTTCACTCATGTCCGGTACCTTACAGAATCATATTTGTTGGAAACTGCCTACTAATAAATACGTAACTCACCTACGTGTTTAGCGTTCAATTACAATGAGAAGCAGCGACTCAGAAACTCCATTCCCCGTATTCAGCATTTGCAAGTAGCGACGAAAATAACAGGCCCTACGCATATGTCTGAATCGACTGGTGGATTTTTCATACCTGCCGACAGTAGTAAGATAATTGTCATGATGTCTACACAAGTTGCCATGTTGGTTAAAAATGGCTTCTGTCAGAGGTTTTAGCAAGAATATACCGTTCATTAGACAACAATTCCTTGCACTGTTAGGAAATACTAGTGCATCTGTAAAATTTATTTGTATTGTTGTATTGTGTAGTTACTTTCTGTCTTTCTCTGACGAGGCAGTCCGTGTATTGAGTGTAACGCCAGGTTATCTGTTGCCACCTGTATTTTGGATTTGGACTGCTTTTACGTACTGCTTTCTTGAAATTCATTTCTGGGAAGTATGTGTGGATATTATAACAGTTGGTTTGTGTGGAAAACTCATTGAACCATTGTGGGGGGCGTTAGAAATGATGACATTTTTTGCAGTTGTCAACATGGGCGTTGCAGTTCTTAGTGCGTTTTTCTACCTCATTCTGTATGTGTGTACTTTCAATACAGATCTGTTATTCTCTGTACACATTCATGGTTTAGCCGGTTACATTGCTGGTGTTTCTGTAGCAGTGAAACAAATCATGCCGGATCACATGCTTGTGAAAACTCCTCTGGGTAAACTAACGAACCGCAATATTCCATTAAGTGTGTTTTTCATGTCTCTTATCTTTTGGTTGATTGGTCTGCTGGAAGGAACATATCCAACAATGTTTCTGTCGGGGTTGCTAATCAGCTGGAACTATCTGAGGTTCTATCAATATCATAGTAACGGAACAAGAGGTGATATGGCAGACAACTTTACATTTGCTAGGTGTGATATTTTTTATGTTTTTTGTACCTGTTTCTCTTTGACAGCATGCTATTATAGTTCTGTGTATTGCTGGTGTAATATATATTTCAGATTTACAATTCTGGTACTTGTATATGAATTTAATTGTAGGTAACTTGTGTTAAAAGTACTGACTGCTTCATATCTCATTCAAAGGGAGGGAGGATGCATCAGAATAAAGTATCCTAAATTGAACTAAAGAATACACCTGCTTAGAAGAATTTTAATGAGAAGTATGTTTTGTTTTGTAGTGACAAATGTTGCACATATAGTATACATAGTATGTAGTGGGAAATAGTTGCAGAAGGTCAGTGGCAATTATGACCCACACAAGTAAAGGGGAATGCCACATGCCCAGGTCAACCGTGATATACTAAAACGTAAAATGCTGTCTTAATATGGCAAATTGAATGTAATAGTGACACATTTTTAAACAAGATGATTTGCCTAGTGTCAGGATCTGGAAATTAATGCGGAAGGCTGGCAGTAGTACTGTTATCTCATTCTGATTCATTCTGTTTCAGTTTTTTCCCGAATGTACTACAGCCTCCTATTGCTCTCGTTGGTAACACAGTTCATGAATTTTTGGTCCGCATTGGTATCTGTCGCCGTACTGTACGCAAATTTGATATGGCAGCGGCCCCAACGGGGATCACAATCAGTTTACCTGGCATTGATCCACATGACATGGAAAGGAGAAGGTTAGAGTATGATTGCTTGTGACTGGGGATATGTGAACAAGCTGAATTTTAATGTTCATGAATATTCTGAAAGCAGGGCAGTGGAGTCAGTACACAAAACCTCAGACTCCCCAATTTTTAAATCTCCAACTTGTTCATAAAAGCTCAGTATCAGTCATGGTAAACCTAATAAAATCGTAGGTGGTGTCACAAGACATTTCGTCACCACCAAATGAATCATCAGGCTACTTTTTAGACATATAACCTATATTTAAATATAAGTCTAATGGTTATTGTAGCAAGTCTGTATTTAAGATTTTATATCGAGGTAGTAGTTGGAGTTAGTACATTTTTACCAACTCCAGCTTCACCCAAAATTCCTTCCAACTCTGACTCCATAGCCCTGTTTGAAAGTGTTCACCCTAAGTCAGAATAGGACCTTGTGTTCTACAACCAGTTCTGTAAATTTATTTTCTTACAAGATATGCTTCTTTTATCTTTTTTTTCCAGACAAATTGCACTAAAGGCACTGAGTGAGAGACTTAGCAAAGTGGAACCTCAGCCAACAACACCAGTTTCATGGGAACAAGATCAGAGTAAACTTCCTTCAGCTCCATCAACAAGCCAAGCTGTTGCAATCGCAATGCCTTCAGATGATACACCAGTGAAACCTGCTGTTACTTCACCTGCCCCAGCAAATAAAATGATCACCGTGGAAGCTGAATTGGCAAAAACATG
Source organism: Coptotermes formosanus (assembly GCA_013340265.1). Lineage (NCBI taxonomy): Eukaryota > Metazoa > Arthropoda > Insecta > Blattodea > Rhinotermitidae > Coptotermes > Coptotermes formosanus. The sequence continues at coordinate 317,395 of BLKM01000477.1, read as the reverse complement.
ATGATGGATGAGCAAAGTGTAATCTGTTGGAACTATCAACACAAAACTGTATACTGTACTATGATATATATTTTATAATTTGTTCAACCATTAAATTCATCTACATGCTAGTGTGAAGAAGATATGTCCATCTTTTCAAATATCAGAAAAACTTCTATATATTTAAACTTGTAGAAAGGAAACAGTAGTTTATCTGTTTGCTTCAGGTAGTGCTACATATTTTTTATTTAAATTAAATGATGGAACTGAAGCACCATTATCCATGTCAGAGTTGTGGTAGTAAATATTGTAATATTCAAAAACAGGTAAGGACATCCATCATTTGAATTTTAGTATATCAAATATGAGGATCAGATTATGAAGAAATAATGAAAGAAAGAACTGAAGTGTTACTGTGTATTGCACACTACTTATTTGTAATGTGTGTAATCACAAATACAGGCATTTTTATTGTTGTCCATGAGCCCTACACTGTCATGGAAGTGTTACCACATAGGAAACATGCATGAGCTGACTGTTCAAGTTTGTTCCACCTGCAGTTCAACTGTATTTTTAGAAGAGCCTCAAATTGCTGGCCTCATGCTTTTAAGCAGACTCTACACTTCATGAAAATACTGTTCAACATGCAACAGAGCTCATCCTGTTATGTCAGCAATGTCTCTTCAAACAGGCTTTTATTGTTACAATGTAGATTATACACATAGTCTGTTTTTTAGTATCCCCACAAATAATAATTGGAAAGACTCAAATCTGAAGATCCCAGCGGCCACAACACGCGAGTTATCAACCATTCACTGAATACATCTCACACTCGTCATTCAGTACAGGTAGCTCTCATTTTATGTGATTTCGCTTTAACACAACTTCACAATTTACACCACTTTTCGAATTTATGTGATAATTGTCACTTTAACTTGATTTGGCATAGATGATCCATGGTAGCGCTTGTCAAATTTATGCGATTATTTTCACTTTAATGAAATTTGGCATGGACGATCTGTGGTCATGCTTATCTTCTGCAGGAGGCTAGCAGGAAGTGATGTCATTGTTACGCCAACAGCCATGTGTATGGAGTGATTATGTTGGGAATATAAGCAGCGTTTCATTTAGTTTGCTTATCAACAGCATTGGCTTTTCTTACCAATATGAGTAAGAAACTTAAATCTGCATCACCTAGTGCAAGCCAAGTGAAAAATCAGGGAAAGACAATTGATATTGATGAGAAATTACACATAATAATATAACATGGAAAAAGTGAGTGAATTGTTGATACATGCCGTAATGTTAGACTGGCTTATAGTAGCAGACCTGCAATTCATGATAATGCTGATAGAATTAAAGAAAGTACTAAGTCAGGAACTAAAGTGTTTGTTTGTGTAGCAACACCAAGACTACTGCAGTCCTATCCAAAGGAACCGTACCAAAAACTATGGATGTGAGTCTCTTACATTCTTATTGCATTAGAACTAAATAAATATATTGTATAGAAATGTATGTATACTGTATAGAAATGTGTGTATACAATACATACATACTCTACAGGTCCGTATGTCCACTAGTGGGATAGTCATGCACTATATAGGATGAGGTAGTCAGTCCCCTAACTCCCAGGAAATACATTGTTTTAAATGGGAATTTTGAGTTCGCTTTGCATGACTTTTTCAGGAACATAACCCTGGCATAAAACGAGAGCTACCTGTATTTGCTATGTGACTAGTGACACTGTCCTGCATGAAGTAATCACACCCCTTCACTTCTTAGTTCTCAGGAGAATGGTGTCAGAACTATGCATAATGGTCCAAATTTCATTGTTCAAGAAATACATGTCACATGATATTGCATGCACTCATTGTACTGCTGACTTACAGATAAAGTGAAGGAATGTGATAAACTGCATGGTGACTTTCAGAACACAAGTATCTGATATTCTGGCTGTTGACATGCCACCTAATGTGAACTATGCCTCATCTGAGGAAAGCACAAGTTTCAGGTCAACAAATACACTCACTAACAATTCTTGAAATTGCAGTAATGACTTGCAGCTTCCCAATGTGGAGGAAAGAAATTTCTGTGGTTGTAGGTTTGATGCCATGTGAGAACTTTGAAGAGCCAACAGCTGTAAAGAATCTTACCATTTATTTGCATGTGCTCCCAGCTTCTCAGCTAAACATGCAATTTTCTGTTTGTCCACTACTAAACGTGTCATTTAAAATATTTCCACTGTTCCGTATACTGTCGTCCTACATAGGTGTTTTGAGGTAGGATTTTTTTACAAAACTTTTGGAAACTTTTTTCCCCCCATGATGCACATTTTACTTAAGTATTGCAAATGAACAAAACGCTCTTTGTTCAACTGAATACATTTCACAAACACAGTAAGATCACCGGCAGTCAGATTAATAAAAGGTGGCTTGAGTACCTGTAGCTTGGCTCAGATAATAGCAGTGGTGGAACTTAGCAATTTTATCTGCAGGCAAGCATACACAAGCTCAGACTGTATGTTCCAAAACTCACAGACATTCCAAATCTACCTCCCTATACTTGGGAACAGGAACTTTCCTGTAACAATTTTCAGTTTATAATTTTATGGGTAAATTACATCTATTGTAACTCTCCCTTATCACAGTGGCATGTTAGATATTCAGGTACTTCTGGGATTTGCTCATTAGTGACATGAGCCTTATCATGCAGAGAATACTTATGCGAAAGTGTTACACTCACAAATCCTTGTACCATCGGATATGCTGCCACCAGTGAACACACACACTATTATTATTTCAACAGGCTTAGTTATTTTACCAATGTAATGCAGTAGATAATTGATGACAAAGTGCTCACTGAAAGGTAACTTGCATTGGATTAAACACTGATCACAAAAGAGCATCTGAAGATCAGTGCTGGTCACAACACCAGAATGTATCTTCATGGATGACACACACTTTGCCTGAACAGCATCTGAACTGTCTACACTGTGAAGTTTGAAAATGTGAGATGCAAGACATGAACTTCAAGAATGCAAGACTGCACCATGCTTTGACAGACTTGTACAGTGATACATGGAGTGTTTGTGGGTTTCTGATTTTAATTTAATTTTGTGACTGGTTCTTTACATTTGAGTTGTAGAACTACCTGCACAACAACAACAACAACAACAAACAATCCAATCTGAATGGTTCTTAGGTATGTAAATAAGCAATCTTGCTCTTCTTTAAGCATGACATTTGTTTCTACTTAAGTTTCATCAAGCACATCATAATTTATGAGTACGTGTTCTCTATGTTAGTCACATCTCTCATCCCAAGACAAATATGTGGAAGACTTGGGCTTCCAACCTTCTGTATATGTCATGTTATGAATGGAGGGGCACACTAATCAGACTCTAACTGCACCTTTCTCATAATTTACATAAACTGGATTAACAGCCAAAATCTCCGGTTTAGAGTCTCATCTCTGTAAGCACCATCTACAGGCTTGAATTGCATCCTGGATGGACAATACTGTGGAAGATTTTGAAAAATTATATGCCTCTGAAATGGTTATTATACAGGAAACATTAATGGTATCAAGTGCTTTGACAAAACATGTCTATGCTGATGAATTAATCCTCTATATGTTATGATAAAGCATCAAGAACAATGCACTTCCTGTTACACTGTTGCATGACCTTGGATCATTTTGAGTCAGTAACTTCTCTCCCAATTTACTAGCAGAACATAACAGCTGATAACAATTATTATGTGCATGCGTGCACACAGTACATGAATATAGCAATGAATGCCAAAATGTGCAAGTTTTTAAGACTTTCACAGTGTAATCGAGGTCTCCATTCTACTGAGATGTGCCACATCAGTGGGTAATCTGTACTCAGCATTTTGAGCCAACCTAGTGACCTTATCTTCAAGAGTAGAAACATGGTTGTCTCAAAATGTCATGCACCAATTACCCAGTGATGCAGCACCACTTCCCACAACAGGGCCACCTCAAAGCCAGATATGTTTATCAGAGTTAATACGACAAGTGACCTACATTTCAAGAAAATATCATGAGCAGAACTGTTGTGATAAATGTGTACAGCAAGACTATTAGTCAAATGGATAATAATGAATCAGATGCAAATATTCACCTTTACATTCATTTTATAGTAATTTTTACTGCAAAATGTGAAAGCTGAAATTGACATATTGGAGAAAAAATAATATTTGTGGGTGCACATGACAGGGGCAGAGTCAGCAATTACAAACAATTAGTTGTCCTCATAATCACATGACTTAAACAGAGCACAAAATTCTCTACGATTTAACTGAATAAGGATGAGTCTATTTCAAATGGCTATTTGAAACAAACAGACGTACCATTTCAGATGCATCACATGGATCTCTACATGAGAAAAATGGTGTATATCATATGAATATTATCCAGTTATCCTCCTCTTAAACACACCCACACATCCTTCATAGCATTGGCCCAGACTTGTGAAAATATGCAACACTTAGATTATTTTGAATGGAAAAACATTGGTCCCAATAAAATCTGCACATAAAATGCACAACATTCCTCTTCTTGGGTTATTAGTTGTATGTTGGAGTGGCCAAAATGCTTTCCCAAAAGTAGATGCTGCCACAATGGAAGCCTAACAATTAGGTACGTCCCTCAACTAATATATTATCATCCCATATTTTATAATTAAGTGCATTCTGCTTTCAGTGTTTTGTGATTGTATCATATGTTCATAATTTTTAAGAATAAATTATTCAGACCAATTCCTATTATATCTGATGTCAGCACACGACCTAAAACAAGAACTTAATAAAACTGCAAACTTACGTGGTATATACGTGACATCTCTTCACACAAAATAATTATAAATGACATAGTAACACCAGTGCCAACAGAAGTATCTACAAATGATGTCATAAAATCCGAGCTTATGTATGACTGTTCAAAGGAAACCTATTTGGGGATTGTTCTGTGTGAAACAGTGCAGGTTATTAAAACAGTCTATGTAAGCACTCAGGCAAGCATCCCACTAACACACCAGTCAGTGAATCTCCACAATGAACTCCCTTCATGGCTGCTGCTAGAACCCCTCATGAAGGCGCACCAGCACGCTTGCTCGAGATGCTGGTAGGCAGCAAGGTCACAGCATTCCACAACACTGTGTTCACATGGATGTCAGGGTCGTTGAATCATAAGTGCTAAAGGGAGGTACATTTGCACTGAGAAACATCAAAGCTATGATGACGCAGTGGTTCCAACAGCAGCCCAGGGTGCCCTAATGGATGCCTGCCACAACGCCCAGGCAGACCATTTTAATAGGCTCAATTATTTCATCCAGAAGAACAGTCACACATTCCAACAAACACAGAATATTTTAAGTACTCAGATAAGCTCAGCAAAGTATTTATCGTCTTACATAATTTATAAGTAACTCAAGGAAGCAAAATCCTCCTTGAGAAGCTACGTCCAAAGCTAGTCACAAAATTCCCTGTATTTTATGGACATGAAGGTTGATCATTGTATCTGTAATATCCCATCACTGGTCCCTACTGTGTGCCAGATGAATTCAATCCACACCCTCCCATCATATTTCTGTAAGACCTGAGTTCTATCCACCCACCTATACACAAGTGGTATTTTTCCTTCACGCTTTCCAGTCAGAAGTCGGAATTTCACGTCCACACCATGTGCACCACACATGCACCTATCTCATCCTCCTTGATTCGATCATCCCAATAGTATGTGTTCAGGAGTTCAAATCATGAAACCCCTCATTATGCAACTTTATCCAGCCTCCTGTTCCATCCACTTGGGGACCAAATGGCTTCCTCACCACCCTATTCAGGACACCCTCAATCTATGTTCTTACAAAAATTATATTCCAATTAAATATACATTTATACATACTCATATGTACACCTGTAAATTCAGGTGGGAAGAAGCTCAATTCTTGATGATAAGAGGCTTCAGTAATTTCTGCAAGTGTTCTGAAAACCACTGTTGATCATTCAGTAATCTAAATACGTAAATTAGGAAATGTACCCATGACACTACCAGATGTAAAATGTGTTGAACCACCCACCATATATGTATACGACTACAGTTCAGTGACAATTAAGGCCAATCAAATGGTTATAGAGTACAGCTGATTTACTTTTACTCCAACACATTTCAGCTGTTTCTGGCCATCATCAGGGAGATCATTGAGTATTAAGCAGATATTCCAAAGGTTTTACATGAAATTGTTTACAAAAGCCATGCTTGTTCATTGATTTAAATAAACAACACTTCACCCATTAATACAATAATGCATTATTGTGGCTATTGTTGTAACCATGGAAGGGAAAGGCATGCCTCATTTTGTATCTTGGTACAGGGATAGTGGAGGAGGTGTATGGGGAATTTTATGGCTTAAAACACCAGTCTATTATACGTCAGATAGTTTTTGGTCACTTATCACGCATTTTTAGGCATGTTCACAGAGTCGTGGAAAGCAACCATTACATTTGTCCTGGCTGTCTGTCCATATGAAATAACTTGGCTGGAAGAATGTTATGGGAATTTTATACTGGAGAGCATTAGTATAATTTGTCACAAAAATCCAAGTTTGGTTAAAATTGCACCCAAAAAAAAACAGGCACTTTACATGAAGATCTACGTACATTTATAATGTTACAATGGTTGTGTTGATAGTAATCACAGACCAATAGTAATCGCTACTGATCAGTAATAATATGCTGTATTTCTTCGTGTGACTTACGCAACTCATAATTTAAAAAAATACAGCATGCCATAATAATATTTATTATGCCTGCAGATACTGTAGACTGAAAATTTTGTATGTAGGCAGATTGTAAATATGCCTACCAGTTGTGTATATAATATTGTTGAGTCAACAATGATAATATACTTCAAGAGGGAAGAGATTTGAGATTTGTATGACCAATAAACTTCTGAAAGACATATAATAGACCCCAAAAGTAGTAATACCATTCTACAATATGTGCACAGTTCTAAACAGTAACAAAAAGAGTCACCACAGTAGATGAAATGATATGAGCAACCATCTGAGAAAGGCCCAGGATGCAAAGATCCAAATGCACTCAATTTTACATTGTACATGTATTTATCTTGTTTATACACACTACCTTCTTTACTCCAATAAATATCTCTGGAGTTAATGCTTGATATATGTGCAGAACAGCATGTAAGTCACGTACAAAGTGTCCATTATTTCTATACAATCTTAACCAAAACTGGAATGTGCTGACAAAATTCAGTGAAATCCAGCCACATCAAATCCATGTAAGGACTGACCTTTTTTAATATGTGCTCTGCACGTTAAGAACACCTAAACCTAGTATCCTGCATTAAATTCAAGAGATTACAATGGGCTGGACACATACAAAGACTCCCTCTTGACTATATACCCAAAAAAGCCCTGAAAGCTGAGTTCACTGGCAATTGCCCAACAGGGAGACCCAAGTTTAGATGGGAGGAAGGTGTAAAAGAAGATGCTGCCAGACTTCTCTGGTGTCGCAACTGGAAGCTGACCACTCAAAATAGAACAGTTTGGAGCCAGAGATTATAGGAGGCCAAGGGCTTGACTACAGGCTGTAGTGCTATAGGATGGATGTTAAGAACACCCTAAGAATAAGATTTAACACTGACTTAAAAATGTTTGTTTGTTGCATTTCAGTCATACCATATGTACAGCCACAAATTAATTTCCACAGCCTCATTCTTGAAAACAGAATGTGACACATACGACAAGTTTGACTGTAACAACTATGGTAAACATTTAAGCAGCATGTTGCTTTTGATTACTGAATTTCACTATATATTTCAGTTTTAGCAAGTGGTTACCTTGTTCTGCTACATGTTTGGCATGGCCACATACAATCTGGCATGCATGTCACATTCACATAGTGCATTGTGCCTTCATACTGTTCTTAAAATACACTGGTTAAAATTATGGTTAAAACTAAAATCCCACTGAGATTAAATGGTAAGTTTATCTAATCTCAGAAGCATTTTAATTCTGAATTTTCATCAGTAATAACAGGATGCAGGAGCAATGCAATATGTGAACTTCACAGACATGCCTGATGGTGGTACAGTTACAACACAACCACTGCGGAATAAGGTAATAAACAAGGGTGTATAAACTGAAATACTGTAACTTTATGAAATTAAAAAATACTTACAAGTGATTCTTCGTTACAAAGACAATTGTAAATTACCTCATAAATTTCAAGTTACAGGGCAGACTGAAAATCACTGTCATCAGGGATCTTCCATCCTTAAGCCAGAGACAATAAGTTTCTCTGAAGCCTTAGTAATGAACCACCACACCACATGACATCACATACCTTAAGAAAGCAATCTTTATAGTCAATGTTACATGAACCTTGGATGTCATGTTATCATAAAATAATTTTTAAATGTTGATGTCTGAAACACACACACACACACACAGAGGCAACTCCAGAATTTGAAAACTAGAATTTTTCCTGAAATGTGACTTTAACTCCAAAATTTGAAAACTAGAATTTGTCCTTAAATGTGACTTCAACTCGTCACTGTTGTGCAAGCAAAGCATATTCAGAAGATGTGAATATGGAAATCTGCAGAGCCTTAGTCGCATGTTTCTTTTAGATCCTCACGACCCCTCCTTTAAAAAATTGTTCATTATATCAAAAACACACATTGGAGAAAGACATTTTGCCTTAAGGCACCTTAATATGACCTGTAATATTTATTGTGCTTTGAACAGTGTGAATAATGCTTACATGATAAATTATTTCCATTAAAACATGTTTCATTTACCTTACCACTTATCGATTTTTATGTTACTATTTACTATGATACCATTTCAGCTGCAGGGACTATTTATTCTGTGTCACATGGCATCTTGGCCATAGTTTTTGGAAGTTAAGAGCCATTTAAGTATTGCCTTCATCATTAATCGCCATCTGTTTACACAACACACACCAAAACTGTGTCCCTCACTCATGCCACTCATCTGGTTCAACTAAATTTTCCTAATTTTTAAGTGCAATGGACATTACAATTTATTTGCCTTTAAGAAATGAGCGGTGTCTCTTGGGAAGGAAGCAACTGTGACTCTTCCCAGTGGAATAGCAAGTCAGTGATTACAAACACATTACTCTTTATCACACAGAATTAGAAGTTTTAAATACATCATACAGTGCTGATACCCAGTTTTATGCAGGGGGTTTTTAACTACTAATGGTATACATATGGAACAAATGTGTACAGAACAATGCCTGCTAAATATTCTAGCAGGAAAAAAGAAAAAGAAAAAAAAACCTGCAACATACTTGTATGAACTATTAAAGAAACTGCTTCAAACAAAGTTCACAGACTTCAATGATAGAAGAAGATTTAGTACAACAATCCCATATTTGGGCCTTTCTGTCATGTGGCAGTAGGGTGCAATGCCAGCGTTTCAGAGGAACTTGTCTGTCTCTGTCTTAATTGTTACAGCTGGGACAGAACATGTTCAGATTATATAGGCAGGCAGTCCCTCAGACCTACTGGAAAGGTAGAACGGGCTAGTGCCTTGTCTGGGCCAGTAGGAATTATGGCAAACAGCCCTTTTTAGTACCACACAAGATAACCCAAAACACAATGGTATGTAGTGTAAAAAATGATGCAAAAAATTTATGCCAAACATAAAAAGATGTGCGCACCAGTGTGTATGTTCAGAATTTTTTATGGCAACATGCAACAAGACATGCTCGTACAGTCTGCATGATGATGTTCAAAAATCTGGTGTTATGGTAGGCCAGAATAATGAAATTTCACAGCTTTCATAAACCTGATTACAGAAATTTTCTTTCTTACCAACATCTGAATGATCCCTGCTATTCAATGAATGTCGATACACCTCTGAAAGTACTTCTATGCACACTTTCCAATGGCAGAGAAAACAGTATTCTACATACAGATTTTGTTATAGTAAGCAGGCTACATGTCAGCAAATGTCAAAAAAATTATTTTGCCTGTCTCACCAGAGACTTTTTCCAATCACTTTTTCCATGGTTGAAGCATACATCATTACACAAAGAAAATTATTCATTATCAACAACATATATGAACTTCTGGTACGTGTCTTTTCCTCTCTAGTCTATAATTCTACCTATAGAAAGGTGGATTGTTAGGTCCATGCTGCCACTGCTGGGGTGGCGGGGCTCCATACTGCTGTCCTACAGGATCCTGATACTGTGGAGCTCGTCCTGGAGCAGTGGGATTAGAAGGAACACTCTGAGCTGCATACTGTGGCACTTGCGTAGCCTGATATGCAACCACTGCACCTGGTGGAGCCTGATAGTATCCTGCCTGTGGCTGTGGTGGACCCACAACAGGTGGTGGCACTGCATATGGAGTATACTGCGGTGGAGGTGCTTGTGGATAATGATGATAACCTGCAGGTGGATGTGGAGGTGGATGATCCACCAACACACTAGCACTGTTATCTTGTATTGGAACAGTTATTAAATTTGTCCTCATATTTGCAGTTGGATTTGACTGAGGGTTCTGCTGGGGAGTGGGGTACCCTGATACAATCATTGCAGGACGATGTTGATGAGGGTTAAAAGGAGGTGGGGGAGGGGGAGGAGGTGATGGCTGTGGAGGACCACGACGATGATGATCTAATACAGAGCCTGTGTTTGATACAGGAACCATGGTGGTATGCTGAAGCCTTGGATCACCTACTGATGGCTGTGGAACCATATGAGGCTTGTTCATCCTCTGTGGGTTTGGGGCAACCATTTTGTTTGCAGCAGAAGTTTCAACCATCATAGCATCCTGTTGAATCTGGGGTTTGGTGTTTCCGCCTGTAACCACTAGAGGAAACTGAGCATTGTCTCCTATGGGCTGAACTGGCACAGCTGTGTGACGATGATTAATGTGGGCCTGCAATTGAAAATACTTACCACAGTAAATGCAACCAAATTTTCCCACACATGGTTTCTACCTCTGAATTAAATAATCCAGAACACCCATTTAAAATTCATCTGGGAGACAAGTTTTTTATACCTTAAATACAGAAAAATCTTAAATCAGATTTGTGTCAAAATCAAACAGAAAACTCCCACTGCAGTTACAAACACAGTATATTCATTCTAAATTTAAATATTATGATGTTTGCATCCAATCCACTCATTATTTATAGTTATTTTATGGGACACAAAAGAAAAGAATACCTGAAAAATAAATGAAAACCAGGGTTTCACTGCACTGTATATTCTATGGGTCCACCATTCAGGCAGCTGATCTTGATGGAGAACTAGACAATGCAACAAAACCCTTGGTAGCTGTGCAGTGTACAATGAGCAGTCATGATGTAGCTTATGTCACGATTCATGATCATACAATAAGAGTGGTAAGTTGGAAACATGCTTATATATAAAAGCCTTCTGCCACGCGCTTTTTGATCAATCACACGTGCAGTAACTCTTCAGAATTGATAGTACACTAGTGCAATAGTTCGCAACAGATTCTAAACTCATTGCACTTCCACTGCGTATAATCATGTGTTACACAACCAGAAGTCAGTCATAAACACAAACCCTAAACTGAGACTCCAAAATGGTGTAGGGACTAAATTCTTGTATATTAAAATGTAGGAAATGCCTACAAACAAGAAACCTTAAATCGAAAGAGGTTATACATGTTTATATGGGGTACTGGTCAGGAATGCAAACAATGAACCTAAAATGTAGGAAAATTTTAAATCAAGAAACCTGAATTGGGATTCTGTTGTATAAATACCTAACACTACTAACAGACAGTGGCATTCAATACTATATAAAAGCATGAAATTAGTTATACTCTTGACAAACAACAATTTCAGTTCAAGGAAATGAATCACTCACTGTTAACACTGTCATTTCTTTCATTGTGTCTTGCAAAATAAAAATTGCCTTTAAATTACCAGGCAAAATTCAGCCACAATAAAACACCGGTTTCATTAATGAGGGTATCCAAAACGTGGGTACAGACAAGGTACAGGGCTTCCAGGAAATTGAAAACAGCAGTATGGGGACATCTTAGGGCACCATACAAATCACTGCCCTGCTCAGTCAGAAGAGTTCGACAATCCGCCATCAAGTTGGGCCACAGGTGTTCAGAATGCTATCAAAACCAACAAACCTAAATGCTAAACATAATCCACATGAAATATATACAGCTTCCTGCAGATACTGGAACAAGTCTGCTGTTGCTGCCATAAAAATATTCAATGCTTTACATGTTCTCTCTTAGATCCTTCCTCTAGAAGAAGAAACACTGCCTCCTGCAAAACTTCATGCCACTGTCACATTTAATTTTAATTACCTGTAAATCTCGCTGCGATAAATATGTTCGTCTACATCCAGCATTTCCATATCTTGTCCCTCCATGAGTACACATGAACACAGTACCAAGGCCAGTTTGTTCCACTCTTGTGACCTTTTCTAAACAACGAGGGCACACTTTGTCTTCTCTCTTTGCACATGATAAGCAGAATACATGTTTGCATGGGATCTGCAAAACAAATCATCAGACTCTTAGAAATTACATGTCACGTTTCACAGAAATATATTCCAAACATGTGGTGCCTATTCAGGTAGTATACAATGTCTAGTACAAAGCATGTTTATGCATAAATTACAACATACCTCACCTGACAGGCAATTAAATTAAAAAAAAAAGGCTTCTTGTCACATTCCTTATTCGCTGTAAAGCAGGGCTGTGGAGTCGATACACAAAACCTCCAACTCCAACTTCTTAATTTTTTAATCTCCAACTCCTTCATAAAAGCTCAACATGTATTAATAATTGTAAACCTACTAAAATGTTAAATGGTATCATAAGACATTTCATCACCACCACATGAATCATCAGGCTGTTTTTTAGGTTTATATCCTATATTTAAATAAAAAGTCTAATAGTTATCATAGCTAATATCTATTTAGGATTTTATGTCAAGGTCGGAGTTGGAGGCACTACATTTTTACTGACTCTGACTCCACCCAAAATTCCTTCCAACTCTGACTGAACGACTCTGACTCCACAGCCCTGCTATAAAGTCTACATTCTAATATCTGGTTTAACTCACACCATCCTACTAAAACACATGGTATTACACAGTGCGTTAACTTGCTTGTGATGGGCAAAACAACTGTGATTAAATTTGCAGCATGGCCAGCATTTTTCTCTTCACCACCACCTGCAGGTAACCTAACCCAAATCGCCAAAATTTATAAAAGTTTCCGTATCCTTTTCACTTCCTTTTCCATTAAAATTTCAAAATTTGCAGTATTTGTCTTCTTTCAGCTGTAGTAAGCAAGTACAGTAAGTGAATGACTGCCATCTAGTATCATTCACAGGAACCAAAACAACCACCATGAATATAAATGTCACATTCCAGAATACATCATAAATGACAGTCAACAGAAAATGCATGTCTTGTACTTACAAAAATGATCTGCTTTAATTTTACAACAAAACACATACCATCCTTCCATAGATGAGGATTGGTTTCATACATTTGTCACAACAGTGTATCATTGGATTAAGAACTTTTTCACCAATAAGATTCACTCGATGATCCCAACGAAGGCGAAGCATAGGTTCAGGAGGACCACGATTAATTGTGGTGAAAGTTGGAGCCTCCAATTGAGAAATATCTGCCTCCAAATCAACTGTAAGGAATCAACATATAAATGTATTAAATAATGTTATTGAGATTATTCAAAATGTTTTGCATATTTGTCACATAACAAACAGCACACGTAAGAGCTATTACTGAGCATAACTAGTTAATAACTGTACTGAATTCACGTGACATATTTCAGAAAATTACTTTTTGGGGGTTGTTGATTTTCATCACTGGCTTCTTGAACTTCTTCTCCTGGTTGCAATGGTACTTCTTCTTCATCACTCTCTATAACCTAAAACAAAAACTGACTGAACAGTATCAGTGCTGTTTAGTAACAAGAAATTTAACCCTTTAAAGACGAAGCGTATCTGTGTTATATAAGGACTCAGTGCGTACCGCGCTGTAAACACTCTCCACTTCGGTTACAAAAACCAGTCTCTTAATGTTTTATAAGGCAAAAGTTGCTGTTTGTTCTGAGATCCGTACAAAACACATAAACGCAATGTGGGCACCACGTAGAATTTTTTAATGTTAAACCTGGTAGTATGTAAAGTTACCGCTAGGCTTTAAAAGGTTAAGTCTACACTTGAAGCTGACTGCAGATGGGTAAAACACGTATCAGTATTACTTCACAGTGAATACGTTTCTATTTCTGTTTAAATTTCTACCAGACAACACAGTGTAGATACCAGAAGACGGCATTCCTCACAGTCAGTCCTGTGAGAACCTCAAATCACACAATAAATTTTCATTTGCTATCTGTTAACTTAGCAATTTACATAGGACAGTATCCTTCTTGACAAGTTAGCAGCTGCTCAGTTAGTCAAGAAATATTCTGCAGCTAAACCCCCAGAGTTTTAAATTACACATTAGTTATGAAATTCCTTGTCTTCCAATGACCTGGACTTCATTAGCATGAAGTTCCCCACCTCTGTGTCTTCTGATGGACATAAACTTCAAAATGGTCTGCAACAAATTCCAGCAAAGACTATGAACCATGCAATGAACAAACAGACACACAAAAAACAAAGCTTTAACATATAAGTATTACTGTATGGAATATCACAACTGAAATCTGTAAATGGAAAATGTAACAAGTTCATTCCCCAGATTATTTTTTAACATAAAATAATGTACAGGAGATCCTGTGTACTTAATCACATATGTTCGCTTTTATTGAGTTCATTTCAGTGGCCACAAGAGGAAAGGTTTGCAATTGTCTGTGTGTGTGTGTGTGTGTGTGTGTGTTCGTATAACACGCCAGGATAAGCTTCACATAAAGCATCTCCTGCTGTTAAAAAACTCATAGCAACACTTGGAACGCCCCCACCAAAGCCACATCCTGGGATCATGAATGTAAACAGGCACAGGCACAGCAAGTGTATGTGGAAATTCTGAGCAAGGGTGTAAACAAGGCACAGTTCGTTCGTAGTCCTTACCTCTTCTACCTACTCACAGTACGTGTCGAGGATTTTGTTTTTCACTTGATCACACTCAGGCACACACCACAGTCGGTACGACTCCTCTGGACGAGGGATCGGCCCGTCGCAGAGACCTCTATCTGACAATACAAATACTCACAACAGACAAACGTCCATGCCCCCGGTGGGATTCGAACCCACGATCCCAGCAGGCGCTCGGCCGCAGACCTACGCCTTAGTCTGCGCGGCCACTAGGAGCGGCTTAAACAAGGTACAGTACAGAAAGCAATTAATGGAAAACGTGGTTACGAGTTAAGTTTACAGTTAATTCTTGATTACCTTCACAGCCTTCTTTCCCCGGCCACGAGATCCTCTTCCTCTCCCGCGACTACGTGCACGACCACGACCTCGGCCTCTCATTCTTTGCGCTAATTTCGTCAAATTCCAACTTTACACATTATTAATGCTAGCCCACACTTTCACAACTCTCCCCAGTCACTTCCCTAGACCTAAATACAAACACATACAGAAATTATACCACATTAATGCAATGAAGTATATCACCACTCTCCTGTCACATTACTGAACAGTTCGACTGGCGAGGGGGGGGGGTACTCTTATCCGCGGTGAAGTGCATAACGCACGGATAAGAATCCAGCTCACACAGTTAATTGGAATCGTGCACAGATTGCGCAAGTCGTCACGGATCATTTGCAGAACAGATTAATACCTGAGATTTGCGCCCGTGAGCGGTACTACGCAATAACGACTGGTAATCCCGTACCGACAAGTCGGGACAACGATATTACATGTGGGACAACGTACCGGTCACAGAGGAACAGATACCGATTAGTGCATCCAAGCAGTGCGTTCGCACGGTTCAGACGGTTGCTTTGCTTTCAAGATGTCCTGTGATTTGTTCACGTAATGGTTGGCAACGAGCAGTTTTTGTTCCATTTTTGGCATCCGGCTTAGCACGTTGCGTGATACGTCAACAGCAACAACAAAAACAGTAATAACAAATGAGGAACAAATAGTATGCAGTAATATAATTAAAGGTTTTTAAAAGAATATCTATACTCGAGTTTCAACATGTCATTTTTGATGTTGAACATCCCAGCTGGCGTGTGTATACTTCAATTCCTCAGAGAAGAATCAGTCACAACCAACACTTTTCTTTGCCTTACGAAAAATTATAAGCTGTATGAAAAATTATAAGCCGAAAATCTTGTCGCCAGGAATTTTAATAAAGCAAAGAAAAGTATTGTTTGTGACATTCTTCTCTGAGGAATTGAAATATATACCTTCAACAGATCAGCATCACCTAACATCAGATCTTGAAGCAAGTTACTTTTATTGTGTTTCCCTCTATGGAGAGTTGGATGAACCCAGAATGTTCACAGGTATTTCCTTTAGCATAATTATAATAAAAGACACTTGTAAAAAAACCCATCTTCTTCCTCAAACACTGAAAAATGAGCTCTCTGTACAACCCAATAGTACAAATGTTCTCTGTGTACTGATGGTGAGCTGCCAAAGAGACGGACAATATTTAGATGAGTTTTTCCCAGTGTGGACAGCAAACCAGCACAAGACACTGACTGGTGGCTTTATTTGACTGGCAATTGTGGGAGAGCCACCACATGCCATTTGTTCATTGTGGATGGACCATAGGCATGGGCAGTTATGTCTATTTCCTCAAAATTTGCAATTTGAGTGACAGAACTTCCCATTATGTTTCAGATGTGTTTGTGAGAGCAGAAACACATGTTTCTAAGTTTTTGCAGCTGCTTGCTAAGCTCACAGTACTGTCTGCCAGTACCAGTTGCACAAAATGTGATGACTTTGTGGGGCCTGTGAAATCCAGTGGCTATTTTGTTTCATTAAGTCTAATCCAATGTCAGTAGTGCCCACTATTCTTAGCCTTTCTGACACATATGCCTGGAGTTCTGTTTGTGATCCAGTCTACAATAATTGTGATCTTGAAGAGGCTGCTAAAGGATAGACTGTTCACTTGGGAATTCTGGACTGACTGTCCTATTAATTGATTTTGCTACTGCTGCATGGGCATTTGGACCCTCATCCCTTGCACTGGAGTTCGCTGCAGTTGTTAAGTCTCTTAGCACTGAAGCTGCCCCTCTAGATTGTCTCACATTATTGGTGGGAATGAATAGCCAGGGTTGAGGTAGTTTGAGGACATCCTTTCTACCATTCCCTTGTTGCAGAAAGCTTGATTTTGCTGTGCAGTTGCTATTGTTTGGCTCAGAGGCATTGCATAGCTTAATGCCCTTCTTAGTCATTATAGTGGAAGGCTATTTCAGCTATTATACTCACATCTAATTGGTCTCAAGGTATGATTTAAGTGACATTAGATCCCAGATGATAAGGAGATAAAGTAGCCTTGGCCACAGTAGCTGACCCAAGGTATGATACAAGACATGGACAATTAGGCCAGGCCTTTGCTCTATGCCCCAAGAAATGGCAGTGTTACTTGTCTCACACTGCCCAGTTCCTTGCGTTTTTCTCAATAAAGTGTCCTTTAAATGATGTGTCACATGTGACTATATAAATACATTATTATTCTGTACACTGCCATTGCCTTAAGTTCCATTTGTTATTCACTATGACCTTTCTCCTCAGGACAGCAATCTCTGAAGTATTGTTCATTAGCCCATTATTGATGTGGCTGATGGTCCAAGAACAATTTACTATATGTGCCACAAACACTTCAGATCTTTCTGTTATTTGTTACTGTTTCATGCTACCTTTGTTTTTTGCATTGTACCACCATAGGCCAGAATTAAATTCTTCAAGGAATGCTTCCAGCCCATGGACCGGAATTTGCTCACCCCTCGAGTAGTATCTAGGATAGGACTTGTGTGTTATGTAACAACACTCAGTTGCTAAGATCATGAAGTATGAGTAATGGATGAATGAATGATTGTACAGCATTGGTAGAAATGACACTGACCGTACTCAGAGAAAAACCTGTTCCAGTGCATGTTCATCCACCACAAATCCCACACAGACTGGCCTGGGCTCACGCCGGGGCCTTCCACAGTGACAGGCTAACAAGTAACTGCCTGTTCCATGGCACAACTGCTGTCCCACTCCTACTCCCTGTATGTACCATTCCTTTACCCAACTTAGACTTTCACCATGAAGGTGGCAACTGCAACAAACAAACAAACAAACAAACAAACAAACAAACAAACAGTGACATGGTTGGAATCAAAATCTGATCTTTACATTAGACACTGCAGAAACTAAAGGATAAGAACCTTACCACCATTGTGTAAGGTATTAGGTTTTTCACCACAGTTAATTATAACATTTGGGTTGTATTTAGCTACTTAATCTCACAAATAACAAGCAATAAGTTAGTGACGATGCATATTATGGTCTTATACATTAGGAAGCCATGTCACAGTCTGATAGATGGGCACCATTGTTTCTTAGGAACATCCGGGCTCCAACTGCAGGTGCAGAAGGATTCTCTGAAGCACTGGCATCCAGCTACCAGGCTCCAACACAATGTCATAACCTAGAAGACCAGAGTATAAACCACCACCTTTGTTCGTTAATGGTTACATTGATATCATATTTATAATTTATTTGTAATAATTGGCACACATTCTTTTTACAACTGAAGACACAGTATGCTCCTGTACAGTTAATTAAATGTCTGCAAAATATAAAACATTTTCAACTCTTTCATGTTTGCAGACAAAAATAAATTAACATGACAATTGTACAGATATAATTTACATAAATCTTGATTTCTCTTAGTTTAGTTAATTTATTATTTGCTCAAATTTCTTCTTCACAGAGATATTTTACAAGTACTGAGGTATCTGTTCACTTTGTTTTCTCTGGTTTTTCTTTTCCTAATTTATGACTAGAAATTTACACAGACT
Organism: Coptotermes formosanus; assembly: GCA_013340265.1. NCBI lineage: Eukaryota > Metazoa > Arthropoda > Insecta > Blattodea > Rhinotermitidae > Coptotermes > Coptotermes formosanus. The sequence continues at coordinate 298,388 of BLKM01000477.1, read as the reverse complement.
TGTGGTTTGACATTTTGATTTTTGTTAAATGAAAAATACTGTTTGGATGACTTATAGTGATACAAAACAAATTAAAACCTATCTTACAAAAAAGTGCCACATTTGTTTTTATAACACTGCATATGGTAATCTATTTACATCAGTGCTGTTGAGAGTAAAAAATGAATCAGTACAGGATTGCTTTCTTTTTGCAGGGCAAGCTACTACAGGAGGAAACATCAGTATGTAGACATGTGAGCATTCTCCAGCTTCATGGTACAGAGATGTACACTCCTACCACAGTTTGAACAAATAAATGACAACACATAATTTTATTCAACAAGAGAACATCTCTTGTCCTTTAACAATTCTAGAAACTTATTTAAAATTTTCCTTCATTAAGAAACTAAATGTGTACATTTCTCGTAAATCACAACACACATTCTGTCAGTTTCTCTCTCTTTATATATTTTACAACTTTTATTTACTTTACACTTCAGCTTGATTTCTTGCCGAAACCAACTGCAGTAATAATAAGTTAGTATTTGTGCTAAGTACAGTATTAAGTATTAGTGAATTAATGACTCTAGAACTGGGATCATTTTTTTCTTGCCAGTGACACTATCATTAACACTGGATACACAAAATGCATCTGGAACTGGAAGGGAAGGCGGGAGGAAGGTAAATGCAAGGAGATGCCTTAATATGCCTGGGATAATACTTATTGAACATCTTGCAATAAAATATTGTGTCATTGTACTTTTTTGCTGATTAATTTTAAATACTGATTCAAATGCTTTCTATCATCTTACTTAGATTTTCTTTTTAAGCTACAGTAATACTTTGCTGCCATTGCTGTCATTTTTGAAACAGGAACTAAAGTATGTGTTACACAGTACAGGTAGGGGCAGAAGAGATGGTGAGGGAAGAATGTACACACACACACACACGCGCGCACACACACACACACACACACACAAAACGTGCACACATACTTTTAAATTTTCATATTAATGCATATGCATGGATTTTATCACAATCGTTGCTCAAACCCAGGACATGGATGATGCTATGATATCCACATTCATCAGTCTTTCCTCACCTTTTTAGGGTGTCAGCACCTGTCTGTTTTCGTCTTAGTTATACTGTAAAATCCATAATTTTCTGTCACAGGATCCAGACCAAAGTTTTATTTAATACAACATACACGTCTAGCACAAGAAGTCCAAATGAAGTCACACACTGGTAGTGGAGGGTGTAATTTGCACCAGCCATAGCTTAGAAATATCAGATTCTTTTGTGTGTGGGGGGTATATATCTATATATAACTATATTTATATACAGTAGCAACATAAATTTGGGTTGTTTATTGAAAGCCCCCCAATATGCATCAACAGCTGTGTTGAGTTTATATACAACACCCAGCTACATTTTGTAATGTGTTTAAACCATTCATTATACTATTTAGCAATGCATTTTAAATACAACTAATTCTAAGTGGTGGATGTGATTTTTCTTCTTTCTCTGACTAGAATATTACAGTAGTTTAGTTAACATTTTAAGCAAACATGGTATCATATTCAATTATAATTAAATCAGTTTTCTGTGTCTGATGATATGAATTGATTTCTATAATGTTTGCTTTTTATCCTGCCATTTTAAGTACTTTCATCCCAGCACAATATTTCAATGCACAAATCATGAGAACCAAAATCAACATACAAAGCTTTGGTACCATTTTCAGGTTCCAGTTTGAATCTGTGCAAAACCGAAACATGACGTACATCATTTCTGTTTCCATTTTGAAAACTGGTTACGGTAATCGTAATTCTTCCCTCCTTAAATTGTTCAGGCCAATATACAATACTGCAGCCTACCACAGCCAATGTTGCTTTATTAATTTGATTATGATCTGGAAATGTTCGCAATATGCCCAAAGTGCATTCCAGTTCACATTTAACCTATTGCGTTCATTTACAGTAGCAGTAACTCACTCAAATATTCAGTTTATGGCAACCAAATGTTGCAGATTCAGTAATATTACAACTGTATTGCTGTGTGTGACATGTGGACTCATCACTGTCTTACTGAACACATATCATTCTTGATCACAGTAGACGTTTCACATTCAGATTATACTGAGTACCACAGAAGCTACTTCCTCCCTGTTACTGACAGAATTTAAAAAATGCCGTATTTCTGCATTATTATTTCCATTCTTAGAGCCAACTGACAAGAAGATTTTAATTTCATAAGTACAGCATTATCACACTTACCCACACCATCACAGGAAGACTTTGCTTTCATCAATTGCAGTTAATGGTTTGTAAATCGGGGCTTCACATATCCACTGTTTATTGGTTATATTTACTTCACCATCAGGCTGAAACCTCTCAGAAACTCCTGCTTTTCAGCCATATATATTTTACACAATTGAAACAACTTTGGTTTACTGCTTTGCCTGAACCCTATGCATTGTGCTGAATCAAAATTTTTCTCCATTTGCTCTGTATTATTTGAGATATTTTTGACATGAATACTTTGTTACTGCACATTTATATTCTTTTGTTTGTTACTTGAATTTTTAAGTTCACATATTTGTACATTATTTAATTGCTGACATTTAATTTCCAGGAATGTTTTAGATCAATCCCCATTTATCTCTGTTCATTCAGTGTAAAAGACCATATTCCTGCTTGTATTCTACATCCTTGTCCTACCTTTTGAATCCTTTGTCTCTCTACCAAGTTTGGAATGCCTGAGTTATTCCATACCACTTTTCCATTTTTATGTACTGAAACAACAACCATCCCTTTCATTTCATTCACTCCAAGCACATTTATATTTTACATATATGATTGTTTAAACTTCCCTCCTGTCTACTTCAGTCCTCTGAAATGAAATATGAGAATTCACGGATTTCTTTTGGAGGCTACAAATTATCATTTTCTCATCCTCCCAGTTTTCAAAATCATGAGAGAAGTTTAACAAACAACAGGGTCTTAGAATTAATGCACAGTAATGAACCATAATGTACTGTTCCTTCAATTTATCTCAACCCTATTGCATACTAAAATATATATAAATATAGAGTTTTGTTAGCAGAATTATGTGTTCTTCTGTAATAGAAATTGCGGAATTGTGTGTAGAATGGCCTACCCTAAGGTAAATCATCATGTAACTGGAGTTCTGTTGCCTTTAATGACATATACTAAACCGTAATAGTTGCAGGGTTTATTAAGCAAAGTGGCATAGTTTTTGATATGTTCTGTAAAAATTTTGTTCATCTGAAATTTGAGATTTTCGAAAACCTTACAAAATGGCCGTTTTACCCAGGCCCCTGGATAAAATTGATCCCTATGTTTTCTGTTAAAGGAATGGAACATAATGCATAAATGCAACGATATAAATTTGACCACTGCACGTGTTAGCTCACTGTCAGGTCATTACTCTGCAATTATGGCACATGTTACATTAATTAAACTCTAAATGAAAATCTAAAAAAGGCAATGTACATGTCTTACAGAAACGCATCAAAAATAAATTTTGGTCACACAGAAATTTGTTCCTTTGTAGAAGCATGTTCACTTTCCATGTATGATCTCACTACACTACTGCACATGTTGTAGGCTCCAAGCCCGGTGAGTGGCATCATTAGTTAAAGAATAACAGCAAATGGCTGTCTTACTCGGGTGGGGGTGGGGGCATTTTACACACAAAACCCCTAATAATGCTACTCCTTTCAACTTTACGTAAGTCATCTTCAGGCACAGTTTTATTAAAATGAAATGTGCATATTATGTTTACAATGCCATTTTTATAAATGTAATTAAGGGTCACATGTTTTGCATTAATTAAAGTAGATCATCCATGTAATTTAATCATGCACAAACATGTTAAAACATTTTTCCATAATCTTCTTCTAATTTGTAGATAAAAGATGCTTTTATCAATTGTAGTATGTAGAAGTTACATTTAATATATTTTTGTGTCCTACTTTGTTGCACATAGTGGCAATTATAATTCTTAATTTTGAATTCAGAGTAACTAACAGATATATACAATTTTTTACTTTTCTGGTACACCTAAGTTTAATTACTTGAATGTTTTTTATTGTATTACACACACACACACACACACACACACACACACACACACACACACACACACTTCTTTGGTTGTGGAGATACAATTAATAATGTCAGTGTATAACAAAGTGTAGGTTATACTAGTATAGCCTGCTTGCTAGGCTTCCTCACACAAAGACCTCGTTAATTTTACCTCTACTGCTATAAAAAATAATACAAACAGAATACAAGAAGGGGCACTACAAATATGTGAAACAGTAATTATCGCTTCAGAATTAAGTAACATAATTTCCACTATGTTGAACTAATTATGAAACTGATACATATTAAGTATAAGTTCTACATTCCACAGTTGACAAAAACTACTTGCATCTGCAAATTCAAAGTAAGTTTGTTTAAAGTTTTAATCATGTGAAAAAGTTTTAAGATATCAGAGGCATGATTACATTGTATGGATAATTTATTTTAGGTAATATAAAACATGGAATCCTTGGTTAATTTAGTAAAAACTGCATTGTGAAAACAGTTCGTAGGTTGCCCTTTAATAAAACTGTGCCTGAAGATGACCGAATTAGACTGAAACTTGTAGCATTAATATCACTAAAAATGAAGAAAATGTAGCTGTGATGACAAAACTCCATTTTATGGATATATTAGTTGTAGCACAACAGGATTTTTCTCATCAATCTATTGCACACTTCGGATTCTCTCACAAATATCGAGTCAATTTAACCAAAAGGGAGTTAGCCTCAAATCCAAATAGAAAGCATTACAGGAAGCCACAATGATGGTTAAAACTGCTTGCCATGCATCCTTTTTCATGCAGCTATATTCAGCTGCTTGTGACGTTAATGCAGTAAGCACTTCTTGTCATAAAGGTGCATCATTTCCCTATCAAGGGATACCCTCTACAGTTGTTTTTACTACTCTGCATCTCCTTGTCTTTCAACCTGAGCAGTGTTTGTCTTTCTTTCTTCCACCAACCCCTCCTCTTCAGTCAAGGATACAAACTTTGAGACTTGTTTCATTATCGCTGCACGTTTTTGCACGTGGGAACTGTCGGCAGTTGATCTTCCACCTTCGTTGCTGCTGTTGTTTTCATCACTGTTATTCTTGACTTCTGTTGTGTTAATCTTCTGTACAGGCAATTCTTCAGTCTCATGAACTTGTTTTTCAGTACCACGATCACTAACACCAATCCTAGGAGATGAGTTTTTACTAGTATACACAACATCTGTAGTAGGTCCATTACTGATTGTAACAACAGTGTTATTGAGTGCTGTGGCACTATTAACAAATAATGGCACAGTGCCATTTTTATCAGTATGTTGAGGAGTGTTTTCATCACCTTGTCCACCATCACTTTTGAACTTGAAGAGGTCCTTGCTACCAGTCGTGTTAACTCTGGTAACACCATCAGTCTTGATACCACTATCATTAGCCTCTTGAATCTGTGCTTGCGATGGGCCAATTTGATTGACATCTCCTCCCGTGATACTGAGTGCAGTAACACCCTGATGAGATTCATCAAAATTTCCAGCCCTGCTGTCATCAGACACAGTGGTGATTCTAATGGGTTGGCCAAAAGAAGCAGAGCAATGGAAATCATAATTGCAGCAAAGACGTCCATCCTAAATAGAGAGGAAAAAATGTTAAACAATTGGTAAAATATTTCTTGCAGATTCCAGTCATTCCCTACAGTTTTGGATAAACTGCTGCTATAAAGAATGTATTAAAATGGTGGGTCTCACAATTTTTTGAGTAGATACGGGGATCAGAGATCTACAGTGTACTGGTAGCAATCTATTCCCAGCCACTTATATGTTAAAACATTTCAATTAATGTTTCAAACAAATGTTGTGCTTGAATGAAATTGCACAAACTTAGCTCAGATGTTCAAGATTCTGTTCTCCTGTACTGGTCACTGTGGGAAAGAAAAGGGTCATTCTGACACAAGTATTAACATTCTGCAATAGCTCTTGCAAAAGGCGTGTATGAGACATGATTTTGAGGACCCCGTTCCTCTGAGACATGACTCTGCATCACAGGGTGACCAGTTCCCAACATTTTTAAGCAACATAGTGCATTCAACTTCATGGGTCTAGAGGTCCTCCAGGCCTCTGGGCCCTTGAAGAAGAAGGCACTATGTTCATTTGCAACATCAGAAACTGGTTACCCACTGATGCAGTGTAATGTCCCTGATGATGAAAATCCCCTCAACCACTCTGACGAAGACTTCAAGACTAGCAAACTTCGTTTTGCATGAAGTATATTCTGAGGTACAGGCTAGGAATTATAAAGCCGGACACCAAGGAAAATTAGCTTCATATGCAATTTCAGAAAAGTGAAGGTTCTGTTTCATCACTTCATCTCTTCTGTATCAGTGTTGTTAAATTTACACTTGGCATTCAAAAGAGTGTTTTAAAATGCAAAATATAATTAATGCAAATGACGGGTGGATAAAAAATTAAACAAGTGCATAAAAGTGATAAACTGAGAAAACTGGGAGCAATAACTGTACCTTGTGGCACAAGTTTCAATATTTCATTAACAGCTTATCCAAAATTTGTAGACTATGTGTAATGAGAAGGATGAAGCAAAATCCAGTTTGAGAAAAATACCTGCAATACTGTCCACTGTGCAGTGAAAAATTACAGCCCTAGAAAGGTGACTCTAAATATCTACAGTTAAACACCTGCAGAAATGTCAGTAAGAAAATATTTCCGTTTAAGAATTTGGTATAATATCATGTTTAATTTATTTATGTGGAACATTTTTATACACTTCACATTCCCAATCTTGACTTATGGATGAACTGTACCTACATGTGCTAATAAACCAATCACATGTCATCAGGACAGCAGATGGCAAGTATTAAAATATGCACTCCACTGTTAATAATGATTTTCTTGCATCCAGTACTGTAGGGAAAAAGGAGCACCACATGAAAATACCTTATGCTTTCCAGAGTTACTGCTTTATTATTATTATTATTATTATTATTATTATTATTATTATTATTATTATTATTATTATTATTATTATTATTATTATTATATCATCATCATCATCATCATCATTTGTATTTATGATCTTGTGACTTACTTAACTTTTAGCAAGGACATCATGTTATAAACTTTTTCACATAAAAAGTCACTACAATGCATACTTCAGAAAGTTTGGTGGCAACTTGAAAGGTAGTAAAATGTTGTCTCAACGAGGGAGAATGATGATGTTCTAAAAATAATATCATCTGTAGGTAACTGTACGTTAAGAAGATGTGGCAGTAAGCAGTTCCCAACATTAACATGTCCAACTGATAATTAAAAGGGAAAATTATGTGATCTCCCTGTACACACCATGAAGGCATGCAGGAGTACGGTATAGCTCTACTCATTCTTAGCCTTGGCGTTAGATGGAGGTGAGTGGTCAGCTGCACACCCTGGCTGCTTTATGCCTTGGGAATATGCCCCAGTGTCCACTGATTACACTGATACTGTAATCTATCTTAATATTTTCTTGTTAATTGGCTTACATTAAGGTAACTAGAACTTCTTAAAGGTATGTATATATGCAGCCAGTGCAACTAGAGTCATTACAGGAAACAAGAATGAGCTTGCCTCTTTTCCCTTACCTACATTTGTACCTACATTGAAACAGAACTGGTATGTTACCAGTTTAAAGCTTGTAAGGTGAAATCCCTGCTTCAGGCTATGAATGAAATGCCAGGCTGTGTCTTAATATTAGGATCATACAGAAAGACATCTGTATGAACACATAAAGCCACAGAATTGAAAATTAATTACTTATCACAGTTAATTTCAACGAGCAGAAAACCAGGTTATAAGCTTCAGGTAGGATGAATTATGGAATGACTAGCAGAACCTGCTTCAGTGGCCAGAATAAGTTAAAAATAATTTGTGTTACACTCAAGTCAGGAGGAATCTAGCCACAGTTTCCTGTAAAATGCTTATGTAATGTTAAATCCATCACACTAGCCAGCTGAAACTAAAATCAGACCAAGAATGTGAAGGCTATTGATACAGCATGGGTTTCTGGTCTCATGCAACAAAGAATGATGAATAATTTGTCTTCAGGTTTTCATTCCTCTGGGTTGTTATGCAGCATATGTTGGTTGCTGCTGTTGTTGTTGCTGTTGTAAATAGCTACCAACATATGCTGCGCAACAAACCAGAAAAGCAAAGACTTCATCTACACAGCAGAAGCCTGAAATCTCAGATTATTTGTATTGTTTTCACAGAATATTCTAGATTACTGTGCACCACAGATACTAATTACAATGTAGTGGTAGAGTGCATGTGTTGCATTTTGAAAAAAACAAAGAAGGATAAGCACCATATTAAAGAATTCCAAAAAGACAGGTATACTACAAAGAAAAAGTGCATTATGAAGTATGCTAATGATGGATAAAAGAAAGCATTCCATAACAAAGTATATAAATTATGGACTTGCTAATTTTATCTCTTTTCAGGAAAAACAAATACATGTTACAACGTTTCTTGTGATAAGAATTTAGAGGGCTGTGAATTAAACACACACTCGAAAGGATTTATTGCAAAATAACAGATTTGTGTTACTGTTTGAATTCTACAGAATTTGAAAAACAGTGGGGCTTATGGATAGGACAAGCATCCTTGATGTTGATATAACAAAAATGGTGAAGACGATCAGTAATTTGTGCAAATGGGATCATGCTTTTGTTCCAGTAACAGGGAAGTGCTACCATAATTATAAAACAAGATTTGCATCTGTCTTTTAAGATTCACAAAAGAAATAAGGTTTGTGCATACATCAAGCTCCTTGCATATGTACCTTAGACTACAAACTTGGTGAAAGCAGTCAAAATTGTAACTAAGCTCTTGTAACTAAAGATTGACCATACAGTTTAGGTGGAAAAAATGTGGCTTATGAATTGTGAAAATTATGAAACAATATATGTCTTAGTAACAATGGTTTAACAGCAATATATTTATAATAATAAGTGTTTTCAAGTCAAAATGTCTGTAATTAATTATGCTGGAAAATACTTTATAAAATAAATGCAACTGTACTTCATAACACACACAAACAACACCCCCCCCCCTCACCCCACCCGCCTTTCAAGAGATATGATAAGTGATGGTGTGATTTTGACATGGCATTCTAGAAATTAAAACCACTGGTTAACATATTAAAATTTGAACTGCTTTCTTTCACAGACTGTTTCCCGCTCCATAAATATCAAATCTGCGCACTTGGATATACTCAAATTGAATCTCCCAAGAAGTTTAACGCCAATAAATGACATGGAATTAAAAACTGTTGATATAATTTTGGGAATTATGCAGCTAAAGAGGGGGAATTATACTGGTTCACGAACATACAAACCAATTTTTATTTTTATATAGTTCTGAATCATTTACAGTACATGAATGATACTACTGACTTTTCTACAGCTAGAAAGAGTGACCGAAATATTGTTGTTGTTGTTGTTGTTGTTGTTGTTGTTGTTGTTGTTGTTATTTGTGTTTGTTGTGCTGGCTTTATAATAGGCATTTTTGCTGTTAAGCCTGCACGTTAATAAATACCGATTGATTGATTATTAGTATTAGTATTGGCATTAGTCATAGTCGTACCTTTCAAACCACATAGTAAGTTTCTAAGCCTAATGATCCCCTCCCTCCCACCCCCCATTTTGTAACCATCCTGCACTAATTAGCTAACATAAGAAGCTGTTGCTACAATGAATTTTGTATCACCTTCTACTTTGTAGTTAAACTTGCACATTATAAACAGTATTATCAGTAAAGGAGGACCTGTAATTATTGCATGTCTTTAACTGATGTTCATACTGTTTGGGTACTGGTATGCAAATACTGGCCTTATCAAAAATTACACACACATTTAAACTCCACTTCTATTGTCACTTTTGAATGTTCTGAAAAAACTTTTTACCTTTCATCTAGAAGATAACATAACAAGGGCACTGGATGGCGGAGGAACAATATTTTAAGTTTCCTATTTTTTAAGTTACCAATATATCTTCAGTTAATGAAAACAGGGCACTTCAAACATCCTTAATTTTTTTTTATTTCCTAGTTTGTTAACGTATTTATTTATACTCTTTATGTTTTTAAAACACAGTCTCCAGTGCATATTGCCATGAAGAACTTGCTAAATCCAAAGCTGGACCATTGTTGTCTAACACATAACATTTCCATATTCCTGGTTTGGTTGCTAACCATGTTAGCGAACATAAAGGGAAGTTATCAATCCTTACTGCAGAGCAACTGTCTCCTATTCAGTATTTCTCTCCCACATTAAGGGAAGAACATAGACTGAGAGTGTTCGATAACAGGGTGCTGAGGAGAATATATGCCTTAGAAACCTACTTCATTAATCTTGAAGATCAGAATAAATTACAAAATACACTTTCAAGAAAAGGTGATTTTTGTGAGTTGGGTGATATCTACTTTCAAACATGCAACATCACAGAATACAACACTACAATGTAAGTGATGTAGCACAACTCAAGCTGTACTTGCATCATATGTATTTTTATGGCACTTCGTGTTATATACTGAAATGATTTAAAACTTTATGGTACAAAATATAGACAAAGATCACAGTGTTTTGCATTTTACTTATGTTGCAAACAAAACAATAAGGATTTTTATAATTAAACAGGAATTTACTGCTTATGTCACTGTGAATAAGTGTACATTTGTATGCCCAACTTATAAGCAAATGGAACTCAAATTAAGCTTGAAACTCAAATATATCACATTAAAAAGACATATCACATGTGTTAAAAATGCACCCGTATCAGAGCAAAGGTTCACTAGATATTAGCTGCATGTGACTTGCCTATCTCTCACAAGTTACTTGACATATGCACAAATGTTAGTATTGTAAAGAAAATTCTGTACCATTTGCTATTTAAACCATACTGAAAAAATGTGCAATAATACTGCAATTCTTCACCAAAATTAGCCATGATTATAAAGGTACAACTTTTATGATAAATTTATCATATTTTTCTTCAGTCCCTTGAAGAATATGCTTGGGTGATTCCTTAATATGTATGATGGTGGCTGCACTGAATATCGTTTCTGGTTCCCCATTGACTATCACACTAGCACACCTCATTCTGAGTTACGTGACCTTAGCAGCTAATGTGGTATTGTAAAAAACTGAATAACCAGTAAATAACCTGCCTGATCTTAATGGCATGGTGCTTGGTTAATTCAAGATTTCTCATTTACAAAGGCTAGGCTGTAACTTTAAATTTGGGAAACAAGATTATACATTTTAACACTGCAAAAAGTAGTAAGTGAGCAGTACAGCAAAACCAGCAGTACCACTATTAGGTGTGAACTTCTGCTCTCTGCTTGTATCCATTAACGTTCTCAGCTGTATGTTCTGTACGTGATCCCCTCATTACCCCGTCCTGTTATTCTTGCCCATTACCAGCACCAGCCTGCCCTTCGTCTGTTGCACAGTTAAACTGGTCACAGACAACAAATGTCTGTAATTACAAACCATTATTTTACTAAATATGACATGCATTTGTTACTGGCCCCAGTACTGCCAACCAGACTTGTGACTATTTATGGTGATAAGGCTGGGAGTTTATAGATCACCATCCTTACAGTCAAAATCTCACACTCAGTGGTTTCCATCTTTTTGCACCTCATAAGAAGCATGTGGCTGGCATGTAATCTGCAGCACATGTTGACTTGAAGCAAGTTGCCTCCTCTTGGCTACAGACAATTGACACCAATTGCTTCTATCCCAGGATAAAAGCCTTGGTTCAATGGTGGGACAAATGCATTAATGTCAATGGTGACTACAAGGGGGTCCAGTGTGTACCATCTGTTACCCATGTGCCATGTATACATGGAAGTCAGAATAAAGTTCTTGGCATCAGGGTGTGTGGCACTGTATTTTTTTTAAACTGCTTTGTATAACAAAAATATCTACTAACAATAGTCCTGTAATACAGCAATGTCCAACAGTAACAGAATTTCTTTCCTTTAACTGGCCATTCATTGCAGGTGATGAGAGGAGTAAAATTTAAAATCCAAGTAAAATGGATGTAATGGTATATGCTAGGCACAGGGAACTATACAACAGTCATGTAAGATCTCATGGCTAATATTGTTTTACAATATACAGGATGCTGACAGTATTTTCAGTATAGGTTTTAAATATTTAAGTAATGACAGAAAGAGAAATAAACTGAATTAATTAGTTAGGAAGTGTAGGATTCACGTGAATTACCGCTGCACACAACACGCGATATTGCTCACCAATTGGGCGCAGTACGGCACCTGAAAGGGAACCCAGTGTTACCACATTGTTAGTCAAAAATGCAAGAAACCAAAACTGAAAACAACATAACCAAAAAATAAAATTATTACTACTCAGTGCTAGCAGTTAATTAATATTAAGTCCACTACAGCAACTATACACTAGCAACAGCACAATTATTGTTAATTAGCTGATGTGTACTATGACCTCCCATAAAATTAAAAAATTTATTACACTTACTGATTAGCAGGACTAACACCAATTTTAGCATAGCAGTTAACTAGCTGGTTAATTATACACTGGAACAGCACACATTCATGGACCAAATACAAACAACTTAATTATCTGAGAAAAATATACAGTGCTGTAGACGTTTAAGAACCCTTTACACATCTATTTATGCCAGAACTGTGCAAAATGTATCAATCTTTGTCAAAATAAAACACAGGTTTAAAATTATTTCCTAATATTAATGGGACTTCACATATGTTTGTGATGATATACATAACCTAATGAAAGGAAGCTAGACAATTCAAACAGCAAGAAAGTAAAAAAAGGAAGGAAAGAAAGAAAGAAAGAAAGAAAGAAAGAAAAGAAAAGAAAAGAAAAGAAAAAGACATACAGAAATCATTTGCCATAATATTTCTTGTTCTGTTCATTGACTAGTGGTAGAAAACCATGTCAGGAAACATATGCACCATGAACAGCTTGTAATTATATAAACTAAGATTTGGAAAACAATAGTTTCTTTTGCTTCGTGGTACATTAGGCAACAGCTGTAAAGTTGTAACGTTTATTAGTTTTTGCATTTCCAGGTACCACTTCAAAAACAGTCAGGTTTCAGTTTGTATTTACTTAGTAGCTCTTCAGTAACAGTGTTTGTGACAACTGATTTTTGAAATAGACTTCTCTGCTTGTACTTCTGTTCCTACACATTTCTTGTTCTGTCATGTCATAACTTTAAGAACAACCTGTCAATGTACAATGGCCTTGAATTATGGATCTATCATGCCTGCCAGTTAACCCTAAGAGCATGAGGCTGAAGGCAAAATGGTAGCTGCTCAGTGTGGCTCCAAAGAGTTCATTATCAAATAAGACCTTTATCTCAGAAGCAGCCAGTTTGAACATCTGCCAGTCTACCCATAATTACAACTAACGCTTTTTTTTCACTGCCCCCAGTCCTCCAAAGCATAGACCACAATCTGAATGTTCAGTGTGAGGAAACCTCAGGTCTACTGGAGGCCTTTCTCAAGTAAAAAGAACTCTCCTTTCATCAATGAAACGCAACAGATATAAGCATTTTTGAAGAAGAATGTAATACAAAATTTGAATACTTGCAGAAATTAAGAATTAATTTGCGTATCTTCTGAAATATTATCTTGCATCCATCCATACCATGTAGTTTTCAAATATAATAACTAATAATTCCTTACTGATTGTAATGCATATATTGACAAGGGGGTAATAAAAGACATTTGAAAATTTTTACTTAAGTGGTTTTAAAATATTTTTCGCTCCACATGTCATTCTAGGGCCCACAGCAGCCCAGATTTCACTCACATATTTTGTGCCTGCAGACCTTACTCTTGCTGGCTGTCCTGTGTCCTGCATTCTACTTTGTAGACCCATTATGCTGTTGCTTACATGTTGTAGTTCCCACATGTTCTTTTCCTCTTGCACACCCATCCTAGTCAGCTCCTTTAACTTTCCTTCATGTAGAATTTATGT